>OU612046.1:89009965-89376197 GCA_914767935.1 Coremacera marginata | reverse complement strand
AAACCATTACAAAGTTTGTTAAAAAAAATTCCGTCTTTTGTTTTGACGAAACATACATTGACGCATTTAATGAGTTAAAAAGAAGATTGACCGAAGCGCCTCTGTTAGCGATTTATAACCCGATAAGAGAGACTGAACTACACTGCGACGCCAGTACAATTGGTTTTGGGGTAGTGCTTTTACAACGTCAAGATGATGGAAGTCTTCATCAAATATCCTACTATTCAAAGACTACGTCCCCTGCCGAGTGCCGATACCATAGCTTTGAGCTGGAGACTTTAGCTATAATATATTCTCTTAGGCGATTTCGAGTGTATTTAGAAAGAATACCTTTTAAGATTGTTACGGATTGCACGTCACTGACGATGACTTTAGAAAAGAAACAAATTAATCCACGCATAGCTAGATGGGCGCTAGAACTGGAAAATTACAATTATATAATACAGTCTGAAATGGGTCAGCTATGGGCCATGTAGACGCCCTCAGTCGGTGCCAAATCGCTGCTTTATTGAATGTGAATGACGTTGACTTACAAATCCAGATCGCTCAAGGACGCGATGGCGTTATAAGGGACTTAAAACATAAACTAGAGACGGGGAATGTAAAAAACTTTGAGATGGTAGATGGACTTGTTTTTAGAACGCATGCGTGCGTTTTTAGAACGCACGGACATAAGCTTTTATATGTTCCTAGTGAGGTAGAAGATAACGTAATACGACTGATGCATGAGAAAATCGGTCACCAAGCAGTTAAAAAATGCCACGATAAAATCAAAATGTACTATTGGTTCCCAGAAATGCGACAAAAAATTGACAGATTCATCAAAAACTGTCTGAAATGTATAATGTACTCTCAGCCGGTAAGAACCCGCGAGAGGAACTTATATCCTATTCCGAAAGTGCCGCTGCCGTTTGATACTCTTCACTTCGATCATTTTGGTCCGTTGCCATCCATCAAATCCAAGAGGAAGCATATTTTAGTCGTAGTCGATGCATTTACAAAATTTGTGAAATTATACCCGATAAATTCAACAAGTACACGTGAAGTTACTTGTGCTTTAGAAAAATATTTTAGCTACTATAGTCGGCCCAAAAGAATTGTGTCTGATCGGGGGACCTGTTTTACATCATTAGAATTTGACGACTTTCTTCTAAGAGGAAATATGTATAGCTCACGTAAAAGTGGCGACCGCATCTCCTCAGGCGAATGGACAGGTGGAACGGATAAACCGGGTAATAAAAAGCATGTTAGGAAAGTTAAGTGACCCTATAAATCATTCTGATTGGTGCGCCAAATTGCTTAATATAGAATACGCTATTAATAATTCAGTTCATAGTATAACAAAAAATACTCCTAGCGATTTATTATTTGGTGTTGAACAGCGCGGAGTTATCATTGACGAATTTACTGAATACATTCAAAATAAAATAGATTCAAACAAAATCCAGGACCTAGAGCAAGTGCGATTAAGTGCCGAAAACGCTATTAACAAATCACAAGAATATAGCCTGAACTACTCATTAGAGAAAAATACTGATGCAAAAAAATACGACGTAGGTGACTTCATAGTTATAAGGAATATTGATACTGTAATTGGTACCAATAAAAAATTAATACCTAAATATAGAGGTCCATACGTAGTACATAAAATCCTTGGTAATGACAGATACGTTGTTCGTGACGTCGAAAATTGTCAGTTGACCCAGCTGCCGTACGATGGTGTTATCGAGGCAAGCAGAAGGCGAAAGTGGCTACCGGGTAGTGATGGGCCGGCCATTGATGTTATGAACCAGAGCCATACGATACCTGGAATAAGTTTGTAAAACGTGCCGTCTGCCGTTTATTATGTAACGATCGGGGTCGATCGAAAGTCAGTTTGGCCGAGTTGTTAACTTAATTTATTTATATTCAATTTGTTTCATTCGTCATATAGTGTGTTAGCGGGGTAAATGTCTTCCTTATTTCTATGGGTAGCACTTGTCCAATCTGACAGCTTAAAATACCATAATTTGGCATCATTGTAAGAACTGACGGTTTCTGGATAATTTTTGGTAGCTTAAAGCATAAAGACGCGAAAATATATTTATCAATTATAAGTTGATAAAATTTCAATAATAATAATAATAATAATAATAATAATAATAAAATAATAATAATAATAATAATAATAATAATAATAATAATAATAATAATAATAATAATAATGATAATAATAATAATAATAATAATAATAATAATAATAATAATAATAATAATAATAATAATAATAATAATAATAATAATAATAATAATAATAATAATAATAATAATAATAATAATAATAATAATAATAATAATAATAATAATAATAATAATAATAATAATAATAATAATAATAATAATAATAATAATAATAATAATAATAACAATAATAATAATAATAATAATAATAATAATAATAATAATAATAATAATAATAATATAATAATAATAATAATAATAATAATAATAATAATAATAATAATAATAATAATAATAATAATAATAACAATAATAATAATAATAATAATAATAATAATAATAATAATAATAATAATAATAATAATAATAATAATAATAATAATAATAATAATAATAATAATAATAATACTTACTTACTTAGGTGGCCGTGACAACCCGTGTCCGGATTTCGACCGACCTCATCAGCTCTCGCCAGGCGCCTCTGCTTTGCGCGCGCCTTCTCCAATCGGATACACCAAGTGCGGTTAGGGCTTCCTCAGCCTGGTCCATCCATCGGAGGCATGGTCTCCCTCGTCGTCGTTGACCAGCGACCCTCGCTTCGAGCACCTTTTTCGCTGGAGCTTCGTCGTCCATACGATGGACATGACCCAGCCAGCGTAGTCGCTGCACAGTTATACGCCGAACTACGTCAATGTCTCCGTAGAGCTCATACAGCTCGTGGTTCATTCGGATGCGATAGTCATCGCCGACTCGAACAGGACCGAAGATTTTGCGAAGAACTTTTCTCTCGAACACCCCCAGAGCGGCTGCGTCAGTTTGCGAAACTACCCATGCCTCAGCGCCATAAAGCAGCACAGGTAGAACGAGCGTCTTGTAGAGTGTTAGTTTTGTCGATCGAGAGAGGGCTCTGGAACTTAGTTGCTTACTGAGCCCGTAGTAGCACCTATTAGCAATTATTGTTCTTCGCTTTATCTCCAGGCTGATTTCGTTGTTAGTATTAATGGCGGTGCCAAGGTATACAAACTCCTTGACTACTTCAAAGTTATAGCTGCCGGATGAAACGTGGGAGTCTAAACGCCGAGCTCCCTTGTTTGTAGACAGCATATACTTTGTTTTACCCTCATTTATCGTCAAACCCACTTTGGCTGATTCCTTTTCGATAGCGGCGAAAGCAGCGGTAACATCTCTCTTGGTTCTGCCAACAATATCAATATCATCAGCGTAAGCAAGGAGCTGGACACCTTTATAGAAAATGGTGCCATTACGATGCACACCGGCCTTTCGTACGATCCCCTCCATGATGATGTTGAAGAGATCGCAAGACAGTGGATCGCCTTGCCTGAAACCTCTTTCGGTATTGAAGGTTTCGGAGAGGTCATTTCCTACCTTGACGGAGCTGCGTGTGTTGCTCAACGTCATTCTGCAAAGTCTAATCAACTTTGCAGGTATACCGAACTCAGACATTGTTGCGTATAGGCAATCCCTTCTCGGGCTATCGAACGCAGCTTTAAAATCGACAAAGAGATGGTGTGTGTCAATTTGATTTTCGTGGGTTTTCTCCAGGATTTGTCGTAGCGTGAAAATCTGGTCTATGGTGGACTTACCAGGTCGAAAGCCACACTGATAAGGTCCAATCAGTGTTTTTGTAATTGGCTTTAATCTTTCACACAGTACGCTTGAGAGAACCTTATATGCGATGGAAATAAGACTGATACCTCTATAACTTGCGCAGATTGTAGGGTCTCCTTTCTTAAGTATAGGGCACAGTACACTGAGGTTCCAATCGTCGGGCATGCTTTCTGCTAGCCATATTTTGCTGATGAGCTGATGCATGCGCCTTATCAATTCATCGCCGCCGGTTTTAAACAATTCAGCTGACAGGCCGTCAGCACCCGCTGCTTTATTGTTTTTGAGTCGTTGGATAGCAACTCGAACCTCTTCATGGCTAGGTGGTGATACTTCCACTCCGTCATCGTCGATTGGTGGCACTGCACTGTGCTCTCGATGGGCGGCATTGGTGGAATCGTCGCCATTAAGTAAATTGGAGAAGTGCTGTCTCCACAATCTAAGCACACACTGTGTATCCGTATTCAGATCTCCATTTTCGTCTCTACAAGTGGATGCTCCGGGCTTGAAACCTTGGGTTAGACGCTTAACCTGTTGATAGAATTTTCGTGCATCCTTCTTGCCCTGGTATACCTCTAGTTCCTCACGCTCACGCTTTTCCTGCTCTCTTTTCTTGCGTCTGAAAAGGCGCCTCTCTTTCTTCCTCTTTTCGTGGTAGTTTTCTCGCACGGCTCGCGTTGCAGCTGACTGCAGCGTTTTTCTATAAGCGGCGTTTTTTACTGCAGTCGCAATGCGACACTCCTGATCATACCATTGGTTCCGAGGTTGCGGGCGCCGGAAACCAATGACTTCTTCAGCGGCAGCGCGCATGGAGTGGGATATATGCGCCCAAAGTCCGCCGGCGTCGTCGAGTCCAGAGGTTGGTTGGTTGAGCTTAACCGAGAGTTGAGCGGAGTAGGCTTCGGCAGTCCGTTGTAATTGCAGCTTAGCGACATCTAGCTTTCGTTGCATTCCTGTGCGTATGTTCTTGGCATTGCATAATCGCATGCGGATCTTGGCTGCAACAAGATAATGGTCGGAGTCAATGTTGACCCCCCGAAATGTACGCACATCTAGAACACTAGAGGCATGCCTTCCGTCGATTACAACATGATCAATTTGGTTTCGCGTTTTTTGATCCGGGGACAGCCAGGTGGCCTTGTGGATGTCGAGGTGCTTAAATCTGGTGCTACTAACTACCATGTTTCGTGCCGCGGCGAAGTCGATCAGTCTTAGACCGTTGTTTGTGGAGGTCTCGTGAAGACTGAACTGACCGACAGTGGGGCCAAAGATGCCTTCCCTTCCGACTTTCGCATTAAAATCGCCGAGGACTATTTTCACGTCATGGACCGGAAGGTGGTCATATACGTCCTCAAGACTAGCGTAGAAAGCGTCCTTGACGGCTTCGTCCTTTTCCTCCGTCGGGGCGTGCGCGCAAATAAGGCTTATGTAGAAAAATTTTGCCTTGATGCGGATCGTGGCCAATCTTTCGTTCACAGGTGTGAACCGGGAAACAAGGTGGCGTAGTTTCCGGCTAACGACGAATCCACATCCGAATTCGCGCTTCTCCGCATGGCAGCTGTAGTAGATATCGCAGTGTGCTTGTTTAGAGGCCCTTTCCATCGCATTTCCTGGATGGCGGTGATGTCAGATTGTATTGTTTTGAGGGCTTCCGCCAGTTGGATAATGGCACCTTCCCTATAAAGGGTCCGGACATTCCAGGTGCATATCCGTAAATCATTGTCCGTTTTTCGTTTGCGGTGGTCGTCAACGTAATTGGGGTTCTTATCCGAGGCTGGTTTAGTTTTCATTGGGCAGTAGTAATGTGGCGGGACCCAAACCCTGCGCACATTCCATGTTTAAGGTCTATGGATCGACCCGCCGCTCAAATTAGCCGTCAAACTGACGGATGCCAGTTTGCCGTTGCCCAGGGAACACCACTTGGAGGTTTGAGTCGACTTGAGACGATTTCGACATGGATAATGCTGGCCTCGCCAGGTTGAGGCGGTCAGACACGTTGCCATGAGAAGGTTCGCCCCCTGTTCCCATAATAATAATAATAATAGTAATAATAATCATCATCATCATCATCATCATCATAATAATAATAATAATAATAATAATAATAATAATAATAATAATAATAATAATAATAATAATAATAATAATAATAATAATAATAATAATAATAATAATAATAATAATAATAATAATAATAATAATAATAATAATAATAATAATAATAATAATAATAATAATAATAATAATAATAATAATAATAATAATAATAATAATAATAATAATAATAATAATAATAATAATAATAATAATAATAATAATAATAATAATAATAATAATAATAATAATAATAATATAATAATAATAATAATAATAATAATAATAATAATAATAATAATAATAATAATAATAATAATAATAATAATAATAATAATAATAATAATAATAATAATAATAATAATAATAATAATAATAATAATAATAATAATAATAATAATAATAATAATAATAATAATAATAATAATAATAATAATAATAATAATAATAATAATAATAATAATAATAATAATAATAATAATAATAATAATAATAATAATAATAATAATAATAATAATAATAATAATAATAATAATAATAATAATAATAATAATAATAATAATAATAATAATAATAATAATAATAATAATAATAATAATAATAATAATAATAATAATAATAATAATAATAATAATAATAATAATAATAATAATAATAATAATAATAATAATAATAATAATAATAATAATAATAATAATAATAATAATAATAATAATAATAATAATAATAATAATAATAATAATAATAATAATAATAATAATAATAATAATAATAATAATAATAATAATAATAATAATAATAATAATAATAATAATAATAATAATAATAATAATAATAATAATAATAATAATAATAATAATAATAATAATAATAATAATAATAATAATAATAATAATAATAATAATAATAATAATAATAATAATAATAATAATAATAATAATAATAATAATAATAATAATAATAATAATAATAATAATAATAATGATAAAGATAATAATGATAGTGGCGGCCGTGGCGTAGTGGGTAGAGTGTGTAGCTCTTACGCCAGAGAACCCAAGTTCGAATCCTCCATCTGACACAGAGAATTTATTCAATTGAATTAATTTTTCTGTTCTGCCGTCACCTCTCTGCAGACAATGGCAAGCCTCAGAGAGTAAAATCTGCCTTGAAAAGCTTTTTGAAAACATAAGCCGTTCGGAGTCGGCGTAAAATATGTAGGTCCAGTTCTCGATCATTTGTGTGCACACATCACATCACACACAACACAATTGATCATAAGAAGCTCGGTCAAAGTCCTTTCAAGGGCTGAGTTGGACATTTCGTTTTTTTTCGTTTAATGATTATAATTATATAAATAAATATAACCGAGTTGTAACATATGGCAAGAGTAACCGGGTCTTGTGTTTCAGTTTTCACGTCACTGCTGAGTTATGAAGAACTATTACCATGCTGAATATTTATACAATCTAATGATAGTTGAATCTAAAAATAAAACTTGGCAATTGCTTTAAAAGGTGGGTTTGATTAGCTGTGGGGAAATACTGCGTGTTAAGCGATCGTATGGGGAGGAAGGTGAAAAAACATAAGTCGAGTTGGCTCAGTAGTAATGGCGGTCGGCCAGCAATCTCGAGATCGTGGGTTCGAGCCCCCGGACCGGTGAATGCATATCTTTTTTTCTTTTTTTAAGTAAGGTAAATGTAGTATATAAAGATTAAAGTCAGCTTGTAATAAATAAATGCAAGGTTAAAAGCAATTCTAAATAAAAGCATATAGCAAACTTGGGTACACAATGGGGTGATCTAGACTATTCAGCGCTACCGTTAATGGTTGATCGCCACATAATTTCGCTGGTTTGCCTAGACAGCACAGAAATCTAGAGGAGTATTAAAAGTCATGTCAAAGGTTTCGGTGTGTTTGAATTTTGCTTATGAGTTGTTTTTTTGGGTTGATTGCTGGTTGAATGCAAGGTTAAAAGCAATTCTAAATAAAAGCATATAGCAAACTTGGGTACACAATGGGGTGATCTAGACTATTCAGCGCTACCGTTAATGGTTGATCGCCACATAATTTCGCTGGTTTGCCTAGACAGCACAGAAATCTAGAGGAGTATTAAAAGTCATGTCAAAGGTTTCGGTGTGTTTGAATTTTGCTTATGAGTTGTTTTTTTGGGTTGATTGCTTAAATTACAAGTTGGTCTAAGCATAGCGAAAAGTGATAAAATACCGAAAATTGTGCGTTTTAGTAATTATCTTTTATTAAGGTTAGTTAGTTAATAATTTGTGTCTTAAACATATAAATATCAAAGGACATATTTCCAGGCTAAGCTATCATCTCAGAAATTAAATGATCGTGGATATTGGATTGTCGAATTATTGCTAGAGACCTGCAATAATTTGGTTTTTACAGATTGAAAAAATATCAATTAGTTGACGAGTTATAGTCAAAAAACCATATAAACAATATGCTGAAAATCGGCATTTGACTGCAAAGTTCGAAGGTCGATTAAAAAAAAAATTCGAACTAACATAAACAAACGCCGCGATACGGGTCTTCTAATTTAGCCTCTATTTTCACCCCTCACTCTCAGAATCGACCTAACTTTTGCTAACCTGAATTTGTTCCACAGTGTTATACTACGTCCCGAGGTTTTCCCACTATTTGAACATTATCGTTTTCCCATTATTTGGAAGTTATTGGTTTTCCGACTAATTGGAAGTTATTTGTTTCCCACTGTTGGAATTTGTTTCGGGTTAAATAAGTAACCTGGCTAAGTATCCTGGCTATACCATCAAGATACCATCAAGCACATACACGCATTTTTGCTTCTGGTATATATATATATATAATTTACGCCAAGTTAAAGTATGAGCCCCAGTGGTGAAATCGCTCGTTTTTTATGCCAGCGTCCCAGATTCAATCCCAGTGATTGCCTGAGCATTTTATTTTCGGTCGAAATTCTCATTAATTAATTTTAATTAATTTGGATTTTTTTAAGTAGACCTTTGTCACATAATATACAACTTTATTTTAGTGATTTATTGGCTTAATAAAATAATTGACGTATTATTAACGAAATAATTGAATAATTTGAGTAGACGGAAAATAAATTTAACGAATTATTGAGCCTATAATATATATATAAAAACTCCTTTTTGATTCATTTACAAATTGATAAGGTTTTGACTTATTACTTCAACAGTGTAATGCCGCGTTTCCATGTGATCTTTCAGTATCTTATCTTATACCATATCACAAAACACATGCTATAAAGAGCGAGATGCATATATGTACTTTTTCCTATAAAATTTTGACATTTGCAAAATATGTAAACAAATCATAAATTTATCAATTTCTACAAGTTTACTGATTGCAAGACGTGCTTATTGAAATAACTTCTTGTCTACGTACCCTAAATTGTTTTATATAATTATTATTGTGCAGACAGCATCAGGTGTTACAGGTAATCCAATTCGTGTGCCACAACTGCAGCAGCATCAGTGAAATACACACGAAAAAAATATAAAAAAAAATGTTTTAAAAAATAAATTTTGGTGAATCTACCAAGAACCAAATTAATTATTATTATTATTATTATTATTAATTATTAATTAAATTAGTATAATAAGAACAGGTTCTTTTACTATACAAAGAATATAATTAAGAAATAAATATTACAGATTACATATTATAAAAATTAAACAATAAACATGAATCATTTTGGATTTTGAGCATAAGTTATTTTAAATTATAATTAAAAGAAATCTACTATTATTATTATTATAAATATTATTTAATATAGCTTTTAAATATATGCACTGTAAAGGCTGAAGATAGACAGTATTATAAATAAGACAGAAAAGAATCAGATGAAAGAGGACTGAGGGAAAGAGTGAAGTTAAGAAAGATAACTGGTTACAATAACAAAAACTTCATAGTTAAGTTTACATTTTAAATAAAGCTTGCCTAAATCTTCCAATTCCATTAATGGATCTTAAATGGTTTGGTAAAGAATTCCACAATCGAATGGCGTTAATGAAAAATAATCTCGTCGAATTAAAGAATTTAAAATTAGGTACTATAAGCACATTACTTCGAACTGACTGGGAAAATTGTAATTTTTCAAATAGGTATAGGGGAATTTTTAACCAAATTAGCTTATATAGAAAGATACAAGTCCTGGCGTTAAGGTAACTAGACAAGTCACAGCCAAGGATTGAATTCTTGTACTGCGAAATATGATCGAATTTCCGAATGCCATGGACATATCTCGTAGCATGATTGAATGCTACATGTACTTTATGCTCAGAGTGTGAATCTAATTTGCTATATATAAGTTCAGAGTACGTTATAATAGGTAGTATCAACTGTACCACAAGCTTACGCCTGGTTTCTAAGGGCGTAAAGTCGGCAGACATTCTAAGGTTCCTAAGGCAACAGTATATTTTACGGATAATGCTGTTAACATGATCGGTGCACGTTAGTGTTGAGTTTATATGGAATCCTAGACTTACAAGATTGGTAACAAGTTTAAGTTTTTTATCACCTATAAACAAGTTAGGGATATTATCAAAAAATATTTTAGATCCGAGATTGGTAGAACGTAAGATTTAAGTGCATTAAGCTGCAAACCGTTTCTTATAGACCATTGGTTAATATCTTGGAGATCTTCATTAAGTCTACAACTCAAGTCCTCCAGGAGACCGGTTCTACGGGGAAGATGTAATTGAACATCATCTGCATATGCATGCATAGATGCATGTTTACAAGTTGAGAAAATGTCATTGATAAAAACGGAGAACAACAATGGGCCAAGAATTGAACCTTGTGGTACTCCACTTCGTACCAATTTAAATTGAGAACACCTATCACCAACCCTAACTCTTTGGAATCTATTTGACAAATAGCTTCTCAAGAGACTTACAGCATTATCACAGAAGCCATACCAGCACTTTAGTTTTTGACAAAGTAAGAAGTGATTTACAGTGTCGAAAGCCTTAGAAAAGTCGAGCATGCAGAGAAGAGTAATCAGCCCCTCGTCATATGATTTTCGTATATCGTCCAAGACTTTCATAGTAGCAGTGGAACAGCTATGGCCGACTCGAAAGCCAGATTGTAGGGGAATAATATGCTATATATTATTAGTGTTCAAAAAAATTGAAATTTGATCTGCCATAATCGCTTCATACACCTTAGAGAGCGAGGACTAAATACTAATTGGCCTGAAGTCGTTGGCTTCCACTGCAGTTGATTTTTTAGCAATAGGGACTACCTTTGCAATTTTCCAGGAATGAGGAAAAGAAGACGTTGTAAAACAGTGGTTAATGATGTGGGTTAACGGACTAAGAACGTAGGGTATAATTAGCTTGATAAATCTTATAGAGATGCCATCCTCTCCAATAGCATTTGATTTAATTTTCATAATGTACTTGCCCACATCATTCTCACTTACTGCAGAAAATTGGAATTGTGGTTCAACAATGACATCGACTATATTTATGTTTCCTTGAGAAGAATTGCTGGAGAGAAAGAAATTGTTAAGAACATCAGGATCCACTTTACAATCAGAGCTAGATTTTTTCCCAATGCCTAGGTTTTTTAGATTCCTCCACAGTACTTTGGATGGGAGCGAGGTGTTTAGCTTAGCAGAACAGTAGTTACGCTTCGATTGCTTAATAACCAAAACTGAAGCATTTCTGGCAATCCTGTAATTTTCCCAGTTTTCAGACGACGGGATTTTTTTCCAGCGACTATGCATTTTGTTTCGTTTTTTAATAGCATTTTTGACATTAGTATTAAACCAAGGACAAGAAGTATTTTTTATAACAGTAGTTCTAGTGGGAACATGATTTACAAAAAGATTATTAAGGATATTAGAGAAGGCTTCTACTTTTTTATTAATATCAGAGAGAAACCATATATCGTTCCAGGGTACTATGCGTATATCACGATGAAGGGCAGAGAAGTTTATTGACTTAAAGTCAGGGTAAGATTGGTCCGAGACAATAAAATAGTCGAGAAGACTAAGGATATGATTATGCGAAAATCGCGTGGGCATAGTTTCATTTACAATTGACAGACCGACGGACGACAAATTTTCATACAAAGATTTAGAAATGTTATCAGGACGTAAAAGATTAACATTGAAATCCCCACACAAAACAAAAAAATCAAAGTCGATCGCTAAATCAGAAAGTTGAGAAATGTAGGAATTTAGACTCAGACATTTGTTAGGGTTATAGACACACGAAAGAAAAATTTTTGTATTGCTATCAGAAATAAGTTTTTTCTGCAGTAAATAGCAATCCCACCCCCCCCGCTTACCAATTCTATCATTTCTGAATAAGTTAAAGTTTTTTAATTCAAAAACTGGATCCCTAACATCAGAACAGAACCATGTTTCTAAAACACAGATGACATCAATTCCTCAAACACATACTTAAAATAGTCAAACTTAAATGAACTAAGGCTCCTAGCATTAAAATGCACAACATTAAGGCCAGAATAACGTCTACAAAGAACATTTATCAAGATTTTACAATTATCATTAACACCATTACAATAATAGTTAGATCCAATCATAACATGGAGGAGAATAATCAGAAGCATTAAACAAGCTAAATAAAGCAAACAAAACTATTAGATACATAAAAACTGAGAAATTAAAACAAGAGCCAAATAGTAACCAGAATACCTTACTAATGAAAATAAAGAGAAGAAGAGAAGAAATAAAGAAAAAGAGAAAAGAAATACTAATACTATGCTTGTAATAAATCAAAAATTCACAAATGTAATTAGTATAAATAGCATTATCCATCATATTGAGTCTCGATATCATTCAGCTCACCCGAAGCAATAGCAGAAAGTTGGTAACAGCTATCAATCATCACACTCTCGCTATTTTCACTCCTTCTTACAAAAATAAGTCCCTTTTTAGCATATGCTGAGAATAGTTTTTTGTTTCGCTTCAGCTTGATCGCACTTTGCAGAAGTTGACGACTGCGCTTAGGTAGGCTCTCATTAAGGTATAAACTTGAGTGAGAGTTGAGCCCTAGATCACTCAGAGATAAATTTTTCCGTTGTTTCTTCTGTAGACAGCAGCAGCTCGAAGAACAGCATCTCTTTCATAAGAGCAGGAAAACTTCACAATAATGGGAGTGCTTCTTGCGCTGTGTGCATTACTCTTCACACGAAACACACTCCGAAGCGAAGGGAGCCTGCTGCCGATAGTGAAGCACAGCTTGTTGAACATATGAGTAAGATTCTCTTCATTGTTCTCCGGAAGACCAAACAAAATAGCATCAGCTGCGACTTCTTTTCGCTCAAGATCACCAATCAGTTTGTACATCTCAGAGATATCTTCTTTAAGAGCACATACTTCTGTGTTAGCAGCATACGACTCTAGCTTATCAACTCGCTCCACGACGTCGGCAGCACTCCATGACTCCAATTTCTCAACGCGATCCACGACGTTGGCAACGGCAGCATTGATGCTATTTATCTTCTCATTCCACGTTCTCTCGAGATCGTCAAACTTTGAGTTGAACTCATTACGAAGCTGGCTAAGTTCCGTTTGAAAACTATGTATTAGAAGCTCACTCTGTTGTTTTAGGCGGTCATCCAGCTGATCGATTGTTAGAGCTGGTTTGTTGTTGTTGTTGGCAGCGGGAGAGGCACTTTGCGAAGGAGTAGATGGCAAATTTTTAGAGTATAATGTTTTAGCTCTAGTCGATGACATTGTGTTTTTCGGCAAATTTCGTGGCGGGAACAAAAACGAACGAGCTAATGTGCATCAATGATAATTACTTAAAAGTTCCAAAAATTAAGTTGTTCACAAATTGTACACAAATACTGCTTTTGAACTTTTAGAAATAACAATGCAATGCTGTTCACCGCGTTCTAGAATCAAAAATTAAGGTCAAGGCAAACACTTTAAAATTGTAGCTAAGGACGAGCGAATAAAAAACACGTCTATTCGATGCAATACATAACGACGGACGAAAAATTAAAAAAATCACTGATGCTTTAAATAAATGCGCTTAGGAACTCTCTGGCCAACTCTAGATTGCTTACTCCCGAGTCGGGAAATCATCTGCATTAATTGCTTAGCCACGCGATGGTTAGAAAACCAAGAATGTTTATTTATTTTAAATCATACCCCTTGACCTGATTTGATTTTCTTTTTTTTCCAATTTGTATTCGTAATTCTGTAAAACAATTAATATTGGCGCAAATAAAATTAACAGCTTGACAACACAAAAACCACAACTATAAAAATGAATGTCATATTTATAGCATGTGATCAAGTTTTATAACAAAAGTTCAAGAAATTGAACTTTTTCGATCTCCTAGTATCACAGGGGATATCACATGCTATAAAAATGAAAAAGGTATACCTGTTTCACACTCACATTCATCAATGCCATAAAGTAGGGCTCACATGCTATTTCTTTCTTACAAAAAATGTGATACTAGAAGATAATAGATCACATGGAATCGCGGCATAATCCTAGGGAAAATAATCGATTGTTTTCTTGGGGGATCTAAAGAAAGTTGGTGAATAGATTTATATTGTTTCTCTAAATTTAATCTGTATTAAGGTTACTTATGAATTATAAAGGTTGTAATTATAATTGACAAACGTATATAATAAACGAAAACGACTGTTCAGTCGCAAAAGTTACTAGTGATCGCGATATCTAGAACTTGTCAAAGTGAGGTGAGTAGCGTGGCGCCCAATTAAAACATATTTAACATCATATCACCCACGGCCCCCTTCACTGAGTTGGCGAACCTCAGCTCCGATACGTGAGCGGAAGCTGGCGCGTAACAAACTGTCAGAATTAAATTAAAAGGAAATGCCAGATTGTAATACAAGCAAACTGTCAGATTTGAATTAAATCAAAACTGTCAGACTTGAATAAAAAAAAACAACCGGTCAGAAATCAAAATTGTATACTGTTAGCGTTGTAAAACAAGAAATGTCCGAATTTTAATAAACAAAAGCTGTCAGATTTGAATGAAAGAGAAAACGTCAGATTTGAGTAAACGAAATAAATGTCGGATTTGGATATATGAAAAGTGTCATATTAAAAAGAAACGAAAATTGTCAGATTTGAAAATACGAAACTTTCAGAATTATATTGCCGGAAATGTCAAAGTTGAATAATAGGAACTGTCAGATTTTTATGCAGGAAAAACGGACCGATATGAATGTAAGGTATATGTCAGATATGAATGAAAGGAAATGTGAAAATTAAATTCCAAAGAATTGTCAGATTTTAATAAAGGAAACTGTCAGATTTGAAGGACAACGAAATGTCAGATTTTACTGAAAAATAAAGATAAACGTGTCGGAAATAAATTAAAGAATGCCGCATTTAAACGAGAGAAAAAAATGTCAGATGTCAAACTAAGCAAGGAGGTTAGCTGTCAACGTAAGAGAGTCAGCTTTCAAAGAAGACTTATTATCTGTCAAAGGAAAAGTGTTAACTGTCAAAGTACAAAGTGTCAGCTGTCAAAGTCTTGTGTCAGCTGTCAAACTCATCTGTCAAAGTCAAAGTGTCAGCTGTTAAAGTCAGCTGGAGGGATAGGTTGCTTACTGAGCCCGTAGTAGCACCTATTAGCAATTATTGTTCTTCGGTTTATCTCCAGGCTGATTTCGTTGTTGATATTAATGGCGGTGCCAAGGTATACGACCTCCTTGACTACTTCAATGTTATAGCTGCCGGATGAAACGTGGAAGTTTAAACGCTGCGCTCCCTTGTTTGTAGACAGCATATACTTTGTTTTACCCTCATTTATTGTCAAACCCACTTTGGCTGATTCCTTTTCGATAGCGGCGAAAGCAGCGGTAACATCTGTCTTGGTTTTGCCAACAATATCAATATCATCAGCGTACGCAAGGAGCTGGACACCGTTATAGAAAATGGTGCCATTACGATTCACACCGGCCTGTCGTACGATCCCCTCCATGATGATGTTAAAGAGATCGCAAGACAGTGGATTGCCTTGCCTGAAACCTCTTTCGGTATTGAAGGTTTCGGAGAGGTCATTTCCTATCTTGACGGAGCTGCGTGTGTTGCTCAACGTCATTCTGCAAAGTCTAATCAACTTTGCAGGTATACCGAACTCAGACATTGTTGCGTATAGGCAATCCCTTCTCCGGCTATCGAACGCAGCTTTAAAATCGACAAAGAGATGGTGTGTGTCAATTTGATTTTCGTTGGTTTTCTCAAGGATTTGTCGTAGCGTGATATCTGGTCTATGGTGGACTTACCAGGTCGAAAGCCACACTGATAAGGTCCAATCAGTGTTTTTGTAATCGGCTTTAATCTTCACACAGTATGCTTGAGAGAACCTTATATGCGATGGAAATAAGACTGATACCTCTATAACTAGCGCAGATTGTTGGGACTCCTTTCTTAAGTATAGGGCACAGTACGCTGAGGTTCCAATCGTCGGGCATGCTTTCTTCTAGCCATATTTTGCTGATGAGCTGATGCATGCGCCTAAGCAATTCATCGCCGCCAGTTTTAAACAATTCAGCTGACAGGCCGTCAGCACCGGCTGCTTTATTGTTTTTGAGTCGTTGGATAGCAACTCGATCCTCTTAATGGCTAGGTGGTGATACTTCCACTCCGTCATCGTTGATTGGTGGCACTGAACTGTGCTCTCCATTGGCGGCATTGGTGGAATCGTCGCCAGTAAGTAAATTGGAGAAGTGCCGTCTCCACAATCTCAGCACTTACTGTGTATCCGTATTCAGATCTCCATTTTCGTCTCTACAAGTGGATGCACCGGGCTTGAAACCTTGGGTTAGACGCTTAACCTGTTGATAGAATTTTCATTCCTCACGCTTTTCCTGCTTTCTTTTCTTGCGTCTGAAAAGGCGCCTCTCTTCCTTCCTCTTTTCGCGGTAGTTTTCTCGCACGGTTCGCGTTGCAGCTGACTGCAGCGTTTTTCTGTATGCGACGTTTTTTAGTGCTGTCGTGATGCGACACTCCTGATCGTACCATTGGTTCCGAGGTTGTGGGTGCTGAAAAGCAATGACTTCTTCAGCGGCAGCGCGCATGGAGTGGGATATATGTCCGCCGGCGTCGTCAGGTCCAGAGGTTGGTTGGTTGAGCTTAACCGAGAGTTGACCGGAGTAGGCTTCGGCATTCTGTTCTAATTGCAGCTTAGCGACATCTAGCTTTCATTGCATTCCTGTGCGTATGTTCTTCGCATTGCATAATCACATGCGGATCTTGACTGGTGGCCTTGTGGATGTCGAGGTGCTTAAATCTGGTGCCACTAACTACCATGCTTCGTGCCGGGGCGAAGTCGATCAGTCTTAGACCGTTGTCCGTGGAGGTCTCATGAAAACTGAACTGACCGACAGTGGTGCCAAAGATGCCTTCCCTTCCGACTTTCGCATTAAAATCGCCGAGGACTATTTTCACGTCATGGACCGGAAGGTGGTCATATACGTCCTCAAGACTAGCGTAGAAAGCGTCCTTGACGGCTTCGTCCTTTTCCTCCGTCGGGGCGTGTGCGCAAATAAGGCTGATGAAGAAAAATTTGGCCTTGATGCGGATCGTGGCGAATCTTTCGTTCACAGGTGTGAACCGGGAAACAAGGTGGCGTAGTTTCCGGCTAACGACGAATCCACATCCGAATTCACGCCTCTCCGCAAGGCAGCTGTATTAGATATCGCAGTGTGCTTGTTTAGAGCAACCTTACCCTTTCCATCGCATTTCCTGGATGACGGTGATGTCAGATTTTATTGTTTTGAGGGCTTCCGCCAGTTGGATAATGGCACATTCCCTATAAACGGTCCGGACATTCCAGGTGCATATCCGTAAATGATTGTCCGTTTTTCGTTTGCGGTGGTCGTCAACGTAATTGGGGTTCTTATCCGAGGCTGGTTAAGTTTTCATTGGGCAGTAGTAATGTGGCGGGACCCAAACCCTGCGCACATTCCATGTTTAAGGTCTATGGAGCAACCCACCGCTCAAACTAGCCGTCAAACTGACGGATGGCAGTTTGCCGCTGCCCAGGGAACACCACGTGGAGGTTTGAGTCGACTTGAGACGATTCCGAGATGGATAATGCTGGCCTCGCCAGGTTGAGGCGGTCAGACACGTTCACATGTGAAGGTTCGCCCCCTGTTCCCCCAATGTTAAAAATGTTATTCTATTTACATCTTGTCCGTGTATTCAATCTATGCCAAAAGTGTTTTTTCATGGAAATGGAAAGACTGATGTTTAAACTTACTTACTTACTTAGTTGGTCGTAACAACCCGTGTCCGGGTTTCAACCGACCTCATCAGCTCTCGCCAGGCGCCTCTGCTTTGCGCGCGCCTTCTCCAATCGGATACACCAAGTGCGGTTAGGGCTTCCTCAGCCTGGTCCATCCATCGGAGGCATGGTCTCCCTCGTCGTCGTTGACCAGCGACCCTCGCCTCGAGCACCTTTTTCGCTGGAGCTTCGTCGTTCATACGATGGACATGACCCAGCCAGCGTAGTCGCTGCACAGTTATACGCCGAACTACGTCAATGTCATCGTAGAGCTCATACAGCTCGTGGTTCATTCGGATGCGATAGTCATCGCCGACTCGAACAGGACCGAAGATTTTGCGAAGAACTTTTCTCTCGAACACCCCCACAGCGGCTGCGTCAGTTTGCGAAACTACCCATGCCTCAGCGCCATAAAGCAGCACAGGTAGAACGAGCGTCTTGTAGAGTGTTAGTTTTGTCGATCGAGAGAGGGCTCTGGAACTTAGTTGCTTACTGAGCCCGTAGTAGCACCTATTAGCAATTATTGTTCTTCGCTTTATCTCCAGGCTGATTTCGTTTTTGGTATTAATGGCGGTGTCAAGGTAAACGAACTCCTTGACTACTTCAAAGTTATAGCTGCCGGATGAAACGTGGGAGTCTAAACGCCGAGCTCCCTTGTTTGTAGACAGCATATATTTTGTTTTGCCCTCATTTATCGTCAAACCCACTTTGGCTGATTCCATTTCGATAGCGGCGAAAGCAGCGGTAACATCTCTCTTGGTTCTGCCGACAATATCAATATCATCAGCGTACGCAAGGAGCTGGACGCCTTTGTAGAAAATGGTGCCATTACGATGCACACCGGCCTTTCGTACGATCCCCTCCATGATGATGTTGAAGAGATCGCAAGACAGTGGATCGCCTTGCCTGAAACCTCTTTCGGTATTGAAGGTTTCGGAGAGGTCATTTCCTACCTTGACGGAGCTGCGTGTGTTGCTCAACGTCATTCTGCAAAGTCTAATCAACTTTGCAGGTATACCGAACTCAGACATTGTTGCGTATAGGCAATCCCTTCTCGGGCCATCGAACGCAGCTTTAAAATCGACAAAGAGATGGTGTGTGTCAATTTGATTTTCGTGGGTTTTCTCCAGGATTTGTCGTAGCGTGAAAATCTGGTCTATGGTGGACTTACCAGGTCGAAAGCCACACTGATAAGGTCCAATCAGTGTTTTTGTAATCGGCTTTAATCTTTCACACAGTACGCTTGAGAGAACCTTATATGCGATGGAAATAAGACTGATACCTCTATAACTTGCGCAGATTGTTGGGTCTCCTTTCTTAAGTATAGGGCACAGTACGCTGAGGTTCCAATCGTCGGGCATGCTTTCTTCTAGCCATATTTTGCTGATGAGCTGATGCATGCGCCTTATCAATTCATCGCCGCCGGTTTTAAACAATTCAGCTGACAGGCCGTCAGCACCCGCTGCTTTGTTGTTTTTGAGTCGTTGGATAGCAACTCGAACCTCATCATGGCTAGGTGGTGGTACTTCCACTCCGTCATTGTTGATTGGTAGCTCTGGACTGCGCTCTCCATGGGCGGCATTGGTGAAATCGTCGCCAGTAAGTAAATTGGAGAAGTGCCGTCTCCACAATCTCAGCACACACTGCGTATCCGTATTCAGATCTCCATTTTCGTCTCTACAAGTGGATGCTCCGAGCTTGAAACCTAGGGTTAGACGCTTAACCTGTTGATAGAATTTTCGTGCATCCTTCTTGCCCTGGTATACCTCTAGTTCCTCACGCTCACGCTTTTCCTGCTCTCTTTTCTTGCGTCGGAAAAGGCGCCTCTCTTCCTTCCTCTTTTCGCGGTAGTTTTCCCGCACGGCTCGCGTTGCAGCTGACTGCAGCGTTTTTCTATATGCGGCGTTTTTTACTGCAGTCGCAATGCGACACTCCTGATCATACCATTGGTTCCAAGGTTGCGGGCGCCGGAAACCAATGACTTCTTCAGCGGAAGCGCGCATGGAGTGGGATATATGCGCCCAAAGTCCGCCGGCGTCGTCGGGTCCAGAGGTTGGTTGGTTGAGCTTAACCGAGAGTTGAGTAGGCTTCGGCAGTCCGTTGTAATTGCAGCTTAGCGACATCTAGCTTTCGTTGCATTCCTGTGCGTATGTTCTTCGCATTGCATAATCGTATGCGGATCTTGGCTGCAACAAGATAATGGTCGGAGTCAATGTTGACCCCCCGAAATGTACGCACATCTAGAACACTAGAGGCATGCCTTCCGTCGATTACAACATGATCAATTTGGTTTCGCGTTTTTTGATCCGGGGACAGCCAGGTGGCCTTGTGGATGTCGAGGTGCTTAAATCTGGTGCTACTAACTACCATGTTTCACGCCGCGGCGAAGTCAATCAGTCTTAGACCGTTGTTCGTGGAGGTCTCATGAAGACTGAACTGACCGACAGTGGGGCCAAAGATGCCTTCCCTTCCGACTTTCGCATTAAAATCGCCGAGGACTATTTTCACGTCATGGACCGGAAGGTGGTCGTATACGTCCTCAAGGCTAGCGTAGAAGCGTCTTTGACGGCTTCGTCCTTTTCCTTCGTCGGGGCGTGCGCGCAAATAAGGCTGATGGAGAAAAATTTTGCCTTGATGCGGATCGTGGCCAATCTTTCGTTGACAGGTGTGAACCGGGAAACAAGGTGACGTAGTTTCCGGCTAACAACGAATCCACATCCAAATTCGCGCCTCTCCGCATGGCAGCTGTAGTAGATATCACAGTGTGCTTGTTTAGAGCAGCCTTGCCCTTTCCATCGCATTTCCTGGATGACGGTGATGTCAGCCTTTATCGTTTTGAGGGCTTCCGCCAGTTGGATAATGGCACCTTCCCTATAAAGGGTTCGGACATTCCAGGTGAATATCCGTAAATCATTCTCCGTTTTTCGTTTGCGGTGGTCGTCAACGTAATTGGGGTTCTTATCCGAGGCTGGTTTAGTTTTCATTGGGCAGAAGTAATGTGGCGGGACCCAAACCCTGCGCACATTCCATGTTTAAGGTCTATGGAGTGACCCGCCGCTCAAATTAGCCGTCAAACTGACGGATGCCAGTTTGCCGTTGCCCAGGGAACACCACGTGGAGGTTTGAGTCGACTTGAGACGATTTCGACATTGATAATGCTGGCCTCGCCAGGTTGAGGCGGTCAGACACGTTGCCATGTGAAGGTTCGCCCCCTGTTCCCCGATGTTTAAACTAATAAATCAAATAAAGTTAAGTGAATTAAATGTTATAAATTATAAATCCAATAGTGGCATAATAATGTGTAATTATTAATTTAATATCAGTCTTTAATTGTTAACGTAATGACAATGATAACGAATACCTGTAAATGTAAGAACATTGTTTAAAAACTCAGACACATCATGTGTATTCGATTCTCATAACAAGATATGTTTAAAAAAATTCAGTATTTGTTGCCGCTCTTATTGTCATTTTCTTTAATTGCCTTTATTTTCTATTTTAGTTAGTAATAAAAAGAGTTTTGACGAGTGAGCACGCGTCTTTTTTTATTCAGTTCGAGTAACTCAAAACTTTTCGCCAATTACGGCAACATGTTTGGTCCTTCGCAACTCGGATATTGGTTTTATTATTCAATTTCGATATCACAATTTATTTAATAATAAATTTTATCTTATAAGTAAAATATTAAAAAAAAAAAAATATTTTGTACGCAATATTTTGCTAGTGCTAACGTTGAAACAATAAAACCAAGCGGTAACGGAATACAGTCATTTGAATTTTTATTGTATTCATTGCATAAATGTGTACAAAAAAATCCAAGGGCAACTGAACAGTTAATTTTGTGTTGAAAAAAAAAAAGAAGCTGCTCAAACTTTATTGAACATTAAACACGTGCATCAGCTAATTTTGTGAAAATACGCGACTCGGCGAGCAATGCTATCAAAAAATGTTTGACAGCAAGCAATACTGACACGAAATAACAATACGATATTGGATTGGTCGAAAGCCAAATAAGCCTTCTTAAGGAGCAATGTTCGAGGTTTAATCAAGCTCAAGATGAGGTGGAAACGTCATGTGGGCCAGAGACGCAGCAAGGTGAGGAAGCAGCTCAAATTCAGACTGAAACGTGCTATATGGAGGCGCTAGCCTATTTAAATCGCATTGCAAAATCGCTTGCATTGCCGCTGTTACCTACTACACGATCAACACCAGTAAAAGCTGCGCCAATACAATCCTCCGCTGCCATGGCTGCTGTGTCACTACCGAAAATGTAGTTGCCGATATTTTAAGGCGATGATCCTACAGAATGGATAACTTTCCATAACACGCTTATGTTGTTGGTGAACGCCAATAGAGGTTTGTCAGGCACCCAGAAAATTCATTATTTTCGAAGCTGCCTGCCTATCAACAACTTTAAGGTAAGTGATGTAAGTTATGAGGAAGCATGAAACCAGTTGAAAAGTCAATATATATCGATGCGAGTCATTGTAACACACCATTTCATGTCTATATCAGCAATCGAACAAGCTGTCAATGATTCAGCTCATGATATCAAAAAGGTTTTTGACATCACATTGCAGCATGTTAGAGCATTAAAGACACTGGGTCGTCCAGTCAAATTTTGGGACGATTGGCTAGTGTATACGGTGGTGTCAAAGCTGGCGTATGAAACAACAAAGCAATGGGACAAAGCAAACAACAAAGCATTCAAAAAGTTCGACAATCACAAGAAATGTTGGTTCTGCAACAACAAACATAAAATTTACGCTTGCACGTTTACGTTAAGCAAAAAAACGTCTGGTTAAATTGTCTTGGTAAGGCACATTTAACAGCAAGCTGTAGAAGCACATCCACATGTCAAATCTACAGAATGCGACTCCATACGATGCTGCATAGCGCATCTATAGCTCCACTTACAGCACACATATTCAATACATCACTCGAACCAACGCATGATTCTCACACCGCTTCCGCAATAGCTACTATATCCGCTCAGCCCGCATCTGCTATTACCACATCAGCTCAACCTGCATCAGCTACCACTGTAACCCAACTCAAACCCGCTTGCTATGCTTCATCTGCTTCCAACGCTCAAACCGCTTGAAAAATAGTATCCTCACAAAACGCCGCTGCTGATGGTGCTATACTACTCCTAACAGCTCTTGTACGAGTTCCAGACGTTTCTGGACGCTGACAACCAGCTCGTGTCTTGTTCGACAGTGACAGTGGCTACGTTCGCAACTGAATCTTGCATTCAACGCCTCCGCATCCCCCCGCACATCATCATCAATTGATATCTCTGGAATCGGATCATATACTAGTCTGAAAACCTATGACGAAGCCGCGATCACCATATCTTCACGCCATACAGAACGATGCACCACAATAAACGTCAAAATTTTGCCTAAAATCACTAATGATCTGCCTACTTTTAAATTACAGACTTTCGCAAGGCCGCACATAAAAGATCTTCCGCTAGCTGACCCGCACTTCAATCAACCATGACCCATCGACATTCTGCTTGGCATGGATGAGATGGAAAAGTTCATACTTACAAACAGGCGAAAAGGTACTCCAATCGCTCAAGAAACTACACTTGGATGAGTGCTATTTGGGCGAGCTGGTAATTTTCAGAAAACTACTGGCTCTGTGCAAGTTTTACTTTGCGATACCAAACTTGTGCAGATCCTCGCTAAATTTTGGGACCTCCAAAGAAGCATTTTACAGCCGAAGAGCTCTACTGTGAAGACTTTTTCAACAGAATACACAAACGCGAACCAGATGGTCGTTTTATTGTACAACTACCTTTCAAACCACATGTGGAGCTGGGCGAATCAAGAAACGCAGCCATACGATCTCTATTACGTCGACTTGCTGCTAACGAAGATCGACGCTCACAATACAACGCATTTATGAAGTAGCTTATTGACATGCATCATATGGAGGTGGTTTCCGATTTACCAGAACGCTACTTGTACATGCCTCACCAAGAAGTCGTAAAGTAAACTAGCACAACAACGAAATTGCGCGTAGTCTTCAATGCATCTGCCAACGCATCTGCCAATCACTCAATGACGCCCTTATAGTAGGCCCGCAACTACAACGCGATCTCTTTGCTGTACTTCTTCGATTCAGGTCGCATCAGTACGCCATGACCGCCGACGTGCAGAAAATCTACAGGCAAGTACGGGTATCATAGAATCATCACGATTATCAGCGCTCTGTTTGTCGTGCCAACTAATCAGAGCCCATACGAGACCACAGAATGCTACGCGTCCCATATTGCGTGGCTTCCGCATCGCATCTTGCAGTAAAGGCGCTACGGCAAACAGCTTGCACCGATGACCGTAATTCTAAATAACTTTTGCATGTATGATCTGCTTAGCGGCTCATCGTCAGCAAATGCAGTCAGCGATCTTCAGAAAAACGTCGCTAAACTTTTATCCAGTGGTGGCTTCGAGCTCAGAAAATGGGCAACAAATTGCAAGCAACGCGAGCCTACCAGATCGTTCGCAAAATGTATCGCAGTACATCTCTGCTGACGAGGAAGTACGCACATAAGGTCTTATATGGAACACCGAACACGATTTTCTTACGTTTACGATATGTCTTAAGCCTCCTGAAATTTTGACAAAAAGAGCGTACCTTTCAGAAGCTCGTATGACATTCGATCCATTGGGCTTTGTAGCCCAAATAATAATAATTTCTTTATAATAATAATTTCTTTAGGGGTTAACTCTTCCTTTACTTCCACTGACTGAGGTGTACAGATATTTACAATCTCTTCGGATGTCAAATTCTCTATTGGCTTAGATGTATAGATATTCACAATCTTTTCAGACGTCGAATTCTCTGTTCCTGCCCTTAACGGCCGTGTTACTCTCTTATTTTGGGATTTCCGGCTTAATGGCCTTTGCTGGGCCCTTGGAAGTTTCCCTGTCTGCAACCCTGATTTCTTTTTGCGTAACAATCCCCTTCCGTCTGTTCTATTCTGTTACACCATTTGCATTTCATTACCGGTCTTTGCTCCCTACCGAAATTCTCCCCTCCATTTTTTCTGAATGGGCTGATTGTATTGACTCCTCTACTATTTTTACTCTCAAAGCTCTTCTCTTGAATTTGTCTATTTCTAGGCTTGAATTCTTGGGCACAATTCCACCCTTTTTCATGACCATATTCCTGGCATTTTTCTCAGTATGGAGTGTTTTTCCTTGTAAGACACCCCTGGTATGTCCAAATTTCCCACAGAACGAACATTTAATTCGGGTTCTAGCATCTTTGCCCGGAAAACTTTGTTTTCTACTACTATTATTTGGATAGATTCTATCTATATCCCCTCGATCTTGGCTAACCTGCCTGTCTACATTCCTTGGTTCGTCCACTACCGCATACACCTGTTTCCGCGGTGTGACCCCGGATCCATATTGACCTGCGCTCCTCAACATATAATCTATTTCGGCCGCCTTAGTCACTAACTCGGCTAAATTCTTGCCCTCCATAGTCAACACTACTGGTTTTAAGCTTGGGTCATTCAATCCTACCCTAAAGGCCGTCACCACCGCCTTATTTAATTGACCAAACAATCCTGCCTCTTCTCGTATGCAATCCTTCCCTCTTGCTTCTATCGAACTTAATCTTCTTGCATATGCTTGTAATTTTTCCCCTGGCTCTTGAACACATTTCGACAATTCCATTAAAATTTAATTTTAAGTTGTTTCCCTTAGATAATTGGATTTATTTAATAGGTAAAATTCCTCAATATTGGCAAATTGTCTTCCTCTGCACAAATCGAAAGCATCCAAGTGTAATCTCAACTTTATACATTCTACAACGCTTGGTAACTCACTACAATTGAACGCTCTTATCGCAAGATCGCACCCTTGAATAAACCTGTAAACATCCGTTGGCGAGTCGCTTCCCGAGAATAATGAGACCAGATTATTCACGGTCTTAGCAATTGCGTTTAGATTCATTGTATTATTTTTTATTTCTATACTCTCGTAGATATGCCCGCCTTCTTCTGTCCACACGTCTGTTGCCTCTTTATGATGCAATGAATTTTCTGTTGCCAATTTCAATTCTTCCTGCAAATGCCTATTTTGTACATGTTATTCCCTAATCCTAGCATTTGCTTGTTCGACTGTCTCAAAATCTACTCTGGCTTGTTGGACAATTAACTTCTCTACTAACTCTGTCGATACGCCTTCTCTTTGCAACAGATCTCGCAATTTTTCGTTTTCCAAATCTAGCTCTTCAGCTCTACCTTGGTATCCTATTCTTAGTTGTTGCACCCCACCTAACTTTGTTCTCAGAGTCTCAAAATCTCTCTTAAACTCCTCCAATCTCCTTGCTTGAGCCGTACTCTTGTGTTCATGATATTAATCTACGAAATCAAACACTATGTCCGTCTCTTCTACCTTTGCCAAATTTTTCCCCACCGTACTTGACTGCAGCAAAGCAAAATTATCTTTGTTTGATATAACCACTTTTGCTCGGACCCACAATTTTTCCAAAAACCTGTCCAATTCTCCTAGAAGACCTAGATACCTTCTCTCTATGTCACTAGTGTGATCCATTTAGAGAAAAACATGCTAAAACTACCGCGTTCCCTTTCTAACGCACTAAGCCGAAGTGTTCTTTATTCAATCAATTCTCCCGTAAGCCCAGTTAGTTAAAAATAATAGTTTTTTTTCATATATTCATTTATTTGACGCAATATATATTAACAAAATTTTTTCAAAATTTACAAAACACAACTTTCCGTTTAAAATTCATTACGTTTCGAATCTCCTTGGTGCTGACCAATGTTCTTCCACAGTGAGTTACTTTATTTACTATTTACTTTATTACTATTATTCTATTTTAATCTTCTGCATCGGCTTCCTCATTGACAGGTAAAGTTTTCAGACCGCCACGTAGTAAAATGATGTTGACAATGAATGTAATTAATAATAAAAATACTATGATTTCAAACTACGAATGAAATCATAAACTCAAAAAGGTACTAAACGAGACTTAACCCTTTATATTAATCAAAATTTATCCCTGCCATCCTCTTTGCCGAGAGGTGGTGGGAGATGGATCCACCATCAATAATTATTTTTAGTAGGACCCACGTGGATCCAACTAACGCAATACAATTCCCAAAAAATGTTTCCCCAAAATCCATCTTGTGTTGACTCAACTCGCTTGTTTAACCAAACTAAACTCCCAAAAAGCTTTCTATATACAGCATCGAATTTTCAAATATTAAGCATTCATATACACAGGGGCTTGAACTTCCTTCTTCAAAGCCCAAAATATATTTTTTTTTTCAATGTGAGGTACCATGTAAGGTACGAGAGGTATGTTATTAGATTGGTCATGGCAAGATTGCCATGTAACGAAAAAAAATGCCTAAATCGGCTCTTCTAGTTTATGGCAAAATGCCGCTCTTGACAAAAAAATCAAAGAAAATAAAAACCTTGATTAACTCTCGTTAGAGTTAGGAATCCGAAACGTTATAAGTTTTAGCAATAATTTTCGTTTGCGTTTTAAGGCTCTTTTTTATAACATTGTCACTTGCAATTATAGATTAAATATTTTTTTTTTGTTCATTTCTCTAACCCTGGAAACATTGGCCAAATATTCCAACAAACACATGAATGTGTTGGGTATCGGCTTTGGTTTTGTTTATTTTGCAATTACACCAAGCACTTGGAACTTGTAATTGACTTTCTGCTGTGGTTATCGCAACAAGCACTTCACAATGTTTTTTCACCAAAAATGTTTTGTTCCAGCGGCGCAAACACAAGCACTTGAACTTGGATTGCTCTGGATTGAACACTTAACAAACACAGGCACTTGAACCTGGATTGTTTACGTAGAGATTTAAATAAAAGCACTTAAACATCCTTGATGTTTCCGTGAACAAAAAGGATCCTACCGGCTGCGCCATTTATGTTGGGATCCTCCCTGTGAGGATACCCGTACGTCCGCTGTCGTAAACTTTCTAATTTGGATAGATACGGTTTCTGGCCGTATCTTGTTATAGATACGCTGCAGGCGATACACCTGATCCGAGTTTTCTAGTGGGCACCTGGCACTTGGAACCAGTTACCCAACGTCGTTTTTTTATTATGGAGTTCCATTCATTTGATGGAGTTAACGACTTTTATACTCATCTATTGTATCCAGATTTGGCCAGGATCCTCAGCTGCCTCGGTTGTCGTTCCAGAGCTAAATCCAAAATAGAAACTGAAATGAAACACTCACGGTCTGACTTAATACGCTCGTTGTTTTACCATCAACTGAACTCTTTATTTAGCAGAGACCAGATATTTATTTAATATCTGTGCTCGCTTCTTCTTATTCATTTTGTTAGATACTTAAGTCTAGCTTTTCGATTAATTTGCTATACTTAACACTTATTTAATTTCGCAATACTTTACAATGGTTTAGTTTCATAACTTCAATTTCACAAAACATTTCCTTATAACATGGCCGAGATTAAAATTACCCGGAACATTCTTAGGTTTAACATATGTAAAATACTCGTATCGCATTTTGTTTATCCTACTTTTAATTTCCCAAAGGCGGAATTCTTTTGTTTCAATTATTGTCCAATTATTAATTGCAGCAAAAAATACTATAAGTGCATGCAATTACAACAATAAAATATTATTAATTTAAATTACCATAATTGAATGCATGTAATAACAACAATAAAATATTGTTAATTTAAAATGCTGTTGACGCGTTTTGTTCTCGGTGCAGAAGGCACAAAGGTTTCAGTTTATTTCTCATGACCATGGCAACAACAACGTACTGGCGATATTACTTGATATTTAAGCTGCTCGCTTGTTAATTTTTAAGTTATGGCACGCGTCATAGCTTAAACGGGTTTGTGCATTAATGCTGATACTGCATTTTCATGCAGTCGCACTTGGACTTGGCATTTGCCTTGAATTTAGAAATTCAAGGTTGTTGTATGGCACAAAAGGTAGTGCCTACAAATATGCAGTGGTTATTTGCTTTATTTGTGATTAATTCACAACACTTGCTTAAAACATTAGGAAAATACGCACAAAACGACACATCACAGCCACAGACAAAACACTTCATGTCATGAAACGAGGACAACTACTTAGGATCATCACGACTCTGGTTCACATTACTTCTAAAGAAATCTGCAGACAAACTACAATTAATGCACAGATTGAAATTGGACGGAGACAAACAAAAACTGGACTGTGACACAGGTAATCTAGCAGACAAGCTATGTTGAACGGACGCACTTTTGTCAAGGGCCTCTGGCGCTCGAGCTTGTCTTGGTCCAACATTTGCTTGGAACGGTTTATTATAAAAGCCGGTTGCTTGCCCCCTTCAATGTTCTTCTGATAGGTTTGTCCTATGGCTTCTACCCTAGCTTCTCTTCTAATAGATTTCACATCAATATCCTCTAACTATACTTCGACTTCGTTCACATGTGTTTCTTTATTTTACTTTCTTTCACTAATTTTTCTGACTTCTTGCATCCACGCTTGAGCTCTGCAAGGGTATCTTAGTTAGCCATAAACAACAGGCTTGTCAGACTATTCCGGAGGTTTCCTTTAATAATGAAAACTAGTTCTTTCTCCGAAATCTTTTCCTCAGTCTGAAAGTTAGATCATGGACTTCGGCACAAAAATCTTCAAAACTTTCCCCTGGCTGTTGCTTTCTGTCTATGAGTTCTCGGATAATCTCATTATCTGAGTCCGCTGATTTGAAATGGCTCACAAGCTCCTTTTTTAACATAAAATAGTCGAAACTCGGATCGTCAGCGTGGTCTTCCAGTACTTGCCAATACCATCGTGAAGCTTTGCCCTTGACCAGACAGTGGAAGTCTGAGGACAGCTGATTGTACGAGATGTCGTACTTTTCCCGCAGCGTTTTAACTCTGAACACGAAGCTTTCCACTGTCATGTCCTTCTCCGTACCTTCAAACTTCACATGCCACTTTTCCAGGTCGACTTTCTTTCGCCCCCTCTGTAATTCGCTCTGACTATATGTTCCTTGGTCATGATCGGCCATGTTCTGCCCCTGCCCTAGATTTTCGTCACCAGCAGATGCAACTAACCTTGGTCCCAAATCACCGGAACCGTTTCTATCTCCCGTGGAAACGCTTCTACCAGGAGTTGATGAGGAGGCTGGAGGAGGAATTGGTGGATTACCATGAATGGAACCTTCAACCTCATTCACCCTATTACTCAACACTGAAACCTCTCCTCTCATCTGACGCACCCCTCCAATGCAATTCATAAGCATTTGGTTTTGCTACATCAGAAGCGCCATCATTTGCGTCATCTTATCGGCCTCATTCATAACTGGCTTTGCCCTATCCTGTCCACCTGACGCCGACCCTTCATCACCCTCACCTGGCACATACTCAGTCCCCTCTTCGTCTGACATTCCTAAAATTCTCTCTAATTTCTTCTAATTTCTCTAATCCGGTATGCTCACAGCCGCTACTTCTGTGGCTCCTCAACTTACTCTGTGTTAGGTCAACCTCGCTTTGCCTGCCAAACACAAGATCTGTGCAACGCTCAAAGCAATTCGTTAAAACAAAATCAACTGGTCGCACCATTCCCGTGTCTATCTGCGTAAGTAGAGGACCAACAATTTGCTTTTCAAGTGCTTTTTGACACTTCGTGTAACTCGTCTTTGCTTCAGTCACTTGATTTCAGTCACCACTCTTCAGACACACTTTCCTCAAATTCTCCATCCACTTCTCCCTCAACTACAGTTTTCTTGTTCCTTTTTTTCTCTAAGAACTTTGCCTAACAAATTCAAAAAAGTTGTAAATCTAAATAATATAAAAACTTCAAGAATAAAAAGTAAGCAAAATAAAAACGTCTTTGTGAAAATATGCATGTTCATATATAAAAGAACTCCAAAAACTTGGGTATAGTAAAAATTTCAGTGGACACCCTTTATTTTTAGGGAAATTTAACAGAAGAAACCCAAAAAAGAAAAACAAATATGAAGGAAATTTAGTAATAACAACTAATTCAATTTAAAAAAAAAGAAGTAAATTAATGCAACACTCTATTAATGCAATACTTAAAAAAAAAAATTAATTCAATTTTAAACAAATAAAATAATGCAATACTTACAAAAATGCCTCGAAACCAGAATTCCGAAACTGATAAAAATAATAATTATAATTTAAAAGAAAGGTATTTACATGAAAGGAGAGAACAAATTTTTAAATTATATAAACATCAAATTATTAATGAAAACCTATTTAAAAAAATTCAAGTTTCTAGTGTCATAAAAATTACACCAAAAATTTTATTAAAAAAATTATATATAAAAAAGTTTTCTAATAACAGAAAGAATGGTTTTAAATAAAAAAAAAATATTACAAAAAGCAAAAGAAAATAAAAAGAATTTATGAGGTTTTGGATGGTGTGTTTTGGTGCTTACCCAGGCCACCAGCTGTCTACATTTCAACTTGTTGATTGTTGTTCGTCGGTCTATGTCCTCTGTACTCTATGGCCCCAAACCCTTTTATGTCATGTTTGCAGAAAGCATTGAACTCAACACAACACATAGCTAAGACACTATAGCACTAAATGTGGCTGCCGCGTCCAATAAGTCGTACACCCCACCCCAGGAAGATTAAAGCAAGCCTTGACTCTTATAAAATCCGACTTTGCCGTAGCCTAAACCTTAAATCTCCATCCGTCCAATCTCAACCATTCTTATGCAAAAAGAGAGTCAGAGTTCCACTCGATAACCGCATACCGATGGTCAAGGTACCTGCGACCCCACTCTTTGTACCTGCAGTCATATTGTTGACATTACTGTTACTACCACAAAAGTCAGCAGGGATTGTACCCTAATTGACTTAAGGCTGCAACCGAACTGTCAAACTCAATCATTCACAAGCGTAGAAAAAAAATATATGTAAGAGAAAAAAAACAAAAAAATAGAAGACAGAAGGAAATGCAATATCGTTGGGCGCCATTGTTATGAGCTGACTTCGGGGGCGTATAACCATGTTGCGGCTTGGCATGGTTGCTATCCCAGGCTGCTCGACGGGTTGCGGGAGGGTCCTTGCCACAGGTACACACCGAAGCTCAAAAATCAAAAAAAATTGTATAACTCGTGCCATATTTTAAAAGATAGAGGAAACCAAGAAAAAGAAGATCAGAAAAAGAAAAGAGAAATGAAGTAAATTAAAAGAAGAAGATAGAAACCACATTTTTATTAACCCTAAGTCAACGTCCGTCAGTCTGAGCCTACTAACCCCTTTCCATGACTCTACTGGGTCATGGGTTTGAACCTCGTATGGCTCTACACATACTCACGAGGTTAGATATTACTGACTCCGTCTAGTCTAGTTTAAGTCAGTTCGTCGTCCATTCCGTCGATCAACTGCAGCCTACTTGTGTGGCCCTTCCATGAGTTAAGCACCACACCCCAACTTAATGTGTGTTTGTTAATGATTTAGCAATCCATTATTGCTTTACTCGATTCCATTGCCAAAAATAAAAGAAATTCCTGAATTTCAACTCATCAAAAAAAAAAAAAAAATAGAAAATATAAGTTCAAAATTGCCAGTTGTTTATTTTCAAAATTCTTAAACCTAAACAAAAGAAGTTTATCTAAAAAGAAATAGATATATAACTTAAGTATATAATTAAATTCAGATTACAAAATTTAGTGATAATAAATAAAAACAACACTGCTTATTGTTAAATCTTTTTTTTAATTGGTAGTAAGTGGTATGTTAAGTATACAAGTATCTTTGTTCAATATAGGTAACTATTATTTATGTACAACTAGTAGACAAAAGGTAAGTAACAGATATAAAAAAACAGGTAAATAAATTGATAAAAATTTGAAAAAAAAACACAGAAAAGTGGTTAATTATTTAAAAACCATGAAAACGAAAGTGAGCAAAAAGCTGCATTAAATATTTTTAAAAACCACGAAACAAAACAAACAAAAATCTTTTCAATGAACTCACCATTGCCGAGAGTAGAGTGTATAAATGTTGGCGCCAGCATTCAATAGCACAATTTACTTCTATTTTTCTTTTATGATTTAATTCCTACTTCATTTAATTTTTCATTTTATATCGTATTTAAAAAGTAAATTTTACAACGTTTTTATTAATTTTTTTTTCTTTTTAGGGTAAACTTATGAAGCAAATCTTAGTTTAATCCAAAATTTTTTTCTTTTCATGTTTAATTTTCAAAACAAATTTTACTTTCATTAAATTTCTTTCTTTTTAGGTTTAGTTCAAAAAACAAATTTTACTTTAATTTAATTTTTTCCCAGGCTTAACTTACAAAAGAAATTTTACTTTAATTTTTATTTTCGGGTTTAATTTAAAAAAGAAATTTTACTTTAATTTTATTTTTAATTTTCAGGTTCAATTTACAAAACAAATTTTTTTTTAATTCAATTTTTTTTTCGCAAGCTAATATATTAAAAAATAATATAATATATAGATATCTGAAAAGAAATATAGAAAAAAAAATCGAAAAATCTGAAAAGAAATACTAAGGAATCTGAAAACAAAAATAAAAATTTATATAATTAAAAATTGCTGTGAAACATAAATCTGAAAAGAAGAAAGCATATAAGTAGATTGGGAAAAATTAAAGCTACACATAAACAGAAATAGAAATTAAACTGTGTTATAAATTAAATATGAGGAATAAGAAGTAGAAATTATTCCAAAATTTAATCTTAAATTTAACCTAAAAAAAATAATATAATATGTAGCTTGCGAATTGCGCATAATAGGAATTCCTTTCTACGAAAATGAAAACCTGTATGATATATTTCGAATATTATGTCAAACCTTACAAATATCTCCCCAATTTCCTGCTAGCATTTACCGTCTTAAAAGAAACAAAAATCGAAATGAATTACCTGATACTGTGATTGTGGCAAAGGTCTCATCACCACATGAAAAAAATAATATTTTGCGTGCAATTGCAAATTTCAAGCGCAAAGTCAAAGGGTTATTACGCCTTAATCATATCGGCTTTGACTCCAACGCACCTTTCTACGTTAATGAATGCTTAACCAAAGCAAACTTCAAGATTTTTCAAGCAGCAGTTCGACTTAAAAAACAAAAACCACTTTTTGCGGTTTTTTCACTTCGTGGTGTTGTCTTTGTGAAGAGCGGTGAGGGCGAAAGGGCAACACGCATCGACAGCGTAGAGCAACTGAACGAGTTTGTTTGTTCACCTCCTTCCTCAGCTACGCAGCAACAACGACAACAACAACTCAATCAACAGTCTGGTCATGAAAGTTTTTTTCGGAATGAGCTTTTACATGAAAACAGAGAAGATGATGTTTCAATCGATGCCCCTGATCTCACTTAAAATTAAAATAAATGCCACTTTAATTTCATTTTTAATTTCATTTTTATTTTTCAATGTTTTAATTTTTTTAAACTATGTTTTAGAATACTCCTTAAGAAACAATTTTTTAAGCAATATGTTTCGCAAAGAAATGCATAAAAGTGACAGCGTTGCTAATACCTTTATTTTTAATATAAAACTTTTAAATCCTCAAATTGCAAAATAATAGTCGTTGCGATTCCAAAGACAATGCCTCTGCCTTAATTCGTATTCTGGGCAAGCAGAAAGAAGGATTGAAGGTCTGCCACATAAATGCGCAAAGCTTGGCAAATAAAATTGACGAGTTTAGGTATATATTTTCAAATTCTGGCATGGATGTTATTTGTGTGTCCGAAACTTGGTTTCAGCCTTGCGTTCAAGATACATTTTCAGGGCTGCTGGTTATAAAATGTTTCGTGCAGATAGAAGAACTCACGCCGGTGGTGTAGCAATTTTTGTACGTGAGGGTATTGCGTGCAAATTTAAATGTAGATCAAATGATGATGATAAAATTGAATATCTCTTTCTTGAACTAATTTATGAATCAAAAAAACTACTTGTTGGTAATGTTTACAGGCGCAATCGTAATGTAGATACCACAACCTTCATTGAACAATTGGAATGTCTTACCTTATCATACACGGATATTATTATATCTGGTGATTTCAACAGTAATATACTGTAAGAAAGCAACCTCATTGAAAATATGAGTGCACTTGGGCTAACATCTGTGAACTGCACGACACCTACTCATTTTTCTCGAAATACAAATACGCTCCTGGATTTGTTTTTTGTCGGAGATATGAATAAAGTTTTACTTTATGATCAGCTCTCAGCTGCAGTGTTTTCTAAGCACGACCTGATTTTTCTTTGTTATGATTTTCACCTTAAATCTAAAGTACAACAAATGACTTTTCGTGTTTTTAAAAATATTAATTATCATTCTCTTAATGCGGAGCTTGAGTGTGTAGACTGGTCTACAATATACTACATGCCATCAGTGAATGATCAACTGCTATTTTTAGAAAACAATGTCAACCTCTTATTTGATAAACTAGTGCCAATCAGAACTAAAACCATTAAACATGACCAACCACCCAGGTTTACTAGTATGATAAAGACCCTTATCGCGAAACGTGATGAGGCTTACAGCCGTTGGAAGAGGTTTAAAACCCCTGAACTACATAAAGTTTGTCAAGGATACAGAAGAGATGTAGTAAAGGCAGTTAGGATTGCTAAACTAAAACACTACGAAAATAAATAAGAAAATAAATATAGTTGGTGGCAAGCTGACATGGAATGTAGTAAGACAAATAGGGTTAGGAAAGGATGTCCTGCAAGCAAGTGGAGACGTTGACGTCAACGCATTGAAAAAAAAATTCATTGATATTCCATTGTCCATGCCAGCCTCGAATCCCTACAAAAATTCGTGCAGCAACAGTAGCCAAGACATTAGTTTCAGTTTTGAATGCGTGACTCAAACTGAAGTCTTAACTAGTTTCTTGAGCGTGAAATCAAATGCAGTAGGCTTGGATAAAATGCACCCAAAGTTTGTGAAATTGATTCTTCCAAAATTGCTCCCCTTTTTCACGCCCCTATTTAATTCCATTTTGACAAAGTCTTCATTTCCAATGATTTTCGCCCAATCGCTATTTTACCTTTCTTGTCTAAAATTTTCGAGTCACTGATCCACAAGCAAATGAATAGTTTTTTGCTTCAGCATTCCTTACTCACCGACAGGCAATCAGGTTTCCGGCCTAAACGGAGCTGCATTACTGCCCTGCTTGATGTAATAGAAGAAATACGAAATAGTATTGACTGCAACAAAATATCATTTTTAGTTTTGCTTGATCAAAAGCTCAAAAGCATTCGATACGGTCGACCACAATATTTTATGTGATAAATTGACTCGCAGGTTCTATTTCTCACCGGCATCTACTCGTCTCTTGCTGTCGTACGTGTCCGAAAGATCTCAGTCTGTTAATATAGGCCATACCTTTTCTGATTTCCTTGCAGTTGTCCGGGGAGTTCCACAGGGTTCAATTTTGGGCCCACTTTTATTTTCCATGTATGTGAATGACTTGCCTAATGTACTTAAATCATGCCACGTGCAAATGTATGCAGACGATGTTCAACTTTACATTGGTTGCCCTTTGAATCAACTCAACAATTGCGTAGACAACCTGAACAAAGACCTTGAAAGAATCTACAACTGGGCTTCTGCAAATGGTCTCTGCCTGAACCCGAAAAAATCTAAATGCCTCATTATTAGTAAGAAATCAATAAATATTTCTTTCACTCTCAATATTGTCCTAAATAATTCTGGCATAGAAATTGTTGAAACTACGAAAAATTTAGGCATTATTTTTAACAGTACCCTAACATGGTCGAATCATATAAACAACGCTGTCGGAAAGATTTATGGAATGCTCCGCAACTTGTGGGCAACGCAATACTATACCCCTCAAAAATTAAGAATGCTATTGGCCAAAACATATCTTGTGCCCACTTTACTGTATGGGTGTGAAATTTTTGCATACTGCGACGCTGCAAGTAAACGAAAATTGAATGTAATATATAATAACATTGCTCGATACGTATTTAAGCTAAATCGTTCGGATCATGTATCGCAGTTTGCAAAGCAAATCACAAATTTAACTTTTGATAACCTTCTTATCCTTAGAACTTTAACTACTTTGCACAAAATAATTTATACCAAAGAACCAAATTATTTATTTGAAAAAATAAGGTTTCTTAGATCAAATCGTGGGAATAACCTTATACAACCTAAATCTGCTTGCTTGGTGTCCGAACGCCAATTCCTTGTTAATTCAATACGTCATTGGAATTCGCTCCCTCACTCCATTCAGTGTATTAGCAATGCATCGCAATTTAAAAACTTTATTTCTTTTTATTTATCTTCATTGTAGTTATCAATTATATAAAATTTCAATTGTTTCTTACCTTAACTCATATGTTCTGTATATAATATATATTTAATTTTTATAACTAGTATTCTATTATGTATTCATAAACGTCTTAAACAAACATGTTAATCACCTCTAAGAAATAATGTTCATCCATAAGATTAAGTTCTTGAGAGCATTAATGACAAATAAATAAAACAATTCAATTCAATTCAATTCAAAATTAATAATTTTTTCAGATATATTATATTATCTATAGATTTATAATTTTAAGGGAGTATTCCTGTTTGGAAGGCTGTTTTTGGACTCTTTTTGGAAAACTTCTCATTTGAAAACGCAAAGAGATATTTAAATTCAGTTTGTTTTATTGTATTAAGAACATATTAAATTAAATAAAATTTTTTTTTCCTTTGTACCAGGGCTGTTCAAAATGTTGTCGGCCTTTAAAGTTGGGCGTCGATAAAAAAAGGAATGCTGCTTGCAGTCGGATAACTCGACTTCGGATCATCTGAAATGGAAAAAGTAAACAGCGTTAGATTTACTACAGATGTGATTCCAGTCCCTACCTCAATTATAATTTTTCGATTGTTTTTTACAAAATGGCGGTCATTAAAAAATGAAAAACCGATTTTGGGTCTTTTTTCTTTACTTTAGTGTAAAAAAAAATAATAAAAAATTGTTTGGAATTGTGATTGAGGTAAGGGCGTCGATTGCATTCCGTTTCATTAAAATTGGTTCAGAACTATGGGCACAATCTGGGCCCCAAGCTCGAAAAACGTGGTTTCGAGATAAAGGCGCTTAAGTTTGAAGTTATTTGTTTGCATCATTAAAAAAAAAATTGAAATGAAAAATTTGAGCATGCTGTCGACAATTTGGCATCGATTGCACTTGGTTTCACCAAAATCCGTTCAGTAGAACCGGCGAAAATAGACTTCAAAGTTCAGAAACATGATTTTGAAAAAACTCAAAGAAAATTTTAGGCAATAAAACACTTTTTTTTTGCCAAATACTTACATATATCAATCTGCAATGCCAGCCCCATAAACAACTCCTTCCTCTTCTTCAAAAAAAGAGGACTCAGCGGCTCTTTGTGCTCTTCGGGCAGTTCTACCTTCTTTTGATGAGGCCAGAGCTCTGGCTTCGGACCTTTTCAAACGTTTTTTGAGAAAACTCAATATAACTCAAAAATGCAATTCTCTGTTTTGTTGTCAATGCTTACGTCTTCGTTTTCATTATTTTTAAATTTTTTTGCCAATGTACTTGTGAATTCGGTGTCCTCATCTCTTTCGTGTTGGTTACCACGAAACTGGCGTTTCAAGGGACGAGTTTTTCGATTGCTACCAGTGTTTCTTTTATTTTTATTTCTATTATTTTTTCTATCCATTGTCTTAAGCGCAAACAAAAATTTTTATCAAAACTGTACTTTTCAAAACTGTATGCGCGCGCGCGTCCGGTTTATAACTCAATTCAAAGTGAACTAAACGCTGCCAACATTCAAATACCTAAGCTCTAAAATGTGTATTCATTTATTTTTAAAATGTGTATACAAACAAGTTATTACCTACTTCCTACAAGTTATTACTTACTTCAAAACGATGCATTCAAAATCGCATTTTGGCGAAAACATTGCGGGACAAAAAATACCATATGTCCTTTAGTATTTCGAATTTCAAAAAACCTTTTTAGGACGATATTCTCAAATATCCAAGCTATAAAAATTTTTGCCAACCAGGAATACCTCCTAAATATATTTTATTATATATTTTTTTTCTTTGCAGATTTAGATTCCTGGCTTCAATCTACTTTAACTGGTCTTACTTTAATTTATCTTTTTAGGTTTGCATTTTAATATATATTTTTTGCTTTTTGTTTTGCTTTTTACTACTCTTTCTGTGATTTGCTTAGAGTGAAATCTTTAAAATTTTCGACAAAATTTTTCTTGGAAATTTGATGGTTTTTTTTTTTGTTGCTAGCGCTTATTACAACAAGAAAATTTAATACTTAATATTAAATACTAAAAATATGTTTTGACCCGCCCGTGGGAATCGAACCCGTGTCCTCTCGAACCACACCTAAAAAAATGTGAAGTATAAATAATAAACTTTTTCGGGTTTAATTAAAGAACTAGGCTGGAATTTTAATATTACTCCGAAAAGTGTTATGAATAGTTTTTAATAGTTAATATAACATTTTTTCTGAAGAGTATAAGAGTGGGATAGACATGTTAATGTAACTCTGTGCGTGTTAGGTGAGCATTCGTTAGCAAAAAGCTATTTAAATCGGCATGCAGTGTTGACTATAAGCACAAAAAGTGAAAATGGATGCAGAGTGCGACATTTTTGAAGAGGTCGAATTTCTGGACGTGAGCGCCAATTCTGTTGCTGACGATTCGCTAGAGGCTCTATTGGAAACGTGGGAAATGCCCCCATTTATCTTGGATCAGTGCGAAAGTAAGTTTTAATGAAAAACAATTGAAAAAAATTATGAAAATATAAAACACAAATGATATAAACTTCTACTTCCTTTTATGTAGGATACAAACTTACAAAGTCCCATCTTCAAAGGCTGCAAAACGAAGACATAAGCACACTAATTCCAGATGAGCATTTAGCTCTTCGGATTGAGTTTAAGCACGCTCTACAATTGTGGAAACAGGTAACAGGTAAATCGAACATAATAAGTTAATGGCGTCTACAATTAGCACTTCATTTTTTTCCATACATTTGGCGGCCATCCTTATATATAAAGTCATATATAATTATAGTTATAAGTGTTTTTATAAACAAATTGAAAATAAATAAAACAAATATAAAAATAGTTTTTAAATTTTTTTTTGCTGCGAAGTATTATGGGGTGTGAATGTTAATCCGCAGCGGTGTAAGGCTAACTCTTTTTTTCTTTGTGTTTCGACTTCAACACTTTCTACTCTGCTGAAGTGTATGCCATAGTATTTTCGTGGTTGACTGGAACCCATAGCGTAAAGTTGTTAATATTACTCCGCATCAGTTTAAGGGTTACTCTTATTTTCTTTGGGTTTCGACTTTAACTCTTTCTACTCTGCTGAAGTGTTAGCCTTACTATTTTCGTGATTGACTGAGAACCATAACGTAAAAGTGTTAGCATGACACCGTTTCTTTATGACTATAACTCTTCATTTTTTGGGTGCAGGCCACAAAGACTTATGAGAAACAGTTGTTAATATTAGTTATAACAAAAGCTATGCTGCAGTAGATCGTCACCATTTATCAATAGATAGAGGATTGCGTATTTGCTATGCTACAACTTACAAAAATTTGCTTTTATTTGCCACAAGGTGTCTCCAGCATCGGTGTGTTTGTATTGTGAATGCGTTTGTGGTGTTGTTGGTACGAAGAAAATTAGCAATGCCCACAAGTGCGTTGACAAGTGCGTTTTTAAGTGTCAAAAAAATAGATGATACCAATAAATATGGAATTAACAAACGCATGCATGGAATCGGCAAGGTATCTAAAATGTTTGTTAAATTTTGTTTCGTGTGCGTTCTTTAATATATATTTTTAAAGCTAAGTTTTTTACTCCTCGTTCTGTGATTTGCTTGGAGTGGAATCTGAAAAATTCTCGAAAGATTTTTTCGCTACGTAGTACGCTGTTGAAGAAAAAAATTTGTTCAGTGCAGCCAAGTTCACAACCATGTGTGGAGAGTTAAAATGGAGAGTCGCTGGCATTATATGCCCGTATATGTAATTGGCGTGGAAATTTGACATTCAACAATAAAAAATAAGCAGTAAATATGTTTCCTGTATATATGTAATTTATTTTATGTTATTTTAAATGTTTGAATTTAAAAGTTAATTTATTAAAAAGAAAAAATTATTAAGCTATCAAATCTATGGAACTGCGAAAAAGCTTCGCTTCTCTCGTGTGTCCAACGACGCACCTGTGTTTTTTTTTTAATTCAAACTACATGCTTCTAGAGCGAAAGCAAGTTCCTTTTTAAAAAAATACTATCCATGTGGCAGTCGATTTATTTATATTTATTATTGTAATAGTCTATGCAGACCATAGTATTACAGCAGCTAATTTTTCAACTTATAAGAAACAGTCTATATATTCACGTAAAACTGATTAAAGTCTCAATATAGTACAATACAATACAAGTCTTGATTAATGTAAAAGGGGTCCTACCACGAGTGAAAAGCTTCCGATTGACACACACCCTTAAAGTCAGCAAAATATTAATTTCACCGTCCAGCAAAACCGTTCTGATCGGTTTGATTCTTACTGTGATGTACGGCGGGCAATATATGAACATATTTTGCTCGGTCTTCAGTGTTCAGTACGTTTACATATCGAGATTTAATAGAGATTAAGCACTTTGAGGCGGTTGACTCGCTAATCTTCTTGATTTTTATGAGAATAGCCATATACAAGTTAATCTCATCGAAACGAAATTAGAAATAAATCTAATTCTTAGGTCCAATATAACAGTGCAGGTTTAAGGTCTGTTGGGGTCCTCCCTATGAGGATATCCGTAGGTTCTTTTTACGAATGTCCTGAAACGTGTTCCTACTTCCCTATGCACATAATTTATATTTATATCGTCAGGACATAAAGATACATCATGTGTTGCCTTTTGGGTTTAAGTTGCAGCAAGGCGTTGCCGTCTGTCGAAGCATTAAAATGCCCCATTTGTTTTGTGTGTATTTTTCATTAAAGCTCTCCAGCCCCGTTATACTTACTTCAATATGCACTGATCCGCTCCAGAGGAAAGAAAAGAAATACTTCTTGGTGTTTTTGAAATATTAACATACTGTCTCTTCAGACTCTTTATTCATTCTCCTTATTTCTAGCTGAAGCGTATATATTTATAACATCTGGCTTCCAAAATCTTTTATTAATCTTTTAATCTTTTATTATTAATTATCGCTTCATTTTACACTATTATAATTTTGTACAATTGACAGTTTTTTGTCACATTGCGATTGTGTAACAATCTTAACTTATCTTAATTACTGGTTAAATTAAATCCACATACAAACATACATGCCAAGTTCAGGCCCGGGGGTTACAACATACGGGTCCCCTCAAAATCTTTCCAACTCAAAAAAAAAACAGAATCTATAAAAGTATTAACCAATGCAAGCTATTGCAAGATCCATGCGAAAATTATTATTTAGTTCTTAGTTATTATTTATAGTGCGTTGTGATATTTAAGTCACACACCATGACAAATTAAGTGCATTTTATTGTTTGATATCTATATTAATTGTCAATACCTAACGACAACTTTTTTGTGTAAAATCCAAAATAAATAAAACCTACTGATGATTTGCATTAACCCAATCGTTTTATTCTGTTGTATTTTAGTTCTTTTTTCATGTAAATTTATTTTCCTTGCTTTTTCAGAGGCAAAACAAAATAATAATTACATCAAAGTTAAATTTTTTTGCAAACTCCGATTCTATACAAAAAATCGCGAGCCCGGATACACGTTGTTGTGTAGAACATGATCTGTTGAAGTTTTTGATTCGTGATAGAACACTGAAGGAGCGTTTGGCACTAGCGACGCTGACAGGTAAAGTGCGAAATATTCTCAAGGCAATTCAAACGTTTGAAAAGAGAGTGTGAAGATTTTTTGTGTAAATAGCATTCAGGAAGTCAAATGGAGACAGATTTGTATGAAAATTTGCTTTTTATATATTTTTAAGGTGAACGATTCCACTCTTCAATTCTTTGGAAACATCAGCTTCGTACTTCTTTAAACATTTTTCTGCAGATTTCTTGAGAGTATCTTCATTCAGTGTACTAAATTCCCAGAGAAAAGAAAACAGCTCGTACAAATTTCTTGCTGCTTCAAATCTGTTTGTTATTCCTGCGATTACCGAATCAACGATAACAAGGAAAGTATTTCTTTTGAGTTTTTGCGACTCGTTATCAAAGTTGACGGAATGTCCCATTCGGTTGCGATGAGTTTACTTTTTCTTAAAATAGCATCCCATCTATTTCGAATGAACTGCAAATCCGAAAGAAGGCTATCGAGATTGTCAATTTCGATGTTTATGGTTTTTCTTTTCAAGCTTTTCTGGCCTGAAGTACAACGTTCCTCAAACTTACTCATGTATTTCTGAATGCCTTTAATGTCTCGAATAGTTTCCGATGTCAAATTGAGTTTCTTCAGTTCTTCCAATGCTTCTACTAAGTTCGGTAGATTTTTAGCAAAAGGTTTCACGGCGTCAATTCTTGCAGACCATCGCGTGTCGGACAAGCTGTGAAGCGAGGAAGAAATTTGCTTTTTCAGAATTTCTCATCTTTGAGGACTACAACTGAATATATATATATATTTTTGAACAACTGCGAAAAATGTTATAGCATTTCTACAACATTCAGCCGAATCGACGCTACAAAGATTTAGACTGTGAGCAGCACACGGCGAATATACAGCATATGGGGTTTCTTCACTAATGTAACGTTGTGCACTTTTGTACTTGCTACTCATATTTCTTCCGTTGTCATACCCTTGTAATCGTCAGTCCATCAGAGGAATATTGAATTTGGACAACGTTTCCCGGATTAGGTTCGCGTTATCTTCTCCAGTTTTCTTGTTACAATCAGCAAAAGTAAGAAATCTTTCTTTGATTGTAAAAGTCTGAGCTTCTTTATCATAATGAAGAAAGCACAATATTAAAGTCGTTTGTTCGACATGTGATGAATCAGGCGTTGCGTCGACAATCAGGGTATAATATTTTGCATTTTCTCGTTCTCTCAAAATTTCTGCTTGTACATGTGGTGCACAAAGTTCAATAAATTCATTTTGGAATCTTGGATTTCATAAGACAGATAGTGGACTTGTAAACGATGATGATTTTGTTGGGATTCCTTGACAGTCTGTAAGTGATTACGTAACACGGGATCGTAGTGAGCAATCAACTCCAAAACTCCTAAAAAATTGACATTGTTAGGAACTCCAACAAGATTACTATAGCCTCTTAGGTAGAGGCGGCAGCCGGTGTAAATGAGATACTTACACCAGCTCACTTAGACCAGATAGGTCCATTGTGATTACTATAGCCTCCTAAATCTAAGCCTCTTCTCCCACGAATTAAATTCAAAGTTCCCTCGCCACGAGCATAACAAAGTTTCTCCTCTTAAAACTCCGGGCCCTGGGGAAACACCCCTCCCCCTCTCGGCGGGCCTGATCAGGCGCATAGCGTCATTCACCTGTGTGGCATTATTTTGTTAAGTCAGGATATTACTAATTGCTGCTATAACTTAAGCACGCGCTCTGAAGTGCTTCTGTTTGTCGTAATTGGATCATGCCTGGTATCATGAATTGAGGTAGATCGGTGCTTAAAGCAATTTGTGCTGCGTTTTATTTTACTATCTGCTTATGCATGCCGCAATTCATGATCAAGGTTAGTCGATATTTGCTATCGGCATTAATTTATTAAAGTTTAAATTGGCTTGTGATGACTGAGTCACAGCAGGTCATCTTAGCGCTTTAGAAAACCTAAAGCTTATTAATAATTTTAACAGTGCAGAAAACATAGGCGCACTTAAGGGCTCCTTAATCTTACAATATTAGACGCTTAAGGTCTCCTCAAGAATCAGCTGTTTCACATTTTTAGAATTAGAAAAATGGAATCGCGTTTGTTAGAGCGATGGTATTTACAAGTTAACTTAGGTATTAATTCTGATATAAGTGGCGAATAAATCTGAGAGTTGTTGCAAGTTATTATAACGCTACGACTGTAAAACTCAACAGTAAACTCCTGTTAGCATGTTTTTTTCTATTTATAGATACGGCATCTGTTTGTTTGCCTTCAATTATTTGTTTTCTTTCCGAAATCAAATTCATCAGTAGGTCTACTTCTAGCTCGCTAAAATTGTCGGATCATTTTGATTTTCCATTTTTTAGAACAATTGAAGAACATAAACAAAAAACATATGTTATTTAAATGTTGTCTATTATGAAAAACAAATTACTTAAGTGCATCCTAACAGTTAACTGTTAAAACGCACGACATTTAAGGTGTTCTTAAGTGTTCAAGTTTCCTTAACTTAAGAACACCTTCAGTTTGGTCTGTTAAATTGGCCCTCAAAAAAGGTTTGCAACCGTGTAAATATCAATAATAGGTCTGTTTTCGTACTCGGCTGTAGTAACTTACAATGTGCAAGAACGTGTTTCCGTACTTTTTCTAGCTAGAAGAACAAGCATAAAACCACTCTCTCGAGCTCGAAAGTTGCTCGAAGTATGCTAGAAGAAATTTGTTCTAGCCACATAAGAACAAGCATCAAGAAGAATAAGCATCAAGAAGAACGAGCAAATGTCAAATTGCTGCTCGTTGTTAGGTTATGTTGTGCGATAAAAAATAAATTTACAAATTGTTAAATATCAATACATATAAATATATATAAAATATCAAGTTAAAATTGGTGTCGTTTGCGTTTGTAAAAAGTTAAAATTGGCACTGTTTACATTTGATAGGCAATCAGCTGTTTTCATGCTTGAAACTAGCTAGAAATCGTTTCCGTACTTTTGACACTATTCTCAAATTTCATTTTACTCACATTTTTTATTTAATCCATAAATTTACAAATTGTTAAATATCAATAAATATCAATACATATAAATATATATAAAATATCAAGTTAAAATTGGTGTCGTTTGCGTTTGTAAAAAGTTAAAATTGGCGCTGTTTACATATGATAGGCAATCAGCTGTTTTCATGCTTGAAACTAGCTAGAAATCGTTTCCGTACTTTTGACTTACTTACTTACTTAGTTGGTCGTAACAACCCGTGTCCGGGTTTCAACCGACCTCATCAGCTCTCGCCAGGCGACTCTGCTTTGCGCGCTCCTTCTCCAATCGGATACACCAAGTGCGGTTAGGGCTTCCTCAGCCTGGTCCATCCATCGGAGGCATAGTCTCCCTCGTCGTCGTTGACCAGCGACCCTCGCCTCGAGCACCTTTTTCGCTGGAGCTTCGTCGTTCATACGATGGACATGACCCAGCCAGCGTAGTCGCTGCACAGTTATACGCCGGACTACGTCAATGTCATCGTAGAGCTCATACAGCTCGTGGTTCATTCGGATGCGATAGTCATCGCCGACTCGAACAGGACCGAAGATTTTGCGAAGAACTTTTCTCTCGAACACCCCCACAGCGGCTGCGTCAGTTTGCGAAACTATCCATGCCTCAGCGCCATAAAGCAGCACAGGTAGAACAAGCGTCTTGTAGAGTGTTAGTTTTGTCGATCGAGAGAGGGCTCTGGAACTTAGTTGCTTACTGAGCGCGTAGTAGCACCTATTAGCAATTATTGTTCTTCGCTTTATCTCCAGGCTGATTTCGTTTTTGGTATTAATGGCGGTGCCAAGGTAAACGAACTCCTTGACTACTTCAAAGTTATAGCTGCCGGATGAAACGTGGGAGTCTAAACGCCGAGCTCCCTTGTTTGTAGACAGCATATATTTTGTTTTGCCCTCATTTATCGTCAAACCCACTTTGGCTGATTCCTTTTCGATAGTGGCGAAAGCAGCGGTAACATCTCTCTTGGTTCTGCCGACAATGTCAATATCATCAGCGTACGCACGGAGCTGGACGCCTTTGTAGAAAATGGTGTCATTACGATGCACACCGGCCTTTCGTACGATCCCCTCCATTATGATGTTAAAGAGATCGCAAGACAGTGGATCGCCTTGCCTGAAACCTCTTTTGATATTGAAGGTTTCGGAGAGGTCATTTCCTACCTTGACGGAGCTGCGTGTGTTGCTCAACGTCATTCTGCAAAGTCTAATCAACTTTGCAGGTATACCGAACTCAGACATTGTTGCGTATAGTCAATCCCTTCTCGGGCCATCGAACGCAGCTTTAAAATCGACAAAGAGATGGTGTGTGTCAATTTGATTTTCGTGGGTTTTCTCCAGGATTTGTCGTAGCGTGAAAATCTGGTCTATGGTGGACTTACCAGGTCGAAAGCCACACTGATAAGGTCCAATCAGTGTTTTAGTAATCGGCTTTAATCTTTCACACAGTACGCTTGAGAGAACCTTATATGCGATGGAAATAAGACTGATACCTCTATAACTTGCGCAGATTGTTGGGTCTCCTTTCTTAAGTATAGGGCACAGTACGCTGAGGTTCCAATCGTCGGGCATGCTTTCTTCTAGCCATATTTTGCTGATGAGCTGATGCATGCGCCTTATCAATTCATCGCCGCCGGTTTTAAACAATTCAGCTGACAGGCCGTCAGCACCCGCTGCTTTGTTGTTTTTGAGTCGTTGGATAGCAACTCGAACCTCATCATGGCTAGGTGGTGGTACTTCCACTCCGTCATTGTTGATTGGTAGCTCTGGACTGCGCTCTCCATGGGCGGCATTGGTGAAATCGTCGCCAGTAAGTAAATTGGAGAAGTGCCGTCTCCACAATCTCAGCACACACTGCGTATCCGTATTCAGATCTCCATTTTCGTCTCTACAAGTGGATGCTCCGGGCTTGAAACCTAGGGTTAGACGCTTAACCTGTTGATAGAATTTTCGTGCATCCTTCTTGCCCTGGTATACCTCTAGTTCCTCACGCTCACGCTTTTCCTGCTCTCTTTTCTTGCGTCTGAAAAGGCGCCTCTCTTCCTTCCTCTTTTCGCGGTAGTTTTCTCGCACGGCTCGCGTTGCAGCTGACTGCAGCGTTTTTCTATAAGCGGCGTTTTTTACTGCAGTCGCAATGCGACACTCCTGATCATACCATTGGTTCCGAGGTTGCGGGCGCCGGAAACCAATGACTTCTTCAGCGGCAGCGCGCATGGAGTGGGATATATGCGCCCAAAGTCCGCCGGCGTCGTCGGGTCCAGAGGTTGGTTGGTTGAGCTTAACCGAGAGTTGAGCGGAGTAGGCTTCGGCAGTCCGTTGTAATTGCAGCTTAGCGACATCTAGCTTTCGTTGCATTCCTGTTCGTATGTTCTTCGCATTGCATAATCGCATGCGGATCTTGGCTGCAACAAGATAATGGTCGGAGTCAATGTTGACCCCCCGAAATGTACGCACATCTAGAACACTAGAGGCATGCCTTCCGTCGATTACAACATGGTCAATTTGGTTTCGCGTTTTTTGATCCGGGGACAGCCAGGTGGCCTTGTGGATGTCGAGGTGCTTAAATCTGGTGCTACTAACTACCATGTTTCACGCCGCGGCGAAGTCAATCAGTCTTAGACCGTTGTTCGTGGAGGTCTCATGAAGACTGAACTGACCGACAGTGGGGCCAAAGATGCCTTCCCTTCCGACTTTCGCATTAAAATCGCCGAGGACTATTTTCACGTCATGGACCGGAAGGTGGTCGTATACGTCCTCAAGACTAGCGTAGAAAGCGTCTTTGACGGCTTCGTCCTTTTCCTCCGTCGGGGCGTGCGCGCAAATAAGGCTGATGGAGAAAAATTTTGCCTTGATGCGGATCGTGGCCAATCTTTCGTTGACAGGTGTGAACCGGGAAACAAGGTGGCGTAGTTTCCGGCTAACAACGAATCCACATCCAAATTCGCTCCTCTCCGCATGGCAGCTGTAGTAGATATCACAGTGTGCTTGTTTAGAGCAGCCTTGCCCTGACGGATGCCAGTTTGCCGTTGCCCAGGGAACACCACGTGGAGGTTTGAGTCGACTTGAGACGATTTCGACATGGATAATGCTGGCCTCGCCAGGTTGAGGCGGTCAGACACGTTGCCATGTGAATGTTCGCCCCCTGTTCCCCGTACTTTTGACACTATTCTCAAATTTCATTTTACTCACATTGAAGTTTACTCGACTTATACTCGAAAATCTGTGCGGAAACACACCTAATTACAATAAAAAATGCAACTATGTAAAGAAGTGATATATTGAAATGTTTACAAGTTGTTAAGGTGCTAAATTTATATAATTATATAAAATTTGTAAATGTTATATTATATAATGTAAAAAGTACGCAGTGCTTTTATTTGTATTTAACAAATATTAGAGGAGATAAACACATAGAACAAAACAAAGCAACGAAATGTCAAAGTTAATCTCGGTCAGGATAGTGTAAGCTGTTGAAATTACAGAAGGAGATTATGCTAATCTTCTTTCTCTTAATCTTCATATGTAAACCATGGCAGAATTATAAGGTGGGCCGACTTTTAGAGGAATGAAGTAGAAAGCAGAATAAAGTGGGCTAGATGTCAAAATCAGCTGTTCATCTCGAGTTTTTTTATGCTCACGTTTCCCATTTTTTTTTTAGGTTAAAATAGTTACAGATTTTTTTTTTGCAATTTTAAGACTCTTTCACATTTTATAGTTTTTATTACACTGTCTTTATAATATTTTCACTCAAATTATCACAAATTTAACACACGCGACTGCACTGTTTGCAACTTGGAAACATAAAATATTTTCTTCATTTGCAATTTCTACGAAATTCGTCGTTTTGACAACTAACCAACCTTTTCAATATCCACTCTTCGTTGACGCGTGAAGGGCCCTATAGACGTTCAACTAATCGCAAAACTGGTTGATGAACTGGTAGCTGGTTGTTGAAAACAAGTCGTGTGTGATATTTTTAAGAAGAAAATTTTTTTGTACTGGAATTGAAAAATTGGTCCATGCGTCTATAGATAAAAGCATCGACCAGTTTTTCAATCAGTTTTGCGATTAGTTGCTCGTCTATAAGGTTCTTGAGGACAGTCAGTGAAGCGGCCCTACCTTATAATTCTGCCATGATCAAGATTCATTAATATAGGTTAAGTCACATCAGAGAAGCTCGGTCAGACTGTCAGAATGGATAAAAGGAAATCAAGAAAAAAAAACTGAATCTGTATCACGTTCACGTGATAGTACTAGCAGGCCAGCAAAGAATATGTATGTATTAACTACGAAAATGTTTCGAAATAATCTACAAAGCTACGCTGTGGCCACATGTGATAGTAAATGTTCATTTGCAAACTGTCGTCAAAGGCAAAGGTTCGACCACTTTATTATTTCGGTTGCTTTTATTCAGTGATGCTTTATATGCTAACACAGCACGAAACTTAAATGGGATAAAAATGGGAACTAAGTATTTTGTAAAATCTGTTTATCAATATTTTACAAAATGAAATGCAACTTATTCATATGATATTTTATGTTTCAAATAAGGGTAATTAAAATAATTGCATATACTTCAATACAAGACAGAAAAGAAAAGTGCATATTTAAAGTTCGAATATTTTAGGGAGAAAATACAACACTGTTTCCTTACTTTGATTTCGCACTGGCTGTGGTTGTCAAAATTCACTGTCTCAGTAAAAGTTGTTGCCAGTGGACTGCCAGTGATGTCAAGGTGTGAGTGTATTAGTGAAAAGTGAGCGTGTATTGAGTTTTCGAACTGTTACTGTCTTCGAACTGGCACGTGTGGTTAGGTGGTTATGTTGTCATCGTACAATGTACGCTGACATGTACGTTCATATGAAAGTCCCTAATGTCGCTGACATGTACGCTCGTCTAAATGACATTATTGAAAACAGTAATTCGCGAGCTTAGTTAATTTTAATGTTTCATGGAATAATAATTTAAAATTAGAGTTCGTTTATATTTGAATGGCCTTGTTGGGATTACAGCGAGAATTAAGTTCTCTCTGTGTTGAAATACGTTCTGAAAAGCCCACAACTAGGAACAAAGCAGCAGAAAGGCTGGATAACATATTGGCGAATTCCAAGACTGACTTTTTTGCGTTGTTTCGAAATAGGGGAAGCTCGACTGATATTTCATGGACGGATATATTTAACAGTGCAATTCATGCTACTCTTAATGTAAGTTGTAACAGCATTGCAAAGAAATCCGGAATATTTTTACGTTAAGGGCCCTTAAACCAATGCAAAAAAAGTCGCAGTATATGAAAACATCCAAAATTTATATGTGAATGCAGTTTTAAAATAGTGTTAGCTTATAAGTTTAAAACATGGTCTTTTAAATGAGATATCAAAAATGAAAATTCATTTTGTCCTTCAGAAAATATGAAGGATAGATCGTGGCTCAATATGCGAAAAATGGAACAATTTACTTTTAGCTAAAATCGCCTTTTTTAATTTTTTTATAATGTGTATTTTGAGCTTAAAACGCTAATAGTGAAAAAATGTCGGCCCGCTCTCAAGTAGTTTAGAAGTTATAGGCGATTATAGTTGGGAAATATGTGCAAAAGCTTGTTACTTTTTAGTTTTCCAATAAAAATAAGCGTTATGGATATCAAAAGAAAGGTTATGCTATTACCTATTCAACGAGGTATTGACCATCAAAATCCATGCTTGAATTTTTAAAGAAAAGCGCCGAAGGCGAAAAATTTTGTATGAAAATTTTATTTAGTGAAAAATTGTTCATCTCTTTGTTACTAGGTGTGTTTCCGTACTCACACTGTAACTTGTGGGACACTATTTTCTGTTTCCGTTCTTTCTGTGCTTAAAATGGGAGAAGAAGGACAAGCATAAAACCGCTCTCTCGAACACACAAAGTGCACAGAGAGTGCTAGAACTCAAGACTCCGAGTAAAGTAAGAACAAGCATCAACTTCACAAACAAATTGACGATCATTTTAATTGACGCAATTTACGTTTGACGTGTCCGCAGTCAAAATCAGCTGTTTTGTGCTTGAAACTTACTAGAAGCTGTTTCCGTACTTTTGCAACTATTCTCACATTTCATTTTTACTCTCAGTTTGAACTTATACAAATCTTACACAGTGTCATGGTGTAAGAAAACCAGGTGGAAGCGTATTTTTCACCTCACTTTAAATTGCCCCGGGTCTTTCAAAAAATTCTGACGGAGAGAGCAACTGTTGATTAGTGCCTAATTTTATTGGCTGCGTTCAGCAGGTACAACTTTTGTGCAACCAGTTAGTGTATGTCTGCTGAACGAAAAATTATCGGTGTCTAATCACAACATGGGAAAATGTTTGTCTTTCGCCGCACTTTATAATTGTGATACATTTGCTCAACGTATTGAGTATTTCCAGTTAAAAATTTGGCTTTTTTTACAATAAGTGTGCTTTTATAACAAATGAAATAAATAACGCAAAATATAACGAGAAAACACAATTTTTCCCCTATTTGATCACTTTTAAAACAATTGTGTTCACAGAAATAAAAAAGGAACGTAAACTGATACCTGATCAGAGACACAACATGTTGTACCCATTATTCAATTATTATAAGGTTGTCCAGATATTTGACGTCTACTCACAAGAATGTATACTCTTATTTGAAGAGGAGAGCAAAAGAGCAATTTTGTAAGGACATTAAAATCACGCAGCTGCCGGAATATCACACTTTTTTATAGTACAAACCAATAAAGATACATTTGACTACAAGTTTTTGAAATACTTGCTTGTGTTGAACCAAAATATTATGAGCTTTAAAAATGTTATGGTCACATTTTATACGTAAAATAATTTTGGAAAAATAAAACTCCTTAATGTTGTACGCATTTCATACAGAGTTTGTATGAATATTTTTATTACATATATGTTTTTTTTTATATTTGAGTAAAAATAAGTAAAAATTATATAGTCAGTTTATATGTAAAATTTATTGGAATAATGTTTTCAAAATAGTTTAAAATAGTTTCTTTAACCAAAAGTATAAAAATAGTGATTTTTACGTTTGTGTTTGGGAAAATCAAAAATTTTTACTTTTCCTCTTTTGACAAAAGATAGCTAGTTTTGTTCAGTCAACGCAGAACTTTTTTTTTATATTATATATAAAACTATATTTTATAGTTAATGGTTGTGTTAATATGTCTTCTAAGTGTTTCGTGATATAACCATTGTCATTTTTTCAAGAAAGTAAAAATATGTTTGATGTAGAACAACGTCTTACAGCACGTTTGTCATTTTAGGGGGTCTTCTCCACTAATTTTTCCAAGCACATCCTAACGTTTTTGGAGGACACTTTGGAATATACTTACAGCCTTTAATATTCAACTTACAAAGATAAAATATATGTCAAAAATCAGTTATATCTTATATCTATATAATAAGAAAAATCATGCATTGATGCTTCAGTTGCTGCTGACGTTCTTATGGTTGTTGCTTTTGTTCGTGCCGAAATCACGAACGCAACATCGTGTTGTTTTACGAATATTTCTCAGTAACGGCTTGTATTGTTTTTGTCATTAATACGTATGTAAAATTTACATTAATGTTATATATGCATATCAGCTGTTTTAATTTTTATCGTTTGATATTGTTTTTGTTTATCTTCAGCGAGATAAATACAATAAACAATATAGATGTACTATAGAGATGTGCTGTAGAGCCAGAATGTAGCTACAAAAATATGTATTACTACTATGCAGGTTTACATATACAGAGAATGCGCATGGTCATTGTGCTATGAAAACTCTATCGATTCTTGAAATATCATAGTAAATTCGAATTATTTATTGAACTAATTTTATACTTATTACACATTAAAAATATATTTTGTTTGTTAAAATTTTAAATTTTCAAATTAATTTAAAATATATATAAGCTCTTTACTTGGGAAAAATAAAAAATTCATATTTTTCCGAAATATTTATTTCCATTTATTAAAACTAAGATTGAAATAAATTTATCAAAAAATATAGCATACAAAAAACTCTACGTCTACGATAATATCTGTGTCTTTTGTTTACATAAAATAAGGGTATGTCAAATATCTGGATAACCTTATAATGGCTGCAATCTATCCGAAAGAGCGCTCAGGTACCGAAGTAGCATATAGTCATGGCAGAATTATAAGGTAGGGCCGACTCAGAGAGGAATGAAGTAGAAAGCAGAATAAAGCGGGCTAGATGTCAAAATCAGCTGTTCATCTCACGATTACAGGTTTTTTTTGCCAATTTAAGACTTCTTTCACATTTAAAACTTGTTATTACACTGTTTTAATAATTTCACTCAAACTATCACAAATTTAACACACGCGACCGCACTACTTGGAACTTGGAAACATACAAATTTTTCTTAATTTGCAATTCCTTGTAAATTCGTCGTTTTGACAACTTACCAACCGTTTCATTACCCACTATTCGATGACGCGTGAGGACACTGACACGTGAGGACTTTCTGCCATGCATAAAGTGATACTTTCTGCTGAACTATTTTTTTTTCGAAACGGCAAACAGCTGTTCGACAAAAAATGCTTTTTGTCTCAAATTTATTTTTTTATGTTCTGTGTGCACACGCTTCAAACAAATAGTTTGAAATAGTTAAAAAGCACTACTAAGCAATTTAATAATTTAGTAATTAATAAATTTAATATTTGGTATATTTATCTGTCAAAATAAAGTAAGCGTAAGCCGCTCAACTGAAGTAGCATAAAATATTTTCGCTACCTAAGATGGCGACCGCTCAGGGAACATGTTGTGCGAGCACTTTATGCAACATACCATTCAGCCCGAAAGTTGTTCAACAGCTACGTAGCAAATTTTCCGCTGAATGCAGCCAATGATTGAAACATGATTACACCTGCTGAACGCAGCCATTTATTTCTGCTGTTTTTGGCAGATTCGGCTACAACTTTTGTGAGAGAGGTGAAAAAAACGCTTTCACCTGTTTTTCTTACACCATGCACAGTGTAAAGTACGGAAACACACCTATTGTGTCAAAGGGTGAATCGCGTGATTATTTATAAAAATTTTTCATCTTGTTAGTGTGTCGCGCGATTTTTTATAAACATTTTTCATGTCTATGTTATCGTGTAAAAGGCTGAATTGTAAAAGAAAAGCTCCGCAGGCAAAAAATTTTTATAAAAAATCGCGCGATTTTTATAAAAATTTTTCATGTCTACGTTATTGTGTAAAAGGGCGAATCTTTCATCTCCTTGTTAATGTGCCAAAGGGTGAATCGTAAAAGAAAAGCCCCACAAGCGAAAAATTGGTATAAAAAATCGCGCGATTGCACTGATTTGCAGATTTTTATTTGAATTTGAAATGCATGTTAGTTATGATGTAAAATAGGTGGGAAAGTAGTGTTATATCTTCGAAAGTAATGCATGGAATTTTAAGTTTAATACCTTATTGAATAGGTAATAGCATAACCTTTCTTTTGATACCAATAATGCTTGGTTTTGTAGGAAAATTGTACAAAAATCACAAGTTTTTTCAACTTTCGAGCCCTATAACTTCTAAACCAATTTAGAGCGGCCATCAATTTTTCCAGATTTGGCATTAGACGGGCTTAATACATATAATCCACATAAAAAAAAGTTGGAAAATGAGTTTTAGCTAAAAGTAAATTATGCGACAAAAATTTCGCGCCGCATGCGAACAATTGTAAAAAAACATTGCGATTTTTTAATTTTTTTTTTTCAAAATGTATATTTGAAGCTAGAAAAACTAATGTGAAAAATTACAGGCCTCTCTCTAGAAGTTTAGCATTTATAGTTGGCGAACACAATAAAGCGTTGTGAATATAAAAAGAAAAGTTACCTATTTAACGAGCCATTTACCACAATCCGTGCATTACTTTTAAGCAAAATTTAAGTTTTTCATACGGATAAAAAGGAGGAGCGGCTGCCGTGACATACTGGTTGATGTGCGTGACTTGTATGCGATAGAACCCAAATAAAAAATCCCATCTGACACAATGTTTTTTCAATTAAATTCATTTTTCTGTTTGGCCGTCCTTCTCTTCAGACAATGACAAACCTCCAAAAAATAAAAACTGCCATGAAAATCTTCTTGAGAACATAAGCCTTTCGAAATCGGCGTAAAGCATGTAGGTCCAGTTCTAGATAATTTTTGTTCAAACATTTCAAAAACGCACAACACAATTGATCGTAAGAAGCTCGGTCAAAGTCTTTTCAAGGGCTGAAATGGCCATTTCGTTTTTTTTTTTCGTTTAAAACGAGTTTTTTCAAGAATGATCTTATGTAGTTATATGAAGTTTCTTGCATGAACATATGTTATGTCGCATTCCAGGATTGCATTTCTGAAAGTAGAGAAATGATCCAACTTTCTTAGGCCATATACATAACCCCAGCAAAACATTTTCAAAATTCTGTAATACCTTTACTTAATATTCGCTTATTTAATGCATTACATTATTCTTAAAGCCCAAAATGCTTTTACTTTTTTTTAAGTAATGCAGACTGAAATATGCCTCATAATAACATTTTTTCCTTTGTTCTTCGTAAGAATCTCATAATAACATTTGTTTTCTTTTGTTCTTTGTAAGAATCAAGTAAAGAGGAATTTAATAAAAGGTTTATTTTTTGGAAGACTACAAAACCAACATATAATAAAATAAACAAATATAAATTATTGTAAGATATTATCTATCTGCCTCCGGTAAACATCTAAATAAGTGCTTCTCTGGTATAAGAAATTGCAATCGCTTACCGTCAATGACATGCCTATATTCGTTCTGTAAGCCAGAAAATAAGTGATTATTGATATTTTTTTAGATTATTTTAGGCATTACAAGTTTTTGCTGGGGCGTGTGGCATAACACTGGAACAAATTCAGGTTAGCAAAAGTTAGGTCGATTCTGAGAGTGAGGGGTGAAAACAGAGGCTAAATTAGAAGACCCGTATCGCGGCGTTTGTTTATGTTAGTTCGATTTTTTTTTTGTTTAATCGACCTTCGAACTTTGCAGCCAAATGCCGATTTTCAGCATATTGTTTATATGGTTTTTTGGCTATAACTCGTCGACTAATTGATATTTTTTCAATCTGTAAAACCCAAATTATTGCTAGAGACCTGTGCAACAATTAAAATTTCTTTAAAAAATTGATTAAGAAAACTTTTGTGGTGCTTATGAAGCAAAATGTTGGAAAAATTATTTTTTTTCATGCTTTTTGAAAATATTTTCCACAAAACTAAGTCTTTTTCTTTCTGTTTGATCTATAATATTCTTCTCAGATTCTTCAATAAATTTCATTTGAAAAGAAAACAATCATAATACGAAACTTGCTTTTTCCAGCTTAATATTAATTTACTTCTCATTTTTTATGTACCAATTTTGTTCACTGTTGGTTTTGAAGAAACATTGAAAAAGAAATTATAAAAATATGGAAAAAAATATAATTTTGAAATGTTTTTTATGAAAAGTTTTAAGTAAAAAAATTAAATAAATTAAATTAATGATTTGGCCAGTTGCCGTTTAGCAGGCGGCTGTGGATCAACATCACTGCTCTCTCTAATATCTTGGTCATCGTCATCATCATCAGAAAGGTGGATAATGTCGTCGAACAGATATTCTGGAATTTCATCTTTCTCTTCCCCTTCTTCCTCTTTCTCCTCGTCTTCCTCTTCTTCAAAGGTGTTTTTATATCACCAACAAATTTCAGCGAGTATTGCATCTGGAGATTTCTTTCCTCTGTACCTGAAACGAAAATAGTTTTCAATCTTTGGCATGTTTAAATTGTGCACTCTGACAAAGATATTAGAAAAATCTAGGAATTCAAAATATGAACACTCTATAGTTACCTTATTTCAAATGGAAGCGCAGTTTGGTGATAACGTTCCTTTCTCATCAGATTCAGTTGGCAACTGGTGAGCGAGTTGATCAAGATGCTGATGCAAGAGATGAATTTTGTACGACATATTAACCCCAATTTCATCGAAAGCTGCCAACATGTTTGCAACAGATTGCCTGTAGTTGTCTTTGCGTTCTTTACCCAAAAGTCCTTTAATGACTGCTTTCAATGCGAGCCATGTATATAATTCTCGGTCTGTCAGAACTTGGTCAAAATCTTGACGACTCATTAGTTTCCGTATGTCGGGACCATTAACAACCCCTTCCTAAATTTTGGCGTTACTAAGTCTTGGGTCTTTTAAGCGGTTGAATACTGCTGGACTTTTTGCGATCCATTTCAAAAAATTTGTAGCAATGCCAAGTTTAATTTGGAGCAACGGCAACAAAATTTTAATTTCAGGAACAAGATTTTCGTGTAGCCTATTGTCTTTAGGCCATTTCCGTCCAATGCGACTATTCCAGTTATGCTGTTTGTACTGGTTTCTTCCTTTAATATCTTCTCCGTATCGTGAATCCCAATCGCACAAAAAACACGGATATTTTGGGCGGCCAGATGCTGTTAAGCCTGTAATCAATGAAACTATTTTGAGGTCGCAGCAAATGCGCCACTGGTGTTCGTTATATTTGACTACTTCCAGAATGTGTTTCAAATTATCGAAATTTTCACTAGTGTCAGTGCTATACGCAATGAGAACAGAAGGCATTCTGTTTGTCTTGTGCAAAAGCACAACTTTTAAGCTGATTAGTGAACTATCGATGAATAAACGCCAATCATCTTTTTTATAGGTTAACCCTATCGTCTCCACTAACTTTTCAATATCGTTGCAATAAGCGAAATTTTTTGCATCATTAACATTGAAGAACTTTTCTAACTCTTTTTGGCTTTTTCGATATGCTGTTATTTTGGTACCTTTCGTCAGCAAATGATTTCCTTTCAAAAATGAAGCCATTAGTTCTGATTTTTTCTGAGTCAAACACAAATTTGCAACAATTCCATTCAATTGGTTTTGTGTGACTAGGATTGGGTCCTTTGATGTTTCATAGGATGTACCTTCACCCGGGTCGTATTCTGAGAAAAAATCCATGGATGTAGCAGCAGCGGTTGTAGTACTGATATCTGTTTGAAGATCAATACGTCGGTATGTTGGTACTGGAACGAATTCTGAGTGCGGTAAAGTGGGCACTTGGCACTGCTACATAAGTTTTATTCTTTGCTTTCCTTCTATTCAAAGTTTTATGGTAGTTGATACATCCGTAGCAATTTTCTTCTTGATGCGGGCTGTTGTCTAACCACATCATTGGTATACCAAAAGTTATAGCCTTCTTCTTTTCATTTTTCCATTGCATAAGTGTTGAATAGCAATTAAAGCAAACTTTTTTAGGGGCATAGTTTACGTCAGTAATAAACTCTTGCGAGAAATATTGTTTATAGGCTTCCAAAAAAAAAATCACTCGCATTTCCACATTTTTCATCGCTTGCTATGAAACGTCCACAAACATTACAAAAATGGTCCATTTTACATTTTAATTCAGACATTTTTAATACAATATATATTATACAATGTTTTCTTTGTTATTTTTATGAAACCGATGCACTTAACTTAAATCACTCACAAAATGAAATAAGTTCCAAAAAAATTAATAGCGAATTTTATCGCGATCGCGCGAAAATTAAAAGACACCAGCTTCGGCTGAGTTTCGAGTCTTAACTGAATCTTTATTTTTGAAATTAGTTCGCTTGTAAGAAATAAAAAAAAAAATCGCTACCTGTGCGGTGGTTGAAAACAAAAAAGTTGTTTTACTAATTCCTAATTCTTGGAACTTCCCTTTTTCATTACTTCTACCTAAATCGCTATTTATTTAATGGTTTTGGGATTTTTAACAAATTATCGACTAAGACCATTTTCTTTTCAAATTAAATTTATTGAAGAAACTGAGAAGCATATTATAGATCAAACAGAAAGCAAAACAGACTTAGTTTTGTGGAAAATATTTTCAAAAAGCATGAAAAAAAATAATTTTTGTAACATTTTGCTTCATAAGCACCACAAAAATTTTCTTAATCAATTTTTTAAAAATTTTAATTGTTGCACAGGTCTCTAGCAATAATTTGGATTGAAACAGATTGAAAAAATATCACTTAGTCGACGAGTTATAGCCAAAAAACCATATAAACAATATGCTGAAAATTGGCATTTGACTGCAAAGTTCGTCGGTCGATTTAACAAAAAAAAGTCGAACTAACATAAACAAACGCCGCGATACGGGTCTTCTAATTTAGCCTCTATTCTCACCACTCACTCTCAGAATCGACCTAACTTTTGCTAACCTGAATTTGTTCCACAGTGTTACTGGAAGTCGCTATAGAGTCAACAAAAAATTATTAAGGTCTTTTGGCTTTAATAGGCATTCAGTGGAATTTTCACTTCAAACACCAAGTTTTTAATGTTGTTCCATAGCTTTTGGTTGGAAAAGAGAGTTTTAGTTTGGCCTCAAAAGAGCGTGATTTAGCCTGTTTGATTATTTCTTGCTCATCAGAACTGATAAACTGACTCAATTCGTGCAATTCTATAGGCTTCCCAGTGGATTGAGCTAGGTATTTTCCTCTATAATTTCTGAAGTTTGTTCCTTTTTTTAATAGCATTTAGAATATGGTCCGTAAACCAGGGACAAGACTCATTTTTTTATATTAATCGAACACAAAGGAACCTGTTTCTGAATTGATAATTAATATGTTCTACAAGGAAACTAAAAAAAAAAAAACGAAATGGCCATTTGGCCGAGGTTCTTATGATCAATTGTGTTGTGAAATGTTTGAACACAAACGATCGAGAACTGGACCTACCAGCTTTATGCCGACTCCGAACGGCTTATGTTCTCAAGAAGCTTTTTATGGCGGTTTTTACTCTCTGAGGTTTGCCATTGTCTGCAGAGAGGTGACGGCCGAACAGAAAAGTTAATTCAATTGAAAAATTTTCTGTGTCTGATGGAGGATCCTAACCTCGGTTCTCTGGCGTATGAGCCACATACTCTACCCACTACGCCACGGCCGCCACTACAAGGAAACTAACGGCTTCATTTTGTATTCCTATCCGTCCAATCGTTCCGTTCGAAACAATGTTCGTTCGTGTTTTTGAAATTTGTAATACGAACAGAATTAAACAACGATAACAGCGGATCAGCCAGCGAACGATGCCGTAGTACAGATACATATTTGCAATATGTATTTCTACCGATCACTGAAACCACGAATCCGAACGTCAAAATTAAACGAACACTTCTATGCTACCGTTGTGGTTGCAGTCGTTAATAGAATGGTTAAAATATGGGAAATTCTGAAGCTAAAGGTAAATAAATTATGAAATATATAAATATAACTTGACCCTGTCCAGTGCCTGAAGGCTGTGAAGCACTTGAAATTCATAAAATAAAAATAAAAACAACAATTGCTGTATACATTTTATTTTGATCACTTAAAGCAACTCAATCACTAAAAGCAATAATAATGTAAACAATTCCACAAACCACTTAATTGCTCAAAGTATATTTATTGAATACACAAACCTAACAAAGGCATATAAAAATCTTGAAAGTAAGACGACAAAATACAGAGAACTTCCGTAGTGTTTGATATGGCAGCGCCCCATTTGACAACTGCTTGTGTATAACAGTTTGAGTGTACGTAGCAAAGACAAACTTATCGAATGAGTTAACGATAAGCTTCGATCGATATACATATTTCTGTTTGAATTCAACATCGTTCGCATAGCCATCGTTCGTTGAATGCTTCGTTAGGAATACAAAATGAGCCTATAAGTTTATCATTAATATCGTTGTGAAGCCAGCAATCCTTAAACTAGGTCTGGGATATATCATAGAACAAAGACGCATAATAAATGTGTTCAAAATCTCTATAAGATAAAATTACATGATGCTACATTACGCTATAAGTTTACATTTAACAAACGGAAAATTAGATCATGGTCAGAAACAAAGTATAATTGATCAAAAAGTGAGAAAGCAGAAGATTCGGTTACTATAAAGAAATCAAGAAGACTTGGATTCGTGTTATTGGAAAACCTGGTAGGTAAGTCTTCATTAACCACTGATAACCCTAACGACGATATTTTTTCATATAAAACTTGTTTTGATAAGTCACTCGAAGAAAATTAATACTTAAGTCACCACACAAAACCAGTAAACTATAATTAATAAAGGTCTAATTATAATAGACGTTATGTAAAGTAGCGTAATGTTGTCAGGGAGGGTCTTCGGACGCAAACCTGCCTGTCCCAAGCCAGGATAAGGAGGAGGGTTGGTTATGGGATACGTCCCATACCTTAAAAAGTTTAGAGCCAACCAAGAGCTCGGGGTGGCGCCCATCTTGGTAGCAGGTCATATTCGATATATCGATATGAAACAAACCTGCGAAGGTATAGCAATGGACCTAAAAACTTGCTAGCACGGGGATAGTCGTACTCGTCAAAGAGGACGACCCTGAGAGTTGTAAAATTGGGTGAATGAATTGAGGTGTATTGAATGAATGCACATATTTTCGATGTATTGCTTGTTTTGTAAACAGAGGTAATAGGCACTTCTTCCATGGTAAGTGAATATACATTTCATGCCTGAATTGAAGTTGCCGGTCATGCATAACTAAGTGCTCTAATTGGAAACGGCCAAATACAAAAACTCAAATGAGTTTTTCGCCTCCTTGCTGGGATGTTGTGGAGCTTCTTTGACGGGACCGAGTTGCCCAGGTGACTATCATGGGTTGGCCCTTCGGGAAGGCTCGTGCTGGCTGTGGTTGTGTATGTGCTACACAGTTCTAGATTGACCGGCGGGGTCGCGCAGTAGTACGACCGGGCTGGCATACCTGCTAAGTGTGTAAGAGATTGGGTAGGTCTCGTCTTAACTAGTAGATGACAATGAAGGTACGTCACTACTGGTAGTTAAACTGGTACTGCTATTGGAAGCTTTGCGGTTCCATGGTTATACAATTTGTATAATATGTTGGAATTGTAGTGCTCTCAATGGTAGGGCACTGGGTGATGCTTATTTGTTTGTGGAAGGGTTTCCAGTTCGTGATAGCCTTGCCGGATGACCGTGTGTTTGTGCATAGCATGCCACAAACGGGTCCGTGATGGGGTGAACACTTAAGTGCTGGTCATCCTTCCCATGAACTTATACCCTCGGTCTTTAGACCCATGTACTTAGGCCTACAAGGCAGGAGTACAAGTGAAAACAGATATTCTCTCTGTGCCCTATATTTAAAGGAGACCCAACCATCTGCGCCAGTTATAGAGGTATTATTTCCATAGCCTATAAGGTTCTCTCAAGCGTACTGTGTGAAAGATTAAAGCCGATTACAAAAACACTCATTAGACCTTATCAGTGTGGCTTTCGACCTGGAAAGTCCACCATAGACCAGATTTTCACGCAACGACAAATTCTGAAGAAAACCCACGAAAATCAAATTGACACACATCATGTCTTTGTCGACTTTAAAGCTGCGTTCGATAGCCCGAGAAGGGATTGCCTACACGCAACAATGTCTGAGTTTGGTATACCTGCAAAGTTGATTAGACATTGCAGATTGACGTTGAGCAACACCTGCCCATCCGTCAAGGTAGGAAATGACCTCTCCGAATCCTTCAATACCGAAAGAGGTTTCAGACAAGGCGATCCACTGTCTTGCGATCTCTTCAACATCATCATGGAGGGGATCGTACGAAAGGCCGGTCTGCATCGTAATGGCACCATTGTCTACAAAGGTGTCCAGCTCCTTGCGTACGCTGATGATATTGATATTGTCGGCAGAACCAAGAGAGATGTTACCGCTGCTTTCGCCGCTATCGAAAAGGAATCAGCCAAAGTGGGTTTGACAATAAATGAGGGTAAAAAAAAGTATATGCTGTCTACAAACAAGGGAGCGTGGCGTTTAGACTCCCACTTTTCATCCGGCAGCTATAACTTTGAAGTAGTCAAGGAGTTCGTATACCTTGGCACCGCCATTAATACCAACAACGAAATCAGCCTGGAGATAAAGCGAAGAACAATAATAGGTGCTACTACGGGCTCAGTAAGCAACCAAGTTCCAGAGCCCTCTCTCGATCGACAAAACTAACACTCTACAAGACGCTCGTTCTACCTGTGCTGCTTTATGGCGCTGGGCATGGGCATGGGTAGTTTCGCAAACTGACGCAGCCGCTCTGGAGGTGTTCGAGAGAAAAGTTCTTCGCAAAATCTTCGGTCCTGTTCGAGTCGGCGATGACTATCGCATCCGAATGAACCACGAGCTGTATGAGCTCTACGAAGACATTGACGTAGATCGGCGTATAACTGTGCAGCGACAACGCTGGCTGGGTCATGTCCAACGTATGGACGACGAAGCTCCAGCGAAAAAGGTGCTTGAGGCGAGGGTCGCTGGTCAACGACGACGAGGGAGACCATGCCTCCGATGGATGGACCAGGCCGAGGAAGCCCTAACCGTACTTGGTGTATCCGATTGGAGAAGGCGCGTGTAAAGTAGAGGCGCCTGGCGAGAGCTGATGATGTCGGCCGAAACCCGAACACGGGTTGTTACGGCCACCTAAATAAGTAAAATAAAAAATTAAATGTCTTTATCTGCTATCTTTAAAACGCTATCTTAAAAGCAAAGCTTCGGAATACCGAAATTTTCTGCTCTATTCCGAAATATACCGAAATTTCTTTCATATCAACAAAAATTTGGCCTGTGGCCAAAATTCGGCCATATCAAAATCGGATTTTCTTTTGTTTGTTTGTTGAACGCACCAATCCATAGCCTGAACAAAAGTACTGAACAAAATAAAAAAATTATAAATGTCTTTGCATGTCTTATATGAAGCAAACAGCAGTTTAACAGTTTTTTTGACGCTGAACCGATGGCAAATTTATTTTGTTGAGAGAGAAATTAAGAGAAGCACCAACAGCAATAATGGTGCACAGCGCTTTTGAAGTGTCTGCGACTCTCTCGCATTCTACTCTTGCTCGTATATGCTACAGAACGATGCTTAATAGAGCTGTGCCTCTTATGTATTTTATTGTTGCTTTCTCATTGTCCCATTAGGGAAAAAAGGGTTTTTACATTTGTTTAGTTTTACCTACCTTAATGACAATATATTTGATATTGTGCACATCTACTCGAAAATACCTTTCCATCGATATAAGTTTAAAAAGGGATCACAAACTTTTTTGTTTGCGTATTAATATATAGATTCCGCCCAACTGGCGATAAATCACCTTATCTGGCGAGAGTGCCAAAAGCATACTTTTGGATGAGTCAATTGATTTTTGAAGTTGGTAATTTTTGTTTTCTCTACCACATATTTACCAAAAAAAAAAGATATAGGAAAGTTCGGGAGAAAAGGGATAGCCTTCCGCCCTGCTTATATCGAATTCAAGTCACTATCATTAAAAAAACCACTGGAGAATTTCCCCGGGTCCATGTGATACAACAGCACTTCCCAGCTTTGATGTGAATTCACGTCCACAATCAGTGTTGTCCTTTTTTTTTTTGTTTTGTACCTTTTTTTACTTCTAACACTTAAAAGTGTCAGTACTATTCACAATACGTGAGTTTCAACAAACTGAACTGAAAATACGAAATTTGTCTGAAGGCTGTGTGATGTCTAGATAAAATATAAGTTTTCTGTCTCTTTATCTCTGATATTTACTTTCAATCGACCAGTTATCCAGTAGACCAGTTTTTCAGTTATCGCAAAAACAAATATAATTCAATTTAACAATATAAATAATTGAGGTTCGTCAAGTACAACTTGCAAGTTCCGTCCTTGGAATTCTTAGAATCATGTCAAACGTGTTGGAAAAAGTAGTTTGAGCAAACTTACAGGCAGTCAAAGTCACATAAACGGGCGCTGTTCTTATATCTATAACTTCGTAAATAATTGAAATTTTAAAAATTCCTTTGAAGGATATATTCTTAAAGGTCTTATCTTCTAAAATATGCAAAAAAAAATCGATTTTTCATAATTCTACACTAGAATACTGCATTAAAATCACAAAAAAATCATTCCATGGCAAAATTTAATGTGATGCGTACGCAAATGCGTACAATCAAATCAATTTTGCGAATTTTTTTTGTCGCATCGCAAAAGAGAGTAGGGCCCCAGATTCTGGAATCCATTCCGAAATTTCACCAAAAGTAGTTGGTCACATTAGGTATGAAGCTCTCAAGAACACAAAGCGAATTTACAATTATCGGATTTCACGAGCAAGATGCGTAATAGAAAATGCTTTCGAAATTTTAGTAGCAAGGTGGCAAATCATTCGTCCCAGGATTGAGTGCTATCCAGAGAATGAAAAAAATTGTGTTGGCATGTGTTGGCATGCATAGCTTTGCATAATTTTATTATGCTAAATGACCACAGCCGTCGTTATTGTCCAACAAACTTTGTTGATTAAGAAACCTGTGACAATATTGTTCATGATGGAGATTGGCACGATGTTGTGGATGAAGACCATGGCCCTTTACGCTACATAAGGACATGCATAACGCAGATGTTAACGCTTTTCAATTGCGAAACAATTTGGCTAATTATTTTGTAAATAAAGGAGCTGTTAGTTTTCAGGATAGAGTCGTTGAACTTTTATATGGACCCAATTAATGAAGAAAGATTTAATAAAAAAAAATTTTTGTACCATAAAATAGTGAAATTAGGAACAGGTGCTAGTAAACAAGAGTTTATGTTTCTGGTGTTGTTTTTTTTTAACGATTTCATTAGCTAATATTTGTAATATTCTTGAATTTTATAAATAACCATTGTTTAATTTAGTACAATATGTTCGAATTCCGTAATTTAATTTTTATATTTAAATTTAATTTAAATTTAATTTAAATTTAATTTAATAAAAATTTTATAACGTTAAATTAAAACACTCGGGTGTTGAATCCGCCCTCCATCTACTTTAAACTTTATTTCCTCAAAAATAAATTTGGTTTTAACAGAAAGATTAAAAGTTGATTTTATTCATTTTATTTTTAATAAAAGTTATAACATAAAATTCAAATTAATTTAATGTTTTAACTAAGGGGATACTGTAAGATGGTACTGTTTTAAAGCCGAAAAAAGCAGAGACCGTACCAATTATGCATTTTATAATAAAAAGCAAAAAATAATAATTATATTTTGACTTAAAATTCTGAACAAAAAATAATAATTATTTCTGCTTTTTATTTTTTAAGGCAAAAAATATAAAGCAAAATCTGACCGATATATTTTTGAGCAAAATGTGGATCTAAGTTTACGACAATCAAATTTAAACAATCACAATAAGGCGTATGATATCATTTCGGAAGCTCTCACCGTATACATAGTCTGAAGTGCGTATTGAGACCAGCAACATTTTTATTATAATTGAAATTATAACTAAATTACATAAACTCGTTTTCATATAAAGTTTAGTATTTAATTTAACCATTAAGATGGAGTATAAATGATCCTCGCTAAGGTTAAATGCTCCTCTCTGATACCCCATGACAAGTTTTAAGGCAGAAAATGCACATTCCACGCTTACTTGAGTAGCAGGAACAGCGTGTGCAATTATTTATTTATTAATTCATTTCATCTACTGGGCTTGGCCCTTACAGATAACTTACAAAGTAACATATCACAGCAATGTACGATAACAATATATAATAAATAACGGATGTATCTTAAACTTAAATTGAATTTACATATTTGAAAACATCACCTTTAAAAGAATATCTAGGAGAACTAAAATCTATATTATTTTCAGCTAGAGTACACAAGTAGAGACATTTAGTGATAGGCTCGTTGTTGCCGTAATTAGTTCGGTGGAAATTAATGAAAAATAGACTTCTTTATCTTAGCAATCTTGATGGCGCTTAAAAAGGAAGGAGTGCCAACAATTCCACACAGCCTATTTTGTTATCAAGAACATCCTTAATAAAGGGGATACTGTGAGCTTGTCTTCTCACCATACTTTGGAAGAGTGCCTTTAAAGTCCACGGATCTTTAAGTTCCATGGAATTCCGCTTTAAGAATCCTAGTTGAGAATTCGCTTTAGAAATAATATTATCTCTATGAAAGTTTAAGGTTAACTTGGAATCAAAATAAATACCAAGATCTCTAATAATATCAACTCGAGTAAAAATGTTATTATTATCATAGCCATAATCTTAAATTAAAGTGCTCTCTCTACATGAACAAGTAAAAATCTTGCATTTGGAAAAGTTGAGGCTCATTCCATTTATGTCACACCACAATAGGAGTAAATTTATATCATTTTGGAAGTTAGTACAATCAGATACATTATTAATAGTTTTAAACATTTTTAGATCATCTGCATATAATGTTTTACAGGACTGAAGAGAATATTCTATATCATTAATGTAGATCAAAAATAGCAGGGCTCCAAAGTGGCTTCCTTGTGGAACTCCTGACGTCGCAAATATAGTTTCTGAATAGCAGTTATTGAGTTTAACAGCGAGAAGTCTCTTATGTAAATATGAATCCAACCATTTTAAAAGACAGGAATGGAAACCTATTTTTCAAGTTTATACAAAAGAACATTATGAGGTAGCGTGTCTAAAGCTTTGACGAAATCAGTGTACAGAACATCGGCTTGATGCCCTTTTTCGACTTATTTATACAGAAATTCGGAAACAATGACAAATTAGTTGTGGTAAAATTTTTGGAATCGCCGATTGTTTAACGATAGGTCTATAGTTATCGATACGATATTTAGGACCAGATTTAAAAATAGGTGAAATAATCAAAAATTTCCCGTCTTCAAAGAAAACCCCAGTTGAGACCGACTTATCAAATATAAGTGTAAATTAAGTCACATCCTGCTCCCTTGTTAGAGTCAAAATTAGTGAGAGTTTCAAAGACTGATTCTGTTAGCACTAAACTACCTACATTTACAATTTGTTGCAAATTTGGAAAGTGATCCTCGAGAATTGCAGGATTCTGCGAATTAAATACTTACTTAGGGGGCCGTAACAACCCGTGTCCGGGATTCGGCGGACATCATCAGCTTTCGCCAGGCGCCTCTGCTTTGCGCGCGCCTTCTCCAATCGGATACACCAAGTGCGTTTAGGGCTTCCTCAGCCTGGTCCATCTATCGGAGGCATGGTCTCCCTCGTCGTCGTTGACCAGCGACCCTCGCCTCGAGCACCTTTTTCGCTGGAGCTTCGTCGTCCATACGATGGACATGACCCAGCCAGCGTAGTCGCTGCACAGTTAAACGCCGAACTACGTCAATGCCTTCGTAGAGCTCATACAGCTCGTGGTTCATTCGGTGGTTCTTCCAGGACCGAAGATTTTCCGAAGAACCTCAGCGCCATAAACCAGCACAGGTAGACGAGCGCCTTGTAGAGTGTTAGTTTTGTCGATCGAGAGAGGGCTCTGGAACTTAGTTGCTTACTGAGCCCGTAGTAGCACCTATTAGCAATTATTGTTCTTCGCTTTATCTCCAGGCTGATTTCGTTGTTGGTATTAATGGCGGTGCCAAGGTATACGAACTCCTTGACTACTTCAAAGTTATAGCTGCCGGATGAAACGTGGGAGTCTAAACGTCGCGCTCCCTTGTTTGTAGACAGCATATACTTTGTTTTACCCTCATTTATCGTCAAACCCGCTCTGGCTGATTCCTTTTCGATAGCGGCGAAGCAGCGGTAACATCTCTCTTGGTTCTGCCGACAATATCAATATTATCAGCGTACGCAAGGAGCTGGACACCTTTATAGAAAATGATGCCATTACGATGCACACCGGCCTTTCGTACGATCCTCTCCATGATGATGTTGAAGAAATCGCAAGACAGTGGATCGCCTTGCCTGAAACCACTTTCGGTATTGAAGGTTTCGGAGAGGTCATTTCCTACCTTGACGGAGCTGCGTATGTTGCTCAACGTCATTCTGCAAAGTCTAATCAACTTTGCAGGTATACCGAACTCAGAAATTGTTGCGTATAGGCAATCCTTTCTCGGCCTCCACAGAGATGATGTGTGTCAATTTGATTTTCGTGGGTTTTCTCCAGGATTTGTAATTGCGTGAAAATCTGGTCTATGGTGGACTTTCCAGGTCGAAAGCCATTACGCTTGAGAGAACCTTATATGCGATGGAAATAAGACTGATTCCTCTGTAACTTGCGCAGATTGTTGGGTCTCCTTTCTTAAGTATAGAGCACAGTACGCTGAGGTTCCAATCATCGGGCATGCTTTCTGCTAGCCATATTTTTTTTTTTTTAAGACTTAACCAGCACTCAGGGGATGCCCCCTATAAATGCGAAAGCATTGTGTTGATTCGGAAGACGGGTGATAGTTAGTTGGAGGGTGGAAAGATGGATGCTAGCCATATTTTGCTGGTGAGCTGATGCATGTGCCTTATCAATTCATCGCCGCCGATTTTAAACAATTCAGCTGACTGGCCGTCAGCACCCGCTGTTTTATTGTTTTTGAGTCGTTGGATAGCAACTCGATCCTCTTAATGGCTAGGTGGTGATACTTCCACTCCGTCATCGTTGATTGGTGGCACTGAACTGTGCTCTCCATTGGCGGCATTGGTGGAATCGTCGCCAGTAAGTAAATTGGAGAAGTGCCGTCGCCACAATCTCAGCACATACTGTGTATCCGTATTCAGATCCCCATTTTCGTCTCTACAAGTGGATGCACCGGGCTTGAAACCTTGGGTTAGACGCTTAACCTGTTGATAGAATTTTCGTGCATTCTTTTTGCCCTGGTATACCTATAGTTCCTCACGCTTTTCCTGCTTTCTTTTCTTGCGTCTGAAAAGGCGCCTCTCTTCCTTCCTCTTTTCGCGGTAGTTTTCTCGCACGGTTCGCGTTGCAGCTGACTGCAGCGTTTTTCTGTATGCGACGTTTTTTAGTGCTGTCGTGATGCGACACTCCTGATCGTACCATTGGTTCCGAGGTTGTGGGCGCTGAAAAGCAATGACTTCTTCAGCGGCAGCGCGCATGGAGTGGGATATATGTCCGCCGGCGTCGTCAGGTCCAGAGGTTGGTTGGTTGAGCTTAACCGAGAGTTGAGCGGAGTAGGCTTCGGCAGTCTGTTCTAATTGCAGCTTAGCGACATCTAGCTTTCATTGCATTCCTGTGCGTATGTTCTTCGCATTGCATAATCACATGCGGATCTTGACTGGTGGCCTTGTGGATGTCGAGGTGCTTAAATCTGGTGCCACTAACTACCATGTTTCGTGCCGCGGCGAAGTCGATCAGTCTTAGACCGTTGTTCGTAGAGGTCTCGTGAAGACTGAACTGACCGGCAGTGGGGCCAAAGATGCCTTCCCTTCCGACTTTCGCATTAAAATCGCCGAGGACTATTTTCACGTCATGGACCGGAAGGTCATATACGTCCTCAAGACTAGCGTAGAAAGCATCCTTGACGGCTTCGTCCTTTTCCTCCGTCGGGGCGTGCGCGCAAATAAGGCTGATGAAGAAAAATTTTGCCTTGATGCGGATCGTGGCCAATCTTTCGTTGACAGGTGTGAACCGGGAAACAAGGTGGCGTAGTTTCCGGCTAACGACGAATCCACATCCGAATTCGCTCTACTCCGCATGGCAGCTGTATTAGATATTGCAGTGTGCTTGTTTAGAGCAGCCTTGCCCTTTCCATCGCATTTCCTGGATGGCGGTGATGCCAAATTTTATTGTTTTGAGAGCTTCCGCCAGTTGGATAATGGCACCTTTCCTATAAAGGGTCCGGACATTCCAGGTGCATATCCGTAAATCATTGTCCGTTTTTCGTTTGCGGTGGTCGTCAACGTAATTGGGGTTCTTATCCGAGGCTGGTTTAGTTTTCATTGGGCAGTAGTAATGTGGCGGGACTCAAACCCTGCGCACATTCCATGTTTAAGGTGTAGTGTACTCTTCAAAGTCACTATTACCACCAACTAAAACATTTCATTCTTTAACTAAATTATTTCTTTTGTGCAACACAAAACAAAAATCTAGACCAAAAACTAAAACAATTAAATCAATAATTTATCACCAAATGAAAACCCCAAAATTTACAGTAAAAATTTTAAAGTAAACAATTATGTTATTAATAACTAAGAGTCTCAAATTCCTGTTCAATGCACTTGTCATCCCCTTTCGCTTCATCCGCTAGATACTGCATAAGCATAAACGCGACAGCGAGCATTAAGTTACACACTTATTGCTAGAAAACATAATATAACAACAAGCATTAAACTGAACTTATGCCATTGACTCTTTTAAGTCAAGGCTAAACATTTCAATATTAACGTTTGAGGGGAAGAAAGAATGCAAGTGAAGCAAGTAAAATTTGATTGGTCACGTTTTAAAAATATCGGGAAACCAAATTAAGAATTGGAATTAAAGGAGGAGTATTGGAAATAGTGGTAGAATATTTTTAAGAAAAATACTGTTAAATTTTGTTTATAAACCGGAGTAATTTTAAATAAAGCAGAATTTTTTAGATCACAACTTAAAGCGGCATCACTGCCTTAGTTTTTTCTTTAAATCTCAAAACAGTTCGGCTATCCCTAGCCATCCCAACAGCAGCGTGGTGCGCTCTAATACACCAAAGTTTCATTCGATGCAGTCATCGAATAAACTTATATAAAATTGATTAACAGAAGAAATTAGAGAATATAGAGCAGCAAACTTAAAACACCACATGGCTATCCTGCAAATACGATCCTGCAAATACGATCCTGCAAATACGATCCTGCAAATACGATCCTGCAATTACGATCCTGCATTTACGATTCTACGACTATTGATCCTTCATTCTCACCTGATCCTATCCTGCGAATTTTGAAGTATTACGAGGGGTGCCTTTTATATTTCGGGATTAGAGAACAAAAACAAATATTAATCATCGAAAATCACTTTATTGTTTTTCAAAATATTCTCCATTAAGATCTATACACTTTTGCATGCGTTTGAACCAATTGTCGAAGCACTTTTGCCACTCTGATTGAGGTATCTCCAAAACATGCATTCTGAATGCCGCAACCGCTTCTTCGGGCGTCGAATATCGTTGTCCACGCAGTTTATTCTTCACGGTTGGGAATAAAAAGAAGTCATTCGGTGCCAAGTCAGGACTATACGGCGGATGACCCATCAAATCGATGTTTTGGGTGCTCAAAAATGCAGTTGTTTGAGCCGATGTGTGAGAGCTCGCATTGTCGTGGTGAAGAGTGATCCGTCTTCGGCGGTTGGTTTTCCTGATTTCTTGGAAGACAACTGGCAAACAAATGGTTGTGTACCACTCAGAGTTGACTGTTCTGCGTTGTTCTAGTGGTACGGTTGCGACATGTCCATATTTTCCGAAAAAACAGGCGACCATTTGCTTGGTATGAGCTCGTGCGCGAACAACTTTTGTTGGATTTGGCTCATCTTGAAACACCCATACAGTCGACTGCTGTTTACTTTCGGGCTCATACGCGGAAATCCACGATTCATCACCTGTCACGATGTCATAGACGTGTTTCGAAGCACCGCGATCGTATTTTTTGAGCATTTCCTTCGACCAATCGACACGAGCCTTTTTTTGAGCGATTGACAAATTGTGTGGGATCCAACGCGAACAAATTTTTTTGACAGTCAAATGTTTATGCAATATTGAATGTATGCTGGTCCCACTTATGCCTAAGGTTGCCTCAATCTCACGATAGGTAACATGACGATCTTGCAATATCAGTTCGCGCACAGCATCAATGGTTTTCGGAACAACAGCTGATTTCGGACGACCTTCACGAAATTCGTCTTGGAGTGAACTACGACCACGATTGAATTCACCATACCATCGATAAACACTGGTCCTTGATGGAGCTTCATCGCCAAAAATTGAATTAAGTTCATCCATGCACTGTTGCTGTGTTAATTCACGTCGAAAGTTGTAAAAAATAATCGCACGAAAATGTTCACGATTTAATTCCATTTTTAGACCGAGATGAATCTTTTAAGTTACTATAAACAACACAAATAGCGCTCGTATGTCAAAACGTTCTGAGTACGTATAAGCCAACAAATGTCAAACTTTGCGATAGAGCTTTCAGTTGACAGATTGCAACACCAGGGTTGCCAAATCCCGAAATATAAAAGGCACCCTACGTATTATCCTAACCTACGATCCTTTTCTATGGATAACGATTTCAACAAGGTTTTCCAACGTGTAGTGGACCTAATACAGCTACACTCTACTAACAAGGAACAAGGCTATGTGCCAAAAGCAATAGTCCCAACTGAAGAAGAGCCGCCAAAATACATACCAACACCAAAGGAAGCTGGACCAAAACCCTTAACAATCGAAGAATACAGAGCAAGGACTACAGCAAAGAAACCAGAGGTAACACCTAAAGAAGAGATACCAAAACGAAGATCAAGAGGAGGAAGGAAGGTATTAACAAGAAGACGCATTGCGGAATTATACCGCATAGTCGCTATAACAACAGACCTGCAACTTAAAAATACATTATTACAAAGGATAAAAGAAGAACAGCAAAAATACAAGAAACCGCTAAACAACAAAACATAAACACCCAACGAATGATACCAAACATAACGGAAATTTACAAATACATAACTATGTTTGAAAACAACAAAAAAGAATCAATAACAATAGAGAGTAATTTAGGATCTGCAGTAACCAAATATGAAGTCCGACAACATTCAACAACAATAGCAGTAACAATAATCATTATAATTATTATAGTATATATATTTCATAAAATAAGTAAATATTTTAAAACATATGTACAGAAAAGAATAAATAGAATACAAAATATATAAGTTAATATAAAAAAAAAAAAAAAATTTTATGGAAGAGTTACAAGAAATTTTCAACGAAGTTTTAAAAATTAAACAAAATATTAAGAAATCCAGCAATAGGAAATACACATGTCAAACTATTAGTATAAAACTTGACTATTTAAAGCGTTACGAACTGCATTTTAAAAAAACAGCAGAAATTTTAAGGAAATTGGAAGCGTTTCAATTGAAGTAACAATTCCACATGCTATTAAACCAAACTAAAAATCTTTTGTTACAACATTCGACAGAAAATTAAGTAATCATGTCGGACTTTAATATTGAATTAATCATAAAAACCGTTCTGATTTTTAACGGAAATTATAAAGATCTCAATGCATTTTTAACAATAGTAGAATTATTAAACGAAACTTATACCACAACAGATAACAAGAAGAAACTTATAAATATTGTAGTAAACATTAAGCTATGTTCTAACGTAAAAACAACATTAGGCTACATAACAAACATAGATACTTTTAGTAAACTTAAAGAATCACTTACTAATTCATACAAAAGCAACTTGACAACTACACAAATACACACAACTTTCAGCTTTGACACAACGGAACAATACAGTAACAAATTTTAAAGACAAACTATTAAATTTAACGTCTGAACTAAATAATTTACAAATTAACGAATTGAGTACAGAAACTAATGACGACCAAAGAAATTTGATAATGAAGATGAATGAATCTTATGCACTTACAATTTTTAAGAACGGACTAAATGACGACCTTAAAAATACAATATTTGCAGCACAACCAAAGACCTTAACTGAAGCAACAAATTTAGCTTTAGATCTCGAAAAAAATACAAAAACGAACAACCAACTGATGTATTTCAGAACAAACAACAGACAAAGAAATACAAATTTAATCAATTCATATAATGGACAACAAAATAATAGAACAAACAACTCTAACACCAGACCACAATATTACAGAACTAATAACAACCACAACGTTCGACAAAATAATACGAATTTCATGCAACGCAGAGCTCAAAATAATAACCAGAACAATCATTATAACCACAATAATAACAGAAATAACAACGACAATAATAGAAGAAATTATAACTTTAATAAAAATACATACAGGCAAAATTTTAACAATGACAATACATATAGAAATCACAGCCAGAGGAATACTAATAGAATGTATGTTTTTAGCAATCAGGGAAACGACGATCGCTCGGAGATCACCAGAGAAGATCATCCGGCACAGCGAAATTAAAAATATACAATATATCGGATAATAATACAAACTACATAATTGTAAAATGTAGAAACTCGAAGAAAAATATAAAGTTTTTGATCGATACAGGTGCAGATATTTCAATCTGTAAACTCGAAAATATACATGACACCCAATTAATGATGGAACACAAATGCAAATTAACAGGAATAACAAACGAGGAAACTTTAACGTTAGGGTCAATAAAACTACAAATAGATTTTCAATGCGCTACTATAGAACACTTTTTCCACGCAGTCGAAAATGATTTTCCAATTGATACAGACGGAATAATAGGAAGAGATTTTTTATCTAGGTATATGTGCAAAATAGATTACGAAACACAGACACTAACTATAGTAATAGGAAACACAGACTTAGTAACACCTTTATACTTCAAAAAGGATGCATATGACACAATACGTATACCGCCAAGAACAGAAGTAATTCACCCAATAAACTTAAAATTAGAACACGATAGTGTTGTACTAAATGAGGAACTTCTAACAGGTGTATTTTTAGCAAATTCTATAATTCCAGCAAATGGAAAATGTCACATAAAAATCTTGAATACAACTGACTCAGAAGTAAAACTCCATAAAATAAATCCAAAATTAAAACCACTATCAAATTACTTATACTACAAACAAGATACACGACATGATGAGGTTAGATTTAATAACGTAATGAAAGAATTACAGATAGAACTAAATCACCCACTCACAAACATATTTAGAAAATTTCAAAACATATTTCATTTAGAAGATGAACAATTAACAGCAAATAATTTTTATACACAAAAAATTTCTACAACAGATAACACACCAACATATATAAAGAATTACAGACTACCACATGCACAAGACACAGACATCCATGACCAAGTAAACAAACTACTAGACAATGACATTATTGAACCATCAGTAAGTCCATACAATTCACCTATACTACTTGTACCAAAGAAGTGTAGCGACGACACAAAAAAATGGCGTTTAGTAGTTGATTTCAGACAATTAAATAAAAAAATAATAAACGATAAATTCCCATTGACAAGAATTGAGGACGTTTTGGACAAACTAGGTAGAGCAAAATATTTTTCGACACTTGATATGACAAGCTCTTTCCATCAAATTCCATTAGATAAAAATTCAAGACCTTTGACTGCTTTCTCGACAAATGATGGCCATTACCATTTCAAAAGATTACCATTTGGATTAACTATATCCTCAAACAGTTTTCAAAGAATGCTGACTTTAGCATTAACAGGTTTAAGCTCAGAAGCATTTCTATACGTAGATGATATAATAGTTTTCGGATGTAGCCTCCAACACCACAATAGTAATTTAGTAAAAGTTTTCGATAGATTATCAAAATACAATCTCAAATTAAATGCAAGCAAATGCAAATTTTTAAGACCAGAAGTAGTTTTTTTATGACATTTGATTACACAAAACGGTATTTAAACTGATCCGGCAAAGTATGAAACAATAAAAAACTATCCAATTCCTTCAAATGCTGACGAAGTGCATAGATTTGTCGCATTTTGCAATTATTATAGACGATTTATAAAAGATTTTGCAACTATAGCACTATGTCTAAACAATTTACTGAAAAAGAATCAAACTTTCAATTGGACAGACCAATGTCAAACAGCATTCGAAACTCTAAAACAAAAATTAATAGAACCACCTATCCTACAATATCCTGACTTTTCAAAACTTTTTATCTTAACGACAGACGTTTCAATTTTTGCGTTGGGAGCAATATTATCACAAGGCGAAATAGGACAAGACCTTCCCATATCATATGCAAGTAAGACATTACAAAAACACGATATTAATAAACAAATAATAGAGAAAGAACTCCTAGCCATCCATTGGGGAATCAATTTTTTTAAACCTTACCTATATGGACAGAAATTTATTGTAGTCACGGACCATAGACCACTAATTTCATTGTTTAGTCACAAAAATCCATCATCAAAAATAACAAGAATCAGACTAGATTTATCTGATTACAATTTTGAAATAATTTTTAAACAAGGCAAAATCAATCAAAATCAATGCTGACGCGCTATCGAGAATAAAAATAGACTCGGATATATTGAATAAAATGATACCAACAGACGCAACAAGTGATAAAAAACAAGCCATGGTAATAACACGGGGAAATAAAAAGAAACTAGAAGAACATACAGAGAATAAAGATGCATCTCAACAGGAGCTTGATCAACTCTTTATTTGGGATTGCACATCCATTAATGATATCAAAAACGTACGCAAATTAAAATTTGAAACAAGCGATAAAAATATTAATGTAAATGATACTAGTATCGAATTGATAAATGATATTGTGCACGTGCGATGTAGCGATAAATCGACGAATCCAGATTCGACTTCGATGAAGCTATCATCAAAAATAAATAATGATAATAAAAATATGCATGCAAGATCTAATGATAATTCAGCGACTCTAGAGCCGATTCTGAAGAAGTTAGTATCCAAAATGAATAAATTAAATATAAAAGAACTAGCGCTAGATGAAGAAGATATGATATTTAAAATTATGCATAAACATGAATTTAAAAATATATACAACAAGCTCCAGCAGAAAATTAATAAGACGAATGAAAAATCGCTAAAAATTTTGATATTTGAACCCCCGAAAAGAATAACAAATAAATCCATGCAACACAAATTAATTAAAGAATTTCATGATTCACCACACAGCGGACATTTAGGAATTAGAAAAACGATACTGAAACTAAAACAACGCTATGTATGGAAAAACATGCGACAGATGGTAAAAAATTATATTAATAAATGTGTTGATTGCGCTCGAAATAAACAAAGCATATAAAAGAAAAACTGACCATAACAGACACACCGACAACTTGTTTTGAAATAATTACGATAGACACAGTGGGACCGCTTAGAATTTCAAACGGTTACCGATACATACTAACAATGCAATGTGATCTGAGTAAGTTTGTTGTTGCTCACTCAATTGAAACAAAAGACGCAACATCAATTGTAACGACATTGGTTGAACAATTTATTTTAAAATACGGTTGTTTTAGGATTTTGAAATCTGATAAGGGAACGGAATTTACTAATGATCTGATGAGGAATGTTTGCAAATTGTTGAAGATAGAGCAAATTTTCTCAACACCTTATCATCACGAGACAATAGGAGCTCTTGAAAGGAGCCACAGAGTTCTTAACGAGTACCTTCTATCTTTTGCTGATGATGGGCAATGGGATAAATGGATTCCATACTATACATTTGCATACAACACAACTCCACATGTAGACACTGGTTACTCCCCGTATGAATTAATTTTTGGCAGGTTACCAACTCTACCGAGTGATATAACAAAAGATAAATCTAAAATTTGTAATATAGATGATTATGCTAATGAACTAAAAATCAGATTAAAAATAGGTTAGGTTAGGTATGAAGGGTCGTGCACCGTTACAGGCGCTTCCGCGGGGGCCTATAGGTCCATTACGAATCCCTTTTTATAGTTGTGGTACCAAGTTAAACCATTGTTCCGATTTGTTCCTCAAACCATCCTGTGCTTTTTATGAACCTCCAGATGTCTAGCAGTGGTGTGTTCACCAACCACCAGATTAAAAATAACAATTGGCAAAGCAAAAACCATTATTGATATGGTAAAACAAAAAAGAGAACTCAATTACGATAAGAATGTAAATATATCAGCTTTAAGCTATATAAGGAGTAAACTCCATCATAGAAATAAAAAATAAGTATAAGAAATTCCATAATAGTATGTTAAAGAAATTTATAAACACATAAAAAAAAAAAAAAAAAAAATTATAAGATTTTTAATACTTAAAATATTCAATAAGATATACTTTAAACATAATAGAACTTAAAACTATGAAAATAAATATTAAGAAAAATTATCAAAAACTAATAATAAGATAGGCAAAACCCATAATCACTAAGAATATACCATTGTAAAAACAAAGATATATTACAACGACTTAAATTGTAAAACCTACAGAACATTTAGTTTAAAATATGTAAACGTATACACTTTTTCCAACTCCGACATCTTAAAAATTAACTTTTGCAAGTAAATTTTCGCTTAAGGGTTAGGGTGTAGTGTACTCTTCAAAGTCACTATTACCACCAACTAAAACATTTCATTCTTTAACTACATTATTTCTTTTGTGCAACACAAAACAAAAATCTAGACCACCAACTAAAACAATTAAATCAATAATTTATCACCAAATAAACAATTATGTTATTAATAACTAAGAGTCTCAAATTCCTGTTCAATGCACTTGTCATCCCCTTTCGCTTCATCCGCTAGATACTGCATAAGCATAAACGCGACAGCGAGCATTAAGTTACACACTTATTGCTAGAAAACATAATATAACAACAACAAGCATTAAACTGAACTTATGCCATTGACTCTTTTAAGTCAAGGCTAAACATTTCAATATTAACGTTTGAGGGGAAGAAAGAATGCAAGTGAAGCAAGTAAAATTTGATTGGTCACGTTTTAAAAATATCGGGAAACCAAATTAAGAATTGGAATTAAAGGAGGAGTATTGGAAATAGTGGTAGAATATTTTTAAGAAAAATACTGTTAAATTTTGTTTATAAACCGGAGTAATTTTAAATAAAGCAGAATTTTTTAGATCACAACTTAAAGCGGCATCACTGCCTTAGTTTTTTCTTTAAATCTCAAAACAGTTCGGCTATCCCTAGCCATCCCAACAGCAGCGTGGTGCGCTCTAATACACCAAAGTTTCATTAGATGCAGTCATCGAATAAACTTATATAAAATTGATTAACAGAAGAAATTAGAGAATATAGAGCAGCAAACTTAAAACACCACAAAGGTCTATGGAGCGACCCGCCGCTCAAATTAGCGGTCAAACTGACGGATGCCAGTTTGCCGTTGCCCAGGGAACACCACGTGGAGGTTTGAGTTGACTTGAGACGATTTCGACATGGATAATTCTGGCCTCGTCAGGTTGAGGCGGTTAGACACGTTGCCATGTGAAGGTTCGCAACCCCCACCCCCCCCCCCCCCTGTTCCCCGAATATATCTGCGAATTAAATACCGAGCCGAAAAAGTTTGCAAACAAGTTAATACATATTTCTTGCTGGTTGCTTGCTGTATTACCCTCCCATTCCATTTGTCTTTGGAAAACTGCAAGTATTCCATTCAAAATTATAGAACGACTAAACATTTTTAGCATTTGATTTAATGTTGTTTTCAACAGTGACAAGTAGTTTTTATATAAAAATTTGGAGAAAAAGCCTAACTCTCTTCTACGGAGATAAATAAGATTTTTAGCGTGTTCAGATTTTGTTTGTTTTAATATATTATGAGCCTTGTTTCTCAAATATTTTAGGATTAGCATGCGACGGTTATAGCACGGTAATTGAGAGTTTTGTTTAGATTTTTTCAGGGGAACATATAAATGAAATGCTTCATGAAGAGCCTTATGATAGACAGAGTAAATATTATACAGATCTCTATCACCAAAAACAACATTCCAATTAATAGAGTAGAAGAATTCGTTAAGACCTGAGTAATTTACTTTTTTAAAGTCATACAATACAACTAAATTTCGTGTTTAAGTGCTTAAAATGGAGTAGAAACTAAATGTCATCAAGATAGCTTTGTGATAAACTGATTCATTAGTGAGTGGCAAATCATATTGGGAAACATTGAATTTGAAGAGTATAAGGAATCACATTATAAAGATTGAATTTCATTGCAAATATTAAAAGGAATCAACATTTTATCATACGTACTAAATTTCCATTCAATGTTAAGACATATCTTAACCTTTAACCTTAAACCTTAACTGCTTTGCCCTAATTTAGTCTAGGTAGCAATTTAGTTCAATTCGCACACACCCTAAATATGTCTATACTAGTATTAGGTGGAATGTAGCTTAAAATAAAAACCATCTCGTTCTTACTCGAAGTATCCGATGTGTTTCCGGTGAAATTAACAGCAACGCAAAGTTGGTCGACACCACCGCCTCTCGTGACATTGGGAGAAAGCTCGCGATCCCTGCGATACACCTCGTAGTTGCTATCAAACAACTCGGAGGAGAGAAAATGCAAAGTCAGCCAAGTTTCGACTATAGCAATGACATCATAATCATGAGCTGCAGCAGAAGAGAAAAGGCTATTAGTATTGGTCCGAAGTTCACCAGCATTATGGAAATAAAGAGACATTTCTCTGCTCTTTAAATGTAGTAGTTCAGGTGACTCCATGTTTCGTCGTTGAGTGAAGATTTAGCTGTTTCCGCTTGTACAGGTGGTTCAACTTGGTTGTTGTTGCTTGAGTATGAAGGATTGTAGCGTAACCCACGTACATTTTTGTAACACGATGAGTTGTTTAAGTTAGAGTTGTGATGAGCATCAGGTGTAATGTTTATTAGTTTTTTGGAAGAGATTTTCCAGCTTTCACAACAGAAACAAATTCGTGTACTACAATCCCTTCGGGCCAGAACGCTTTAGAGATGAGAGTATCAAAAATTTCAACTGGTGTGTAGATCTTGAAAGATGAGATGTCTCTCTGTATGTGCGAGTAAAGCTTAATGCAGTTGATTAACGGCGAAGATTGCTATAGTTTATTAGAGATGAATGAGACGACTGCGTCAGCAGTGGTGGTTTCCAATAGTCGATACAGAAATATTACCTTTCGCTCGGTTCTCTGCACCACTATAAGATCAGACGAAGCTGGAGTGGGTCGAAGTTCATTGGACAGGTAGGGGTAGTTGCAGATTCAACAGTTTGTAGTGGATATCTGGTGACTCAGCTCAGTTTGAAGAGTCGAGCGAGCAATATGTGGCGATGAAGAGGAAGATAACGGTGAAGCACTGACAGAATTTTAATTGATACCATCACTATGCGATGATCGATTTGTTATTGTTGCCACGGAAGCGTTTAAAGAGGCAACTGAAGCCGCAGTAGTTGATTGATCGATTAAAGATGGCTGCGAAGAACAGGACCCAATAACACTAGCATCGGTAACATTTGCACCAGCATCAGATGCAGCGGCAACACCCTTTCTAGATTTGGGACTAGCTCTAGTAGACTTCTTTTCAGATTGAACCAAATTGATAGTTCTATTAGCAGAGATAGAGTTAGTGCATAACAGTTCTATTAGCAGAGATAGAGTTAGTGCATAACTTGTTAAAATGCTCTGCAAGGTGTGCCACTATATTCTGCATGCGCGCCACGTTCTTAGCAATTGCAGTCGTTGACTTTTTCAAATCAGACAACATAGCAAGAAAAGTGCTAGACGGCGCACTGCGACATCCAGAGCAGCGCCACTCCAATCCATTGTTCACAGCGCCAGACAGGGTATCTCCAATTTTAGGCGCATTTTGCGTGGAAGAATTCAGAACAGCTCATACAGGAGATGAAGGCACCATAAGTTTCCCACTCTGGCTTGCAGATAAAACAGCTTGTGACCATATTGGCTACAAAAGTAGGGTAATGTTGCACACAGAAAGTTAAGCCAGCAAGTAGATAATAAAGATAACAGCAATACAGGAACTTTAATGTGGAGGCTGTTAAGTATTCGTAATTTTATATTTTAAACGAAGAATTGGTTGAAAATAATTGATATTTAATCATATAATAGAATTAAACACTCAGGTCGAAAAATGTATATATCAGCTAGAGAACAGAGTTGGCAACTGAATTAAAACGAGCCGTCTAAGCCAAGGATTTTTATACTTCTTTCGGTTGCAGTACTCTAGCAAATTAGTCTCTATATCAACAGGAACTCTTTTGTAACTGCCTACTTCCACATTTTGCTTTTTATATTTGCCTTCAAAAATAAAAATCAAATCTAAACAGCTATTTACTGCACAAAAAAATATTGGGCAAATTTTGCTTTTTATTTTTGCCTTAAAAAATAAAAATCAAAACTTACCAGTTATTTAGTACTCAAAAAAATATTGGACAAAATTTGCTTCTTATTTTTGCCAGTTATTTAGTGCTCAAAAAAATATCGGTCAGGTTTTGCTTTTTATTTTTGTCGATAAAAATAAAAATCAAAACATACCAGTTATTTACTACTCAAAAAAATATCTTCAAATTTTGCATTTATTTTTGCCTTAAAAAGTATAAACCAGAAATTATTATTTTTTTCTACATTGCTTTTTTGGTTTAAAAATCTAAAAATAATCATTATTTACAGTCTCTGGAGAAAAGGCATGTTTTCATGATTTTGTTTTTTGGAGACATGAATAATGTTGGTGTTATGGCGTCGGCGTTCTTTACCTTAACTACTCGATTAAATTAAAACAAACTTTGGCTGGGCTTCAATTGCTTTCAAAGCGATATTATTTATTTATAAAAATTGAAAAGAAAGTTATTAATATAATGAAGTTAAACTTAAAAAATCAAAGTAAGTAAATTCAAGGAAATTCAAGGTTTCAACTCTGTTTCGTTGTGCTTTCTTTGCTGCCACTTTTTCAATACTCCCTCTGTCGTTTATTTTAAAGTTTAAAGTAAAGTTGGCGCTGATGCGCAGAAAAATGTAAGAGAGAAGAGAGTTTCACAGGGTGCCTCCACACTCCACCCCCCGTCAATCCTTAGTAGATTCACCATCCACTTCTAGTACTGCTAATCTTGTTGCTGGTCGTCGCAGGAGTCCGCTAGAGGTCTTAACTTCTGCAAAACGAACCTGACCATCCTTTGCTGCAAACACCTAATACAGTAATACGACCCTTTTTCCAGTCTCCTGGGTTGACTTGGCTCACAAATCAGTACTAAGACGTTTATTTTAAGAGGCGTTGCATTTTCACGCCACTTGGATCGGCACAAAAGTTGAGGTAGATATTCCAATGTCCACCGTTTCCACAACGGGTCTTACAAGTTTTGGGATTCGCCACTGCTTTCGCAAACCTATTTTTGTATCGACAGGATGTGGTGTCTGTGTCGAGTTGGACACATCCCAGTAAAAAATGGTTTGGCGTCAATGGCTCATCTTCCTGCGACGTCAATGCAACATCTGTAAGAGGCCGTGAAGTAATGATGTTTTTTACTTCTATTAGCACGGTGCGCAGCGTCTCTACACTCGGCGCCTCTTCATGTAGAGTTCTGTGTAGTAAACGCTTTATAATTCCGATAAGGCGTTCCCAGCATCCACCTGAGCTTGGGTTGGCTGGGCAATTAAATAGCCACTCAATATGACGTGATGCTGCCTCGTCACTTATACGATCTATATCCAAGAGACGTTCGGAATCCTTCAATTCTTTTTGAGAATCTATAAAATTTGTGCCATTGTCGCTTCTTATTCTGACAGGACTTCTACGACGGTTTACAAAATTTCGAAGACAAACCAGAAAGGCATCAGTAGACAAATTTTCTGCAAGCTCGATATGTGCTGCTCTCACCGTTAAACATGTAAAAATTACAGCCCAACGTTTTTCTCTTCGACGTCCCACAGCAACTTTAAACGGTCCAAACAGATCTACACCTGTGTACGTAAGCGGACGTACAAAAGGCGTTACACGGTCTTCTGGGAGCTGTCCCATCATAGGAGGCAAAGGCCTTGCTCTCTCAAGCTTGCACTTTAAACATTTACTTTGCAGACTTCTTAGCAATGATTTCCAGTGCGGAATCCAAAATTTTTGACGAAGCGCATTTATAGTGACAGCAGATTTTCGGTGGTGATACTTCTCATGGTAGTGGCGTATAATAAGTTCGGAGACAATGTGTTTTTCGGCATTATAATTGGTCTTCGGGCGCTGTATGGTAAACACTTGGCTTCATCAATGCGACCACTTATACGTAACAGGCCGTATTTATCCAGATACGGAGACAATGGCAACAATTGACTTCCTTTTTTAAGCAGCTTGCTTTCTTTTAGTGCAACGATCTCTTCGGCGAATTCGCTCTCTTGGACAAATCGACAAATAGATTCTTCGGCTTTGTTGAGTTCGGTGACAGTTAATGGTCCTCTTATTGTTGATCGTTTGTCGCGTTCTTGGCATACAAATATTTTTGTTGCTCGCTGAACCCAGACCATGGTACGAGTTCGCCTTGAAGTACGAAGAAAATTTATTAAATTGTAAAATAGAGTTACTTGCCTTTGGCTGTAAAACTAGACACGGCTTCACTTCTTCTTCCAGTATGTCAGGTGGTGCTGCGATACCAGCAAAAAATAATTCCTTCTCAGGTGATTTAAGAAAGTCGGGCCCTGTTATCCAGTTACTTTTAGCATAATATTTTGGAGACACCGAATCACGAGTAGCACAGTCTGCAGAATTGTGATGTGTTGGCACCCATCGCCATTGTGATGTTTGCGAAATGCTCAGTATAGCGGAGATCCGATGACTTACAAATGGTTTAAATTTACGTTCTGTAGAGTAAATCCAATGTAGTACTGTGCGAGAATCACTCCAAAATATTATTTTTGATATGACCACATCATGTTTTTTACATATAATCTGGCTGAGTCGAGCCCCCAGTACCGCTGCTTGCAATTCAAGCCTTGGCACAGACATGAGTTTCTGTGGCGCACATCGAGTTTTCCCTGCAATAAATGCGACATCTATCTGGTTTCCATGAACGATGCGGAAATATCCAACTGCAGCGAAAGCTATTTGGCTGGCATCAACGAAGACGTGCAATTGTACATCAGAGCTCATATAAAGTGATGGCGAATAACAGCGACTGATTTTGAACGTATTAATATTTTGAAACTCTTCCCACCAGGCGTTCCATTTCCTTTGCATACTGCCTGGAATTGGATAGAACCAATTGATCTGACATTTCCAAGATTCTTGAACAAGGATCTTGGAAACAACCAAGAAATCTGTAAGTAGCCCATAGGGATCAAAAACGGCCATCACAATTCCGAGAAGTTCTCTCTTAGTAGGTGCTCTCTCTCCTTTTAAAACTTGCGTTGGAATCCGGTGAAATTTTGTACTAAACATAAATGCGTCAGATGAAGTGTCCCAAAACATGCCTAGAACTTTTTCTGTTGATGACTGTTTCTCCATATCGACACTATAAATTTTGTCTTGTAAATTTTTATTCAATGCGTTCTGCAGCTGCTTGGAGTTTGAAACAAAATGTTTTAACTCAAACCCACCCTTTGCATGTATTAAAATGACATCCTTACAAATTTTTTGCGCTTCTTCTTCATTTTGAAAACTACAAACGAAGTCATCCACATAGTGTTTTCCAACGATAGCGTCGAATGCATCAGGAAAGTCTTCTTTGTAATCTTCAGCGTTTCGATTTTTTACATATTCCGCAGCATGGCGAATAAACGGCTCCAAAGACTATAGATGTCATTATATAATGCTGAATTGACTGGCTAGCATCACCGTGTCTCCAGAGAAACCGCTGGGCATGCTGATCATTTGCGCGGATCTTCACTTGTGAAAACATTTCACGTATGTCGGCAGCGACAGCAATGGGCCCTTCTGTAAACTTAAATAAAATCGTCAACAATGACTTTGCCTGCTCTGGACCCTTGAGCAGCTCAGAATTCAACGAAGTTTTGTCTACAGAAGCGGCAGCATCAAAAACAATTCGCATCTTTTCAGGTTTATGAGGATTGTGCACTGCAAAGTGTGGCAAGTACCAGATTGGATTATTTTTATTATCTATCTCATTTTCTGTAAGTTGTCTAGCATATCCTTTTTCGATATACTTGGCCATTTCTGATTTGTATTTTTCACCAAATCTTGTATCACACATCATCTTCTTTTCAATTCCCACCAGACGTGATCTAGCCATCTCATAGTTATTTGGTAGCTCGGGCGGAAATTTCTTCCAAATTAGACTCGTTTCAAATCTATCACCAAGACGCTTTGTGGTGCGTTGTAAAATATCTCGTGCTTTTATATCGTCTAAAGATTCTAAGATTGGTGACGATTCATCAATACCAAGGCTATCGTGCATGAAATAATCTGAAACAATTTTGTTTAAATCATTTAAATTTTGATCCTCATGAATATGCAATACAATTCGGCGTGCGCAAGCTGACCCTGCTGTTGGTCAATATGCCACCCAACCTAACTTTGTTTTTGCGGCTAGTGGGCTAAAATCTGTATTTTGTATTACTCCTGTGGCTACACCCAGGTGTGTGTTATCTAAACCAATTAATATATTTGGTTTTACATTGGCATAATCAGAAATCGGCACGCATTCAAAATGCTTATGATCTGCTTTGCAAAAAGACTGAATCGGTAGGCTGAGGCCTCCGATTGTACGCACATTCTTCATGCCATATACCATTTCCTCATTAATATCAGATATTTCCAATATAACACTTTTAGACGTTTCTGTTGTAACTCCTTGATTGTACCACTGCAGAGTCAGTGGCTGCGAATGACCCTTGAGCCCAAGTGCGCTTGCGATCTCCTCTTCCAAAATAGTTATAGCTGATCCATCGTCGAACATTGCGAAAGTTTTAATTTTACCTTACGGACCAAATAAGGTTACTGGCAATATTTTGAATAGGTGACTGCAAGAAGTTTGTGGCGATCGGCAATTTAATATAGGCTGGACTCGGATGACTGATTGGTGGTTGAAGGAAAAATGTTTGACGAACACTGGTTCCTCATGTAGGCTCTTGTGATGACGGCGACGGCAACCATTAATACCACAAATTTGTTTTGAGCGGCAATTTGCTGAATTATGACCCCTTCGCAGGCACGCAAAACACAATTGCGCACTTTTTACCTTCTGCCACCGATCCGGAATACTGATCGACTGATTAAAAACTTGGCAGTCAGAGATCATGTGTCCTTTTCCACACTGGTAACATTTTAGTTCTCGCTTTGTGCTATCTTCCTGAACATGCATTACACGACGTGGCTGTTGCTGCGCTGTGCTACGCGGTGCTGCTGGTACTAACGAAGAAGCTGGCATCAAACAAACAATTCTTGCCAGATCGCAAAGCCACAATGAAAAATCATTAACCGTAGCGAACGGATTAATACTGGCAGCATGCTTTGCCCAATCGAATTGCTTATTACCAGGCAACTTAGAGACCAACTGATCTAATAATGACGGATTTGACAAATGATGTTGACACCCAGCAGAAATCAGAAATGCTACAACGTTACGCACTTTTTAATTCTTTGATTATTTGGGCCAATTTCAATATTTATTTTAGATAATTTAAAGAGGTTTTTGGCCAATGCTTTATATTGCAATTTTTATTAAAAACAAAAATTCAATTTTATCTCCCAACGTTTCGTCAATTTTTTGTTGACATCTTCAGGGAAATTTTTTTGTTTATTTCTAGAAAACACAATAATTTTTGGTCTTAACAAACATTTAAACACTTGAAAATTTACATTAACTTACTTTATAACATTATATAAACACAAACATTTTTTTAAAAATAAACATTAAACGTTAAACATTAACACAAAAAATTAAAACTCTTAAGCATCTACTTGTACAGTGCAACTGCATAGTTATTGTTTATATTGTCAGTATCTTCTTTAAAGTTAACAGCTCTGTCGCCTTTTTGCTGTATTCGTAAGCTTTCCAGTGTCAATCTTTTGTTTGTTTTGTTTTCTATGTCCAATATTTTAACAGCATCAATATCAGCTGTGTGGCCTGTCGTCAATATGTGTTGTGCTAACGCTGTTGTTGTTTTTTTGTTTCGTATGTCCAGCTTGTGTTCTGTCATTCTTGTTTTTTTAGGGCTCTTTTTGTTGTTCCTATGTATATTTTGTTACAAATTTCGTGCTCTGTGCCTTTGCATTGTATTTCATATACGACATTGCTCTTTTCTTCGTTCTCTATTCTTGTTTTTGTTTTCGTAAATATTCGGTTTAAAGTCGCGTTCGATCTGTATGCAAATATTGTGTTATCCGTTCTCATTATTGTCCGTATGTGTGTGTTACTTGTAAGTTTTGATATGTACAGGGTTGTCAATATTCGAAGCGCCCATCTGGCAACACTGTAACTTTCCGCAGTGATGCCAAATCGACTAATGACATACCACGTTTGAAGCGTCATTCCAAGCAAATGTTTACAATGGAACAGTACACGCCACGCGAACGCTCTAAAATTGTTGAAATTTACATTCAACAAAACAAGTCAATAGAGAAAACTCAACGTGCTTTCAAAAAAATAAATAAAGTAGAAAACAAGAAAACAATTTATCGTTTGTATGAAACTGAAAATCCACAAAACCTCTTCACGATGCAAAAGTTACTGTTTGGTGCGGCGTTTGTGCTAAAATGCTCATTGGGCCGTTCTTTTTCGAAGATGATAATGGCCACAGAGTTACTGTCAATCAGGAGCGTTATCGCGATATGATAAACAATTTTTTCATGCCAATCGTTCGTCGAAAGCGTATCAGGCACTACTGGTTTCAACAAGACGGCGCGCCACCACACACAAGCCGCACTACAATCGATTTTTTGAAATAAGCGCTTCGAATATGGACAACCCTGTATGTGATGGCGTGGTACTTTTTGTTAACTTGTGGAGTGTTGCCAGATTGAGTTTTGTGTTCTGTTGTTTGCGGGGTTTGCTTGTTTTTTAAATTTCTTGAATTAATAAGAGAATTAATTAAATGGTTAGGGTAGTCATTGTTTTTTAATATTGTTTTTATTTTTTTAATATTTTTATCAAAAATTGTGTATCAGTTAGAGTAAATACCTTATTTATTATGTTCGTTACAGTGTTGATTTTTTGTTGCCTAGGTTGCGTTGAGTGGAATTTTATGAGTCTACCTGAAGAAGTCGGTTTTGTGAACCATTCAAAAATTATTTCGTTATTTTTTCTATGTAATTTAACGTCCAAGTATGCGATATTTCCGTTCTGTTCCATTTCAGAAAGAAAATTGAATGTTTTTGTGGTAGTTGTTCAGTGTTTTTAGAATAACGTCCAGGTCTTTTTTGTTTACTATGGCTAAAATGTCGTCTACATATTTACATATAAATGATATGTTTATGTCCATATTTTTCAGGTTATCAATAGCGTCGTCTAGTAAGTTGTCCATAATAATTTCAGCTATTGTTGGTGCTAAGGGATTGCCCATAGGCATACCATAAATTTGATGGTATACTACGTTGTCAAATATAAAGTAATTGTTGTCTTTAAGGCAAAATTCTAATATATTTAGAAAATATAGCCGTGGTATCATTGTTATATTTTTGATGATGTCCCACTGGTTCATTATATTCTTTATGGCTAAATGTGTCGGAATGTTAGTAAATAAAGATACCACATCAAATGATACTATTATGTTATCCTCTGTCAATTTAAAGCCTCTTAGTTTTTCTTTCAGTTGTACTGCGTTTTTTATATTGTATTTGTCCGAGATTAAGTTTTTTAGAATTTGTCAACATGCTTCGCGAGGTTATAACATGGGACGTCTATCGATGATGAAATAGGCCTAAGTGGGACATCTGTTTTATGTATTTTCGGTAGACCATAGAGACGTGGTGCAGTAGCGGACGGACATGTCAGTTGGCGTTTTTGGTATGTGTCGTGTACTTTTGTTTGTGGACGCACTTTTGTTGAGTATGCAATCACTTGCTCCAGCTTACCTTCACTAATATGTGCAACTTGTTGAATTTTCTGCAACTGATAACGCACCATGATGTCTGGTCTACCAAACCTGAATTCAAGTTCTTCCATTACTTTCGGCACATCGTTAGGAAAGATAAGCATAGAGGCTACAGCTTCTCTTGCGGCTCCAGTCAAACTCTTCTGCAACCGCATAAGATTTTGCCTGTCATTATATCTAAAGTTGGCTGTGGTGTCTTTGAAGTTTGTCAGGAATAGTGGCCACTCTTCCGCGTTTCCTGAAAATTGAGGCAAATCATATAATTTAAAGTGTGGGGTACCTTCGACTGGTGCTACAATTCGGCAGCCATCAATCACAGATGTTGGTGTATCGCAAGGCTGAATGGTATGATCGCCGCTTGTTGCTCGACTGACGGCATGTATTTGTGTACGAAGTCTTTCTACATCTTCCTGGCTTTCTAATGTGCTACTGCGGAGTCCTTCAACAGATAACCTGAGTGCGTTGATACTGGCAAGTATTGCAGACATTTGTTCGACAGTGACTCCTGTCTGCGGCGCTGGCTCGGCGTTGGCCATAATTGTGTTATCAAGCTCCTCCTCACTTAACTCCTCCAAGCTTTCCTCGTGTTCGGCACTATCTAAATTCCGTGGCATCCAGTTACGTTCTTTTTTAGAGTTTTTTCAGTCAGCAACCAACAGCTTTTTTTTTCTATATGTCTGCATTTGTTCTAGAAGTTTCTTGGAAACTGTTTGTTGACCTTGACTTGACTTGTTAGCAGCGAAAGACACGTAAGAGTTGAAAACAATGTTCTGGCGTCGGCGTTCTTTACCTTAACTACTCGATTAAATTAAATCAAACTTTGGCTGGACTTCAATTGCTTTCAAAGCGATATTATTTATTTATAAAAATTGAAAAGAAAGTTATTAATATAATGAAGTTAAACTTAAAAATCAAAGTAAGTAAATTCGAGGAAATTCAAGGTTTCAACTCTGTGTTTCGTTGTGCTTTCCTTGCTGCTACTTTTTCAGTACTCCCTCTGTCGTTTATTTTAAAGTTTAAAGTAAAGTTGGCGCTGATGCGCAGAAAAATGTAAGAGAGAAGAGAGTTTCACAGGGTGCCTCCACAGCTGGTGTATTTATTTCATATACATGTTATGGTTTGACTTCTTAAGTATATTTGGAAAAAAAAAATGTAAAAATTACCCTATAGGAAAATCAACTAATTTAAAAGTAGTTGACAAAGTAGTTTTTTGTCAACCACAACTACTTGAAATTCCGACTTTTTTCCATAGAACGAACTAACATATTTTGTATGGTGATGTCCGCTAAATAAGTCGATTGATTTTCGTCTGCATATATTTTCAACTACTGGTTAAATTAGTTATATTTAAATTATTTTTTAATTACTTTAATATAACCAATTGAAAACTATTACTGATGGCCTAAAGTTAATAATATTTGATGAAATAACATGGTTAAATATATATATAAACTTGTAATCTAATAAAAATTTGCAATTAAAACATGTCAAAATCAGATTAGTTGCCGCCTTAATATAATTCAAAGTTGTTCATATACTGGTTTATTTTAAATCAGTTTTTTCATTAGTTGTTTTTAAAAACAAGTTAGTTTGTTCCTATAGGGTATCGATAAATGAATCCGTGGCAGCGATTCTCCGGAGGCGCCTCTGACCGAGCCTTTGACCGATCTTCTTATGATCAATTGTGTTGTGTGTGTTGTGAAATGTTTGAACAGAAATGATCGAGAACTGGACTTACATGTTTTATGCCGACTCCGGCACGGCTTATGTTCTCAAGAAACTTTTCATGGTAGCTCTTAAGCTCTGAGGTTTGCCATTGTCTGCAGAGAGGTCGAACAGAAAAAAACGTCGGAGGAAAAAAATGAAAAAAAAATTGTTTTTTATTTGCATTTGAAAAATAATAAGACCAAAAAAGCCTGATCAAACACGTGGTATGAAAAATTAATTCAGTTGGAAAAACTTTCCGTGTCAGGTGGGATTCGAACCAGGGCTCTCTGGCGTATGGGATACACACTAGACCGGTTATTTGCTGTACTGAAAATTTGGAAATATTTGCGATCGACTTGTCCCGGTAATAAAAAATTTCCATTTGGCTTAGAAGTTTCTGATATGAAATTTGGTGACGGTAGGATTATGTTTGGTGGACCCAATGGGACGCCAAAATATGTGAATATGTATGTATGTGAATATGTATGTGGTTTTAATCAAATTAATGGAAATTAAGCAACACAAAATTAATAAAACGAATTATTTAGCACTTTAAAAGAAATAATAATTCCAAAAAAGTACTATTGAACAAAATCGGTTGAAAAATTAAAAAGAGTTAAAGCAGTATTCGTAGACGAACCGCTGATTTTGACCTCTAGCTCCCCAATATTCTCGCAAGTGATTCAACCCGTATTTTTCAACTATGAACAAGGCTTTGGAAACAGAGGCTTTTATTACATTTGTTTCAAGCATTCGTTTTAATTTTTATGTGAACACTGAACTCCCTGCCTGAAAAAGTTATAGATATTTATTATTTTTGAAATGTCAGTTCAACAACAACAACCAACAGAAGAGTTTTCAGTACAAAAGCCGAATATTCGTTCAGTTAAAATAAGAAGTGAAGTGCAATGGATTGACTATGTTTCTCAACAAATCACTGTCGTAAATTGCCATCCACGCTACAAATGCTGCAAATGGTATTCTATAATCTGCGCTTTAAGAAACCGAATGCGAAAGATTGTGCAAGATTGTAGATGAAGTACTCACTTTCTGGACGCCTGGGCTATATAGCCCGTGTTGACATGGATTTGTTGGGAAAAAACCTAAGATCGCGTAAACGACGAAAAATAGAACAATCACGAAGAATCACGGCGAAAAGTCATAACTATCTAGTAAGTGAGGCAACAGTAAATTCGTTTATACTATTCACGTTTCAATCTAACAAGTTTCTTTTATTGTTATATGAAGCTGATAATGAGGATGAGGATACTGATACAGAAGAAGAATTTAGAGAAGAGTTCGGCATAGAAAATATAGCTGATGTGAATGTGCACATGCATAATGTTAGCACAAGCAGTGTTCATAAACGTCGTAAAGAACATAAAAAGTTGATCAAGGTAAGACTATGTTCTGCACTCGGCAACGGTAATGTTACCGATGGAAAGCGGTGCATATTTTTATAGTGGTGGCATATGCTTCAGGTGTTTCTATTGATGATCTTGTAATCAACCTTAGTTCTCTTGGAGTTGTCAAAAGTGCAAATTGCTTTTTTTGATAACAAGTAATAACTGGCAAAGAGAAATGTAAATTAAACCTTTAACTGATAGTTTTAGTTTTAGACATGATGAAGTTACATCCGGGAAATGTCACTTGTGTTAATTTGCAAGATTATCTCGGTCGAAATTTGATAAAACTGCTATGCAGTCATCAAACGTACGAAATTATACAAAAAAGTGTGTTCAAACTAAATTGTCCAAAAGTAGCGCGCCCAAAGTTCCAGTTTTCAATCGCTTTACGAATCGTTGAAACATCCTGGACCATTGTTCATTTCAATGTTGCTTTAAATATCATATTGAGAGTCAGGTCATCACGAATTTCTGCCAAGCACAACTACAGCATACTCCAATTCGTGCGGATTATGAAGAATTGCTGCAGCTCGTAATCGTACTTCGCTATGGAAATAGCGGGACCTTCAAGACGTGTAGTGCAACATCGCATGGAAGAATTATATCGAAAGCCATTTACTCACTGAAATTTTTTCTCTTCCGTGGACAATTCCATTCGACTGCGAGAGAATTGGGTGCTCTGCTGGTCTTATGAAAGTTCATAGTACAAGCCTGGGTTGGGAGCACAAATGGCATCAAAGCACCAAGATTTGAATTTTCTCAAGGATTTGGCAGCATGCGTAAAAACATCAAGCAGTTCCTGGTGTAGCATTGGATAAATTCAAAAATGTTTTGTGGCTTTTAACACCATCAAAACTGCATTGGGCTTTTTTATCCGAAGGTTACACTGAAAGAAAAACGGAATATTGTTAAAAATTACGCGGAGCTTTCTATACGCAGAACCTATCGTGAAATAAGCAGGCGACCAAAAATTTGCCAAACCAGAACTTTCGTTAAACAGCGCAATGAGCGATTTTATATACCACAACACGAAAAGTGTTGTGTTTAGAAACAATTAAACTTTATTTTTATTTAAATAATCAAGAAATAAATGAATTTACATAAATGAATGATTTTACACGTGTTTCAACTGATGAGAAGAAGGTAGAGACAATATAAAGAAGAGAGAGATAGCGTTATCGTTCAGTGTTGCTTTCGAAAGTTAGTTAACCAGTGTTGCCCTAACACCTCCCTTCTTTAAGACTGCTACGGTGTCCTTGAAATAACATCCACGGGAATACGCCGCCCTTGTATGCGCCTGGGCATTTCTGAGAGAGTACTTAGTGGTGTGGAAGTAATCTCAGCGCCTGTATTACTACTATTGTTTAAGTTAAATTCTTGCAATAGAATTTGAAGTGGAACTTCCAGTTTATGGGAGTAGACTTCTGGATCCTTTGATGATCTCAAACGAAGTTGGTCAGTGTGAGCTCTGATCAGTTTTTGTCGCTCTCCAACTGTGATGAGGGTGTTGTATATTACACTTCCAATTCTTTCGATGATTTCTCCAGGAACCCAAAAGTTTTTATTATTTCTGAATTCCTTTGCGAAGACTAGATCTCCCACGTTGAAAGACCTCTCTTTGGTGCTATGCTTACGATTATATTGCTCTTCCATTTTTTTATTTCTTTGAATCGGTGCAGTGGCAGGCCTTAGAATAATATCAAAGATTGTTCTCATTTTCCTACCGAGAAAGTGTTCAGCTGGTGATTTTCCGTTCGGTGTGTTTGGATTTGGTGATGAGCGATATACTTCGAGAAAGGTTTGCAGTGCTTCTGCATGTGTTTCTTCCTCCCCAGATTTTTTAAAAGCTCTTTTAAGAGTGTCCACGAATCTCTCGGCTTGTCCGTTTGAACTAGGATGAAATCGTACTGTTCTTGTGTGTTGAATCCCATGATTTGTGCACCATGACTCGAATATTTCAGAACAGAATTGCGTGCCGTTGTCAGTAACGAGTTGTTCCGGGTTACCAAAATGAGCGCAATATTTGTTCAGAAGTTTCGTAGTTGCGTGTGTTGCGATTGTAGAGGTTTCGAATATTTCCGGGTACTTGGAGTAGGCGTCGATGACAACGAGGTAGTATTTTCCCGCTGTAGGTCCTGCATAGTCTGCGTGAACTCGTTCTAATGGGCGTGACGTCAGAGGCCACGATTGAAGTGTCGTTTTGACGGGTGATTTAGATGCGATTTGACATCCGTGACACTGTCGAACATATTCCTCGATATCTTTGTTTACATTTGGCCAATACACGTAACTACGTGCAATTGCCTTGCTACGGTCAATAGCGGAATGTCCCCGGTGAATTTGTTTAAGTATCCGCTGACGAAAAGGTTTTGGAATGACCACTCGTGAGTCGTAAAGTAAACAACCATCAACATATGTCAGCGAATCTTTTCTTGCGTAATAAGGTGCAATTTCGTCATTGAGTCCCCTCGATTTTGCAGGCCATCCATTTTTCAAATAGCTGATAACTTGTTGAAAGTTGTCATCAGATTTGGTTGCTTGGACGATCATATTGTGTGACACTGGAAGGGCTAACAGAGACTCGTTGAGTGTATTTTGAATTTCCTGTTCAAAAGAAATTGATGCTACCACGTAGTCGTTTGACGGTTTTTCGTTAATCGCTAATCAGGCGTGATAAGATGTCAGCGTGTCCAAAATCTTGAGTGCTTGTATATTCGATGTCGAAGTCATAGGCAAGTAAAATTAGCGCCCATCGTTGCAAGCGATTTGCAGTATAGACTGGTATGCCTTTCTTTGAACCAAATATGGTTAAAAGCGGTTTATGATCTGTATGAAGTGTGAATTTGCGTCCTAACAACATTCGATGAAATCGCTGTACTGCAAAAACTAGTGCAAGTCCTTCCTTTTCGATTTGACTATAGTTGCGTTCTGTTTGAGTTAGTGATCTTGAAATGTGGTAGATGGCTTTCATAGAATTGTCGGGGAAAATGTAATAAATTATTCCACCAATTCCATGCCTTGAAGCATCTGCTGCGACATGAATCGGTAATGCAGGATTGTAGTGCGTTAAAAGTAAATCTGATTTTATAATACGCTTAAATTCGTTGAGTGCGCCTTGGCACTTTTTGGACCATTCAAATGGCGTGTCCTTTTTCAACAAATTGTCTGGAGGTTCTCTGAGGTTACGTATCTGGTAAACATATTTACCATAATGATTTATGGATCCCAGGAGTGACCTTACCTCAGATATGTTTTCTGGTATTTTCAGATGATCAATTGCCTTGGTTTTTTCCGGATCTGGCCTTACTCCGTCTTTATCAATTATTTGGCCAAGATATTTAATTTGTTTTTGAAAAAATTGGCATTTCTCAAACTTTAGATGAAATCCGAATTCTGTTAAACGCTGTAGTATAACATGCAAATTTTTTGTATGTTCATCGATGGACTTACTTGCTAGGATGATGTCATCTATATAAGCGTTTGCGCCTTCAATACCTGCGCAAAGTTCATCCATGATGCGTTGAAATGCGCCAGGAGCGGATTTTACTCCAGGCGTAAGGCGATTGTACCTGTAAAGGCCCTTGTGCGTGTTTACTGATAGAAGTGATTTGCTCTCATCGTCGACTTCTACTTGCAGATATGCGTCCGATAAATCTGCGTGCGTAAAAATAGTACAGCCGCTGCAGTCTGCTAGTATTTCATCAGGTGTAGGAAGCGGATATTGATTCGGTTCAATTGCTTTGTTTAACCCTGTGGAATAGTCGCCGCATATTCGAATTTTTCCGTTACGCTTACTAACAACTATTAGAGCTGCCCACTTTGAAGAATTTACCGGAGCGATGATTCCTGCTCTTTCTAGTCGGTTAAGTTCCTCTTCGATTTCTTTGGTATGAAAACTTCTTTTGCATTTGGAAGTAATTGGATGCGAACTTTGGTTTTTGTGCAGAGGCCAAGAGTTGCATTGTTAAAAACAGCGGCGTACTGCTTTTTTAATGAATCCGTGTCGAATTTTATTGTACGGCACCATGATGCGATAGGGACTTTCCAGAGATCGAATGCTTCGATCCAGTCAATACCTAGAACATTGAGATCTTTAATATCTGTAATAAAACATTTTAAACATTTTGTAACATCACCGATGGTAACGTTGCACTCCATCACGGCGAGGAGTGCGACTGCGTTGGCGTTGGCGTCGCTGGCAGCGTCGTCAGTTTCGTATGCATCTGGCTCTCCGATGCGTTCCCACGTTTCAAGTGATATTATGGTAATATCCGATGCTGTATCAATTTGCAGCTGGACTTTATGCTCGTTAATGTTTGCTGTTGTATATTTCCTATTTCCTTGGAATGTCATTTGTTAATTGGCAAAAACGACGTTGGTGCGAAATTTGGCATTTGGATCTTGAAACTTTTTATGTTGACTGTCTGTTTTTAAATTATTATTCGGTTTTTTCTTTGCACTTTGGCAATAGTTGTCCTTGTGACCAACTTGCTGACATTTGGCGCACTTGTGTGCTGCATATGGACAGAACTTGACGAAATGCATATCTCCACAAAGCCAGCAGGGTGTCTTTGGAATTTTTTTGCTTGCGTTTCCTTTAGACCGTTCAATAGCACACACTTGAGATTTTTGTTGCTCAATCATGAGTCAACCTCATGAGTTAACCTCAAATCGCTTTTGAGGTTAAGTATTTTCTGCGTCTCGTCTACAAGTGTATCGAGAGATGTTCCTGCTCTGTTCTCGTTGAGTATGTTGAGCAAGCGCATGCGAATTTCGTTATCCTTGGCGGACTTCAACCCTAATACGAAGATAAGTCCTTTGAATTGGTCTATTTGCAATTCTCTTAGCTTTAACAGCTCGCATTGTAAGTTAACGCGACTGGCGTAAGCTTTAAAATCTTCGCTGCTCGACTTGGCGAGTTGCAAACACTTGTATCGCTGACTTACTTCAGTCTCCACTTTTCCGAAAAGTTTGTTTAGCTTCTCTGCCGTTTCCTGTAAGGTCATTTGAGCTGGTTTCTTAGGAAGAACGTAGTTCTTGAATCTCTCATGAACAAAGCTAGGCATTTTCCTCCACAATAATGCGACTTTATCGGCATCTTGTAGGGTTTGCGCCTCCCTTTCGAAAACGTCTGTGTAGCGGTTGAACCAAGATTCAAAAACTAATCCACTTTCTGGTTTGTAAATGAATTTAGACATCGAATTTGCGAGGGAATCCATAAGCGCTGCTTTAGATGTGTTTGGCTCCAGTTGTGACCCATCTGAGCTGCTTCGAGGTGATTGTGTGATCTGAGCTTGCACAAGTTGTGTAAGATGCTCTAACATCTGAGTGTGTGCAGCGATTGATGCTTGGTGCTCCTCCAACAGTTGAACAACTTTGTCGTCGCTCATGTTTTTGAGGTTAGGTTCTTGCAATGTGCCTATTTATTGTAAAATTGTAATATCGTATAATTTTTAATACGACCATCCTCGTCGCCACAATTGTTGTGTTTATAAACAATTAAACTTTATTTTTATTTAAATAATCAAGAAATAAATGAATTTACATAAATGAATGATTTTACACGTGTTTCAACTGCTGAGAAGAAGGTAGAGACAATATAAAGAAGAGAGAGATAGCGTTATCGTTCAGTGTTGCTTTCGAAAGTTAGTTAACCAGTGTTGCCCTAACAAAAAGTTTCTTCCTTTCCTTAAGTTTTTACTGGGGAATACAACAATTTCAAAGACTCCTTTTGCTTTTGTGTCTATTTGGTAATGATCTGTAAATAAGGAGGGGAAATAAATTAAATATTGATTAGTTTCAATTAATTTTAATAAGACCACATATTTTTCTATGTTATACGTATTAAAATTTTTTGATGCCCCGTTGGGTCCACCAAACATAATCCGATCGGCACCACATTTCATACCAGAAACTTCTGAGCCACATGGAAAATTTTTATGCCCGGTACAGATCGATCGCAAATTTGTTTTTTTTAATAACCGGTATAATACACACTACCCACTGCGCCACGGCCTCACCTCGAAATAAATACACTAACATTATTCATGTCTCCAAAAAAAAAAAAAAAAAAATCATGAAAACATGCCTTTTTTCGGCTTTAAAACAGTACCATCCCCTTTAGGTACAGAAAGAAACTTATTTTTATTTTGTAGAACACAAAAGTAACATAAAAATATGAGATCTTTTTGCACAAATTCATTTAATTTTAAGTTAAGGTACAGAGATTAACATTTTTTATTTTGTAGAATAAAAAAAAAAAAAAAATTAGATATATACAAATTCGGAATTAATAAAAATGCTGAAATTTCAAATTGATATGTTTTACTATTATGACAAACAAGATTTAATAACACAGGGGAAGAAGAGGGCACTTTGCTAAAGTGTAAAGAACCATCAATTTTTAATGAATCGAGTTTTGGAGTTATAGGCAAAAATTTTAATCATAACTTAAAAAATAACTAATCTACAAAATTAAATACATTTTAATAAAGAGCTTTTACCAATATATTTGCTTCAATAAATATGATTGAAATCGGTTTATATGCAAAGAAGATATACACTGAGGAGCATATGTGAGTCAATAAATTCAAAAGTTAAAAAAAAAAGTTGTTTTCCAACACTTTTAATGAGAATTTTTTTTTTGTTTTTGTTTTATGTTCCCTCTATAATAAACTAACATAAAAAAAAACATTTGAAAATCCGTTACAAATCTAGTTAAAAAACAAAAACAATGATTCTGCTCATTGGTTCACTTATGCACCAACACCACAAGCGACGTATTTTTGGCGCGTTTAAATTGTTTTCAAGAGCATTTTAATGTCTGAAAGTTTTTTGTGGAAGTTTTCTTGCTAATTTGTAATAGCTTTACAGTAGCCGATTAGTTGTGATTAAATATAAACAATTTGAGAGCTGTTTCGGAAAAATTAAAAAACATAATTGAAAAAGGCAAATCAGGTCTTTCCACAAGGGAAATTGCAAAGGTTTTTGGAGTAAGCCAAAGTTCGGTATGCCGGATTTTAAGGAATAGTGTGGAGCCAATCGTTCCAAAAGAGAAATTGGGTAGACCTCCAAAAATAACAGAAAGAGACGGGCGTCAAATTGCACGCTTGTTGATGTCTGGTCAAATAAACACGGCAAAAGAAGCGACAGAATCTCTTGAAAAAGATGTAAGTGTGTGGACGGTACGTAGAATGTTGCACAAGATTGGTTTGAAGGCAATTGTAAAAAAAAATAAACCTTTTTTGTCCACCAAAAACATAAAACTCCGGAAAGATTTTGATGAAAAGCACAAATTTTGGACTGAGTGTGACTGGAAACAGGTATTGAGATAAATGTCTGATAAAAAAAAATCAACGATTTTAAATTAATTTAATTTTACAGGTTGTATGGTCTGATGAGACCAAAATCAACCGGTACCAAACAGACGGACGTTCCTGGTACTGGAATAAGGTTGCACAACCTACCCACGTTCAGCAAACAGTTAAACATGGGGAGGTTCGACAATGGTTTTGGGGTTGAGAGGTCAAAACTTCCAAGTTTTGCAATAGCCACCCCAAAGCCCGGACTTGAACCCAATCGAAAATTTTTGGGCACACCTTAAAAGGCCATTGGCAAAGCGTCCCTTGGCGTAAGGTCAAAACGAGTTTTGGAGTATAGTTGGAGAGGAGTGGTATGCAATTCCACCCGAAATTGTGCAGTCGTTATATAAAAGTATGCCTAAAAGAAAAAAACAACTAAAAAATAATAAAGGCCTATGGATAAATTATTAAAAAACCATTTTTTTTTCATTTATGTATTATTGTCAGGTGCATAAGTGAACCATTGAGCAGAATTGTTGTTTTTCTTTTTTCTTTTTTTTTTTTTTTAGACTAAATCAACACTCAGGGGATGCCCCCTATAAATGCGAAAGCATTGTGTTGATTCGGAAGACGGGTGATAGTTAGTTGGAGGGTAGAAAGATGGAGTAGTGTCGGTGAAGATGTGATTTAAATTTACACAGATTGTTCCACAATTTTACTGAGCGACTCAAGAACGAATTATCTCGGTAATGCGATGTTCTGTTGGGCAAAGAGGCAATGGCAAAAGGATGGGCTTGAAGAGCTGCCCGAGTGGATCTAGCAAACACACGAGCTGGTGGCGACAGGCCATGTATCTCCCTTGAACACTTATAAAAAATATATCGCACGTCGTTGAATCTGGTCCAGAAGCTCCAAATATGATATTGAAGCCCCTGCCCAAATGTGCGAATTGTACTCCATTTTCGGCCTAATATATGATGTATAAATCACGCGAAGATCAGATGAAGTGAAGTATTTCTTACACCGTTTTAAAAAACCTAGGCACTTGGCGGCTTCTTTCGACACATCGAAAATGTGATCATTCCAACGAAAGTCTGATTGTATCGACATGCCCAGAACGTCAAGAGCATCTGACTCATTAAGATCTACACCGTTCATATTCAGGGGTGCTAAAGCCTGTATGACACTTAATTAAATTGATCATCGAAAATTATTACTAGAGCAGTTCAAATAGCACGAATGCATGGATTCAATTGGTGTGAGTGAGTACGCATATGGTACGAATTGGAGAAAAATTTGTAGGACGGACTGTATTTTCTTCGCATTTTTTTTTGCCGTTTCTTTCAATTCGTTCTTCGTTAAGTTTCGATCAAATATTTACTGTGCTGTTAATAAATAATTTGACTTTTTTAGAGTTAACAAAACTATTTCATATAAATGGCTGCATTCTGCCAACATTAGCGCTCAAGAAAATTCGGGTGAATGGCCACACTTTTGACAGCGCTGGCAGCTGTCTACGCTCGAGCGATGTGCATTTTACCTGGCGAAATAAATTACGCTACTTCTACTCAACAGTTGCAAGTTACTGTGAGCGTCAAAATAAAGTAAACACTATTTTAACTCGTATTATTTGTTTGGTTAAGGATAAGTAGTTTACTTGAGGAGAAAAGTAATATATCAGAGCTATTTACTAACATTATAAAAATTATATGCAATAACAAATTTTAGCAAAATCAAAACGCATTCAAAAATTTTTCATTTAAACTTTAAACACAACCGTATTTACGCGTCAAAAAAAAGTAAACAGTGGCAACACTTCTTTTCTCTTTAAATTATTTTTGAAAAACAGCTGATTTGTTTTGTCAAAAACAGTTGATAAGCATTGTATTACATTTAAGAAAAGTTAATTTTTTATTATTCTGTGAAAGTTTTCTGTGCCTTAATCGTTTTAAAAGTTAACTTTACAATGGGTAAGCAAACATCACTGGAGACTCGAAAAATCATAATTAATTTAAAAGAAAAAGGCAAGTCCTTGCGCGAAATCGGCAAAATTGTAGGAAGGAACCATTGCACAATAAAAAAATCGTGGATAAGTACGAAAAACACCATGAGGTAAAGGATTTGCCACGAGCTGGGCGGCCAAAAAGAATTACTGTCGCAGAAGCACGTGCTATTGTTAGAGAAGTAAAGGCAAATCCGACTTCAAGCGCAGTCAAAATATCTGAAGAAATCGCAAAGACCTCAGGAAAACCAGTAAGCGCAAGTACCATCAGGCGAATACTTCACAAAAACGGACTACATGGCCGAGTACCGCGCAAGAAGCCATATATATCGAAAGTAAATCAGAAGAAGCGTCTGATATTCGCCAAAAAATACAAAAACGAGGCTCCAGCATTTTGGAATAGCATTTTATTCACCGATGAGAGCAAGTTTGAGATATTTGGTGCGAAAAAGCCGCCAAAAATTTGGCGCGCTAAAAATGATGCGTTCAACGAAAAATGTATCACAAACACTATCAAGCACGGTGGAGGTTCAGTTATGGTCTGGGGCTGTATGGCAGCAAATGGTGTCGGCAATCTCGTTTTTATTGAATCAATTATGAACAAAATGGATTATTTAAAGATCCTTCAGGATAATATTGCACCAAGTGTCACAAAATTAGCCTTGCCGGAAAACTGGATCTTTCAACAGGACAACGATCCCAAACATACGTCCAAAATTGTGCGGGAATGGCTACTATATCGTACTCCCAAGACACTTGATCATCCGCCGCAGTCCCCAGACCTAAACCCCATTGAACATCTGTGGGAACATCTCGATAGAAAAATCAGACAGAGAAGCATTTCCAGCAAGGAAGATCTAAAGTTGGCCTTAAAGGAAGAATGGGCCAAAATCTCTCCTGATGTAACGAAAAATTTGATCGACTCAAAGCCTAGAAGACTGAATGCAGTTCTTAAGTCTAACGGAAAACAAACTAAATATTAAAAACTAATTTTCTTTTATTTTTTCTTAGTTTTTTGTTACATTGCAATATCTGTTTACTTATTTTTGACGCGTAAAATATGTTGATTTTTAAGTTTAAATGAAATATTTTATTCTTTTATTTTGTTTTTTTCATACATTTTTATTGTATCCAATTTTCTATATGTTGGTTAAGACTTCTGCAGTATTACTTTGTATTTTAAGTTAAATACGTTTTTATAAACAATATGAGGATATGATTAAAAACGGTGTTTACTTATTTTTGACGCTCACAGTATGTCATTTAACAGCTGTTTGCGAGCCAATTTGCATGAATTTGCAAACACTCAAATGAAACGCTTAAAATAAATGCAAATTTTCGTGGCTTGTGCTTTTTTTAATGTTTTTAACTATCCTTTGCTCCTTGCAATGGTTGAATGAGGTCCGTAACATGAGGACAGTAACAATGTTGTTGTTAAGAGGGCCTTTCATGCTCTAACTACTGTTGATGAATATCATCCACCATTGAGTATTTGGTACAAATCCGACAGAGCAAATATAGTAAATTCTAATTCAGCAGATAAGCTTTATGAATTCAATTTTAAAAATGCTGACTTTTTGAAGTTGAATCAGTTGCTTCATGGTAAACTTAATGCAATTTTAGAATATATAAATGTAAATTGCCTTGATGACTCCATACATTTTTTTTATATGGAACTTTTTGCTGTGTTTTCTCAATCAGTACCTTATAGTCTCAAATTTGCGAGGAATTCTGCGTACCCGTGGTACACAAAGGATTTAAAGACTCGCAACAACAGGAATAGGGCATGGAAGAAATACGTCTGTAGCTTAGGCTCAAACGACCTAGAAACTTACAAACGTTTGTTTCTGGAATTTGAAAATCGCTCAGCTTCATTATATCACGAATATTTAGATAATGTTAAGCTGAGAATATTGACAGATCCAAAGAAATTTTGGGGATTCGTAAACACAAAGAAGAAATCTGATGGATTTCCTTCTTCATTTAGAACTCCTGAGGGATTTACTGACAATCCCGTCAAAATTTGTGGCCTATTCGCCAATCTTTTTAAAGAATCATTCTGTTCAGATTCTTTTACTCCTGATGGAGAGTACTTTGAATATATGAATTCCGAACCCAGAGTATCTTTGGAACATATATCCTTCACTCCAGAGGATATTTTAATGTATATTAAATCGATCGATGAGGAGTTTGGTGCTGGACCTGACGGTGTTCCTGCCGCAGTGTTAACACAATGCGGTTCCGTTTTGAGTCAACCACTTTCTTTATTATTCAATAAATCTATTAACGAAAGTTATTTTCCACTTTTTTGGAAAAAATCATTTATAAGTCCTATTTTTAAAAAGGGTTGCAGGAACGATGTTAGTAACTATAGGCCTATCGCTAAGCTCTCATCGATTCCAAAACTTTTTGAGCGGATGGTGTATGATCGGGTGAAAATTCACTGTGGGGAAGTCATAACAACTCGTCAGCATGGTTTTGTGAATGGCAGATCCACTGTGTCTAATCTTCTCGATTTTACAACATTCTGCTTAAATTCTATTGATTCTGGTAACCAGGTCGATTGTGTTTACACTGACTTTAGTAAGGCATTTGATAAGCTACCACACAATCTAATCTTATTTAAACTTGAGTTAATGGGATTTCCACAATATTTTGTGAACTGGATTAAATCGTATTTGGTAGAGCGATCTTATCAAATACGTTTCCGAGGCGCATTGTCTTCTGAATTTATTGCTGGATCAGGTGTTCCTCAGGGTAGTCACCTTGGTCCTCTTCTGTTTATTTTAGCTATCAATGATGTAACTCACGTCATTGAACACTCTCATCTGCTTATTTATGCCGATGATATGAAAATATACAGAACGATTAATTCTAGAGATAATTCAGATCTACTCCAGTCTGATCTAAAATCCTTTGAAGTTTGGTGTTCTAAAAATAATATGTTTTTAAATTCAGATAAATGCCAAACTATGACCTTTTCGCGAAAAAGGAATAATTTTATATTTGATTATAAGATTAAAGATACTGCCTTGAGTCGTGTAGACACCGTCAAAGACCTAGGTATATGCATGGATTCTAAGCTGTCGTTTAACATTCATATTGATAATATTTGTAAAAAAGCATCTTCAATGCTTGGTTTTGTAAAACGCTGGGCCAAAGAATTTAATAGCATGATTACAACTACAACGTTGTATTATGCAATCGTGCGTCCTCACTTAGAGTATGCAAGTCAAGTTTGGTCCCCAAGTTACAATGTGCATGTTGATCGAATAGAAAGAATCCAAAAACGTTTTGTTCAGTTTGCTCTAAGGGGCTTAAGTGGAACTGACATATTAGACCTTCCTCCTTATGAGGATCGTTTAAAACTATTAAAAATGCAGTCTTTAGGTGATCGAAGGAAATCGGCAGATATCGTATATTTACACCAGCTCATAACAGGTGTATTCGATTCTCCAGAACTTCTTTCTCACATAAATTTTAACACTAACCGTAGAAGCAGTAGAAACGCTAACAACTTAATTTATTTGCCATTTAGTAGAACAAATTATATGGCTACTGCTCCTTTAAGTCGCATGAGTTCCTTTGTTAACAATTGTAGCGTTTTTGATGTTAATTTGTCAAAAGGTCAACTCAAAAGTAGATTAAAATTAGTTGTGTAATTAGATCTATATATACGCATGGTTAGTTGTTACGTCTTGTGTTGTCCCTGAGCCCAACCCATTTATTGGTGGGTAAATTTTTCCCACATTAACTTGTTTGTGGTCACGGTTATCCATAACATTGATATTTTCAATGATTACTGGGTAGTGGCTTTAGATGGGTTAATGCTGAGGAAGTGCGATATAGCTGTAGTAGCTGAACTCTATTTTTATTGCATGTATTAGCATCTCTAGCACTACGTTTTGCTTTAAAGTAAACTTCTTACCAGAAAGAAATTAGGTTTTAAATTCAACAAAACAAAACAAGCGAACAAGCTACGTCAAACGTCAGTTGTCATCAAATCTGACCTTCGACGTAGCAACGCATTCAGAGAAATCCAGCGTAAATGATCCATCGCTACAATAGCGCTCGCCTTGGCAGAATGCAGCCAATGTATGCTGAATTGGAAGTGATGTGTGTAGCTAATATTAATTTATTTAATGCAGCTGCTCTTAAAAACACCAGATATAAAAAAGGAACAACGTTTATCCCTTTTCTTACAAAATATGTCTGTCCTGCCCACGCACCACTTGTTTTCAGATTTTAAAATTGGACAAAAAAAAATAAGTATCATACGGGCATAAGGTTCATACGGGCACAGTTCATTCGCTTGTGTGTTAACAGGCAACACTGGGTCTTGCTAGCATTAAATTTTACTCTTTTAGCAAGACCCCACTCGGAGATTTTTTTAAAGTCATTATTAATTGTGTCATTCATAATTTGCCTTTTTCTCTCAATCTCCAAAGAGTCAGGGCGTTTTTTGATGAAATATGAATGGCAAATGCTGCTGTCGTCTGCAAAAGAATAGCCCAAACACAATACGCACGACGAGCGGCAAGCAACATGTCTCCACTCTGTCGTTGTAGAGAAATGTTGAGCGACTTGATTATAATAAACGCGACAGCAGCAAACTTCAGCTGCTCTTGAACTATTTGTTTATCTCCGTCCATATTGCAATAGAAGAAACATAATACATATTAAATTCTTTGTGTTATAATTTATGAACTTACCTTCAAAACTTTATCTCAAAAATACGAGCACTTTTATAGTTAATAAAAGACGCCCCGATGAAGCAGACAAACAATCTGAGAAACGTCGGCAAATTTTTAAAACTAAAAATTTAAATTTGTTAAATTTTTTTGTTTTTAAAATCTTTTATCAAAACAAAATAAATTTTGATTACTAAATAACGCCTAAATAAATTAAAATAATTGAAACGTAACCACAAAATAAAACACTGAAATATAATCAAAACGGAAGGAAAACCGACCGTGCACTGTACAATTTAATTTTATTTTCAAAGAGATGAATGAGTGAATGACGAAATAAGAATTGATTCAATGAATGCAAGAGTTATTCATAAATCAAAGTGTGAGTTCACATTAAGTTTTAAAAATTCAATAATTGTTCGTTTCATTTATATCAATTAATAAATAAAAAATCAATAATGAATAAGAAATTAGTAAAGAATAACAAATGAACAATGAATAACCAATGAATAATTAATAACAAATGAATAATTAGTAGCAAATGAATAGTGAATAAAATATGAATAACTAGTAATGCCGTGTTAATATTGAGGACTATTTTTACCTATGAACCAAGGATTTCTTAGAAACTTTCTATGTTTCTGTTGAATTGTTGAGTAACCCAGTTATTCATTATTAAAGCATTATAATAAAAATCTATCACATACTTTTAGGCATCACAAAGAAATTTGGTTGGTTTTCATAGAAAATTGTTTCAGCATTTAAAAAAAAAAAAACACAATATTTAAGAAAAAATAAGACCTTATTGCTCATATACAAAGCAAGACCTTCAATTGCTACCTTATTTATAAAAATCGCGTCTATAGTATAGATTTGATAGTCATCACAAAAAATGCGATTGCGTAATAATAATATAGATGGATAGATGGATAAAAAAAGAATATCTGAAAATTCTGAAATTCTTTGTGAATAGCATTAATATGAAAAAAAAATTCATTCATTATTCTGTGCGACATGTAATAACTTCACTTTTTTTCGAATTATTGATGTGGCAGCATGTTATAGAAAACAACAAAATTGTATGAAAAAATTAAAAGAAAGTGATATTTTATCGAAATTATCGCCTGCCAAAAGTATGGCTGAGTTCCTAAATGCATTTATGCAAAGCATCAGTGACTTTTTCTTTGAATTGGTGCATAGTTGATTTACCAAAACAGCGCAACTAAAGAGTGCTTAAAAATAATAATCTAGTTGCGCAGTTTTGGTGAATCAACTATGCACCAGTTCAAACATAAAGTCACTGAAATTAAAAATTTATTTATAAATCACTTTGCATTCATTATGGATTCTTATGCAATTATGTTGAGTTGTACTAAAAATTGTGAAGTTCAAGCAAAACATCCCTTACTCACCAGAAATTTTACAACACACAGTTTGCTGAATGCGACCAGCAATAACAAATGTAAACAATGGCAGAAACTTGCTTTTGCTGCCTGTCAAATTAAAATTAAATTGAAGCCGACGGCAACGGCAAGCGACAATGTTGCGCGACAAGTCTCCAAAATTCGTCCCATAAGAAATACATGTAAATGAAAAGTGACAATTGGCGCTTGCCGCTCGTCGCGCGTGTTGTGTTCGGGCTAGAATGAATTGGGTTGTAGGTCAACGACAGAAGGTCGTTGATAAAAACCAAGAACAAAGTTGGCGATAGGACTGAACCCTGCGGTACTCCTGCGTTGATGGCGTGCTCATTTGACATAATTCCGTCGACAACAACACGGATACTTGGGTCCTTAAGAAAACACGTGATCCACCGAGCAAAGTTACCACCGACACCATATGCAATTAGTTTCGACACGAGCGCTTTATTGCACATTCGGTCAAACGCCTTTGAAAAATCCAGAGCAACACCCTGCTCTCACCAAATAAGTGAACGCTTTGGTTCCATTTTTCGGTGAGGAAAGCCATCAGGTCATCGGTAGAGCGGGTTCTACGAAAACTATACTGGCGATCACTAAGCAATTCGTTGTGCTCCAGATAGTTCATTAGGTTGAAGTTAATTATGCTCTCCATAACTTTGGTGAGCGTAGAGCAAATCGCTATGGGCCGATAGTTTGCAGGGTTCGTGGCATCGCCCTTTTTTGGTACTGGCTGGACATTTGCGACCTCCCAACAAGATGGAAATACTCCTTTCCTGTAGGAGATTTTGAAGAGGTTGCGCAAAGTCCGAGCCAGTGTAGAAGCACACGCTTTAAGCACAATTGGTGTTATGCCATCAGGACCAGAAGCTTTGTTTATGTTGAGATTTGTGAGGACTCTTTGTGAGAGCAGTAGCTCTCGTTCGAAAATATATTTCTTGCATTTAAGAAGAACCATTTTCAACATAGGGCAGTGGCTGATTGCTATCCGAGATTGTGGAATTTTGTGCAAACAATCCTGCCAATAGGTTCGCTTTCAGTGTAGATTTGGTCATCTGTTAAAAGAGTTGGAATCGACGAAGACGTTTGATTTTGAACTCTTTTTAACGAATGAACAAAAGTTTTTGCTCCCATTGGGGCAGAGAAGAACCTGTTCTCTAATTCGAGTTTCGTGAAGAAACTTTTCGCGTTTTAAAATTGCGTTACAGCGATTCCTAGCCTCGAAGCGAAGTCTATTAGTATCGGCATTCTTTCTCTTTGGACCTGACTGCAATCCTGCAAGTCTCATTAAACCATGAGCGGTCTGTTGATTTAATGCTTTTCTTATTAGGGATGAAAGACCGCATACCCAATAAGATAATATCTTGCACCATAACTGCAGTGGCATTTACATTTCTGTCAGCGGAACATAATTCCCAATTGAAGTTGCGATAAAAATTATTTAACGCAGTCCAATTTGCCTTATCCATTATACATAGAGGTGCAAAAGTTAGAATATGAAAAAGCAGCGGAGATGGTGCAATGGTCCGAATTTCCAAGAGGTGCGTTGACACTCACATCATATTTTTCATGATGTGACATCAGAAAAAGGTCTAGGATGTTATGGCTAAGCAGATCACTACGTGGAAAAAAAGTTGATTCCTTCACTAGTTGAATCGATTGGTTCGATCCAAACTGATTATTGAGATTAAACTCTGCGGACATAAATATGTGCAAAGGCCAGTGTTATGCCTTCACCTAAGCACAATTCTGCCCACAGTGCAACCTCAACACAGTCGCAAATAATTGGAGAAGATGGAGGAGTTAACGGACACGAATAAACAACAATAACTTACGCTGCGAAGAGCATAGAAAGGCCCTTCGCGTAGTCAGCTAAAAAAAAAAAATCATGATCCACAGCTTATCGATGATGTTGTTGTTGCTGATGGCCGCACTCAGCAAAGAAAAGCTTGGAATCCACCGATGTTGTTGCTGCTGGCTACTCAGCAAATCTGATTTCTGCTTTGTTAGTTGTTATGCTACTGTTTGTGTTGATTTATTTAATATTTTTTTTTTATTATTCTTTTTAAGCACTTGTAATAATGGAACTATTATTGTTATAATTATATTCATTTTTTAAGATTTTTGTTGATCATATTTATTAAATATATTTATTTGTTTAATTTTTTTTTTTAATTTTTTATTATATTAAAAAGTAGCTTCCATACACAAAACATCGGACAATTGACGGACACTCATTTGACGACAGACATTTTTTAAAGGAACGAAACGAAAGCACGGATTTTAAAATTTTTTTTTTTTATTTATGCACTTTGCAGTTAAAATTCTTTTATTGTTTAATTTATTCGGCTATAGTTCAGTTATTGTAGTACTTTATTTGAAATAACACTTAGAACGCACACGACAGAGATAAAAAAGAAGGTTGAACATGTACAAACGATATTTGGAAATTAATAATCACGAACACCAATCCCTTATCTAGTTGTGTAACGAATTTTCAAAATGTTTTTTGTTTTGATCTTAATTTAATAAATATGGAACATAAAACAAAAAAAAAATATTCTTATTTAAATAGCTTTGAAAAACAACTTTTCAACTTTTAATTTTATTGACTCATATGCTCTTCAGTGTAGTCAAATTACACTGTGCACCAAAAAGGCCCAATTTTTTTGTGGGTGAAAAACCGAAAAAAAACGAAATGGACATTTCAGCCCTTGAAAGGACTTTGACCGAGCTTCTAAAGATAAATTGTGTTGTGTGTTGTGATGTGAAATGTTTGTACACAAATGATCGAGAACTGGACCTACATGTTTTACCCCAACTCCGAACGGCAGTTGTTGTGGCAAGACCCAATGTTTTTTTATGGGGATGATTTTTTGCCAACACATTATATTATATTTCGCAATGGTTTGCAGAATATAGCTATGCTAAAATAAAGTGTTTTTGAAAAACGTAAAAACAATGGTGAAAAATGGGGGATTAAAATATGGAAGAACATTTTTAAACAATTCATAACAAACATCCTTCCCTCGGACAAAAATCACGTATCACTTTTAGTTTCGACGCATCAAGTTGATTTCTCTAAGGAGAATTTTCGACTTTGAATCGCGGATTTCTTAAAATCCTGACGTGATGGAGAAATTTGGGTACCAGATTCGTGATTAGGAGCTCGGGGATAATTGAAAACAGTTGTCGGTTTTTCGGTGGCGGCCGTGGCGTAGTGGGTAGAGTGTGTGACTCTTACGCCAGAGATCCCAGGTTCGAATCCTCCATCCGACACAGAAAGTTTTTTTAATTGAATTAATTTTTCTGTTCGGCCGTCACCTCTCTGCAGACAATGGCAAACCTCAGAGAGTAAAAACTCCCATGAAAAGCTTCTTGAGGACATATGCCGTTCGGAGTTGGGGTAAAACATGTAGGTCCAGTTCTCGATCATTTGTGTACAAACATTTCACATCACACACAACACAATTGATCATTAGACGCTCGGTCAAAGTCCTTTCAAGGGCTGAAATGGCCATTTCGTTTTTTTTTTTTTTTTAAGTCTCATACAAATATCTCGCACGATCAAAGTGTTCGTTTCGTTATACAACAAGATGCAGTTAGACAAGAAAAACGATGTAAGGAAGTCTTTCAGACTCACATCTACAGGCATACATATATATTGCATATTGATTCAGATTCGGATTCAGAATAATCAGACATATTCGGCACAATCTGTTATAAAAAAAATCTGTTATTCTGTTATGATTTCCAATACAGATTTTTTGACAGCTCAAACATTTGTATGGGAAATCATAATAGAATAACAGAATTTTTTGCCGAATAGTTCTAAATATTTATATATTACAAAAAACTTAAGAATTAAATGTAAAAAACACTAAATAGCCATTTTATGTTTTTAATTATAGTGGGTTGTATAGGAGGTGGGCGTGTCCATGGGGGATTTCTAAAATATTCAGTAATGCACATCTTTACGCAAACATCAGTACCAAGTTTTATCCAATTATCTAAACTCCTACTGCTAATGTACCCTGACTTGTTCAGGTGTAGGATATAAAGTGTAAATTTTAAACCCATATTAAAACTTTCTAAGATGTCAACTTTTAAAATGTCAACTGTTTTTGTCTCTTCTAACATGAAAAATTTTAAATAGTCTTACCGTGTTTTTTTAATTGTATAGGCGAGGAGAAAAAGTCCCACAACAACAACAACAACTTATAGAAATGCTTAACTGTACAAATTTGTGTATCACATTTCCGTTAACTCCCACGCCAAATTTCATTTTGGATATCTTTATTTTTATTTTTTAGTTATAAATATAATACCGCTAAATTAGCCATTTCGCCCACTGTGGACCATGGCGAGCGGTTTCAGCAAATAACAGCTCCATTAAAGTCATGGTATGCTGGAAAAAAATCGGATTGTTTACTCGTAGATCTATATTGGAACTCAGCAAAAAGTATTTAAAGCAAAAAAAGAAAACAATATTTATAAAAAATGTTCTTTATTAATTAATTTAATGTTTAAGTTTATTATTTTAGAAGAACGTTCTATGGTTGAGAACTTCTATTTTATAATTTGGGAAATACGATTATACGTTACGATACGAAGTACTTTTTATTATTTTTTATGCATAAAACATAAGGGATTCAGGGAATTCATAAAGACCCCAGAATACCAGTAGCGAAAAAACTTTGCAGACATATCGATTGTTATTTTATATTGTATGTATTGAAGTATTATTCGTCCATATCTCAACAGTTGACATCACAAAAGTGAAGAAAAATATTTTCGAAATAAGGGGCTCTATTGCTTGGATATAGTGGATCTACGGTAATTTTGTTGTGGGTAGACCCAATATGTTTTTTACGGAGATGATTTTTTGCCAAAATATTATATATATTAAATTTGGGGAACAGGGCGCGAACCTTCACATGGCAACGTGTCTGACCGCCTCAACCTGGCGAGGCCAGCATTATCCATGTCGAAATCGTCTCAAGTCGACTCAAACCTCCACGTGGTGTTCCCTGGGCAACGGCAAACTGGCATCCGTCAGTTTGACGGCTAATTTGAGCGGCGGGTCACTCCATAGACCTTCAACATGGAATGTGCGCAGGGTTTGGGTCCAGCCACATTACTACTGCCCAATGAAAACTAAACCAGCCTCGGATAAGAACCCCAATTACGTTGACGACCACCGCAAACGAAAAACGAACAATGATTTACGGATATGCACCTGGAATGTCCGAACTCTTTATAGGGAAGGTGCCATTATCCAACTGGCGGAAGCCCTCAAAACGATAAAGGCTGACATCACCGCCATCCAGGAAATGCGATGGAAAGGGCAAGGCTGCTCTAAACAAGCACACTGTGATATCTACTACAGCTGCCATGCGGAGAGGCGCGAATTTGGATGTGGATTCGTTGTTAGCCGGAAACTACGCCACCTTGTTTCCCGGTTCACACCTGTCAACGAAAGATTGGCCACGATCCGCATCAAGGCAAAATTTTTCTCCATCAGCCTTATTTGCGCGCACGCCCCGACGGAGGAAAAGGACGAAGCCGTCAAAGACGCTTTCTACGCTAGTCTTGAGGACGTATACGACCACCTTCCGGTCCATGACGTGAAAATAGTCCTCGGCGATTTTAATGCGAAAGTCGGAAGGGAAGGCATCTTTGGCCCCACTGTCGGTCATTTCAGTCTTCATGAGACCTCCACGAACAACGGTCTAAGACTGATTGACTTCGCCGCGGCGCGAAACATGGTAGTTAGTAGCACCAGATTTAAGCACCTCGACATCCACAAGGCCACCTGGCTGTCCCCGGATCAAAAAACGCGAAACCAAATTGATCATGTTGTAATCGACGGAAGGCATGCCTCTAGTGTTCTAGATGTGCGTACATTTCGGGGGGTCAACATTGACTCCGACCATTATCTTGTTGCAGCCAAGATCCGCATGCGATTATGCAATGCGAAGAACATACGCACAGGAATGCAACGAAAGCTAGATGTCGCTAAGCTGCAATTACAACGGACTGCCGAAGCCTACTCCGCTCAACTCTCGATTAAGCTCAACAAACCAACCTCTGGACCCGACGACGCCGGCGGACTTTGGGCGCATATATCCCACTCCATGCGCGCTGCCGCTGAAGAAGTCATTGGTTTCCGGCGCCCGCAACCTCGGAACCAATGGTATGATCAGGAGTGTCGCATTGCGACTGCAGTAAAAAACGCCGCTTATAGAAAAACGCTGCAGTCAGCTGCAACGCGAGCCGTGCGAGAAAACTACCGCGAAAAGAGGAAGGAAGAGAGGCGCCTTTTCAGACGCAAGAAAAGAGAGCAGAAAAAGCGTGAGCGTGAGGAACTAGAGGTATACAAGAAGGATGCACGAAAATTCTATCAACAGGTTAAGCGTCTACCCCAAGGTTTCAAGCCCGGAGCATCCACTTGTAGAGATGAAAATGGAGATCTGAATACGGATACGCAGTGTGTGCTGAGATTGTGGAGACAGCCCTTCTCCAATTTACTTACTGGCGACGATTCCACCAATGCCGCCCATGGAGAGCGCAGTTCAGAGCCAATCAACAATGACGGAGTGGAAGTACCACCACCTAGCCATGATGAGGTTCGAGTTGCTATCCAACGACTCAAAAACAACAAAGCAGCGGGTGCTGACAGCCTGTCAGCTGAATTGTTTAAAACCGGCGGCAATGAATTGATAAGGCGCATGCACCAGCTCATCAGCAAAAAAAGGCTAGAAGAAAGCATGCCCGACGATTGGAACCTCAGCGTACTGTGCCCTATACTTAAGAAAGGAGACCCAACAATCTGCGCAAGTTATAGAGGTATCAGTCTTATTTCCATCGCATATAAGGTTCTCTCAAGCGTACTGTGTGAAAGATTAAAGCCGATTACAAAAACACTGATTGGACCTTATCAGTGTGGCTTTCGACCTGGTAAGTCCACCATAGACCAGATTTTCACGCTACGACAAATCCTGGAGAAAACCCACGAAAATCAAATTGACACACACCATCTCTTTGTCGATTTTAAAGCTGCGTTCGATAGCCCGAGAAGGGATTGCCTATACGCAACAATGTCTGAGTTCGGTATACCTGCAAAGTTGATCAGACTTTGCAGAATGACGTTGAGCAACACACGCAGCTCCGTCAAGGTAGGAAATGACTTCTCCGAAACCTTCAATACCGAAAGAGGTTTCAGGCAAGGCAATCCACTGTCTTGCGATCTCTTTAACATCATCATGGAGGGGATCGTACGAAAGGCCGGTGTGCATCGTAATGGCACCATTTTCTACAAAGGCGTCCAGCTGCTTGCGTACGCTGATGATATTGATATTGTCGGCAGAACCAAGAGAGATGTTACCGCTGCTTTCGCCGCTATCGAAAAGGAATCAGCCAAAGTGGGTTTGACGATAAATGAGGGCAAAACAAAATATATGCTGTCTACAAACAAGGGAGCTCGGCGTTTACACTCCCACGTTTCATCCGGCAGCTATAACTTTGAAGTAGTCAAGGAGTTCGTTTACCTTGGCACCGCCATTAATACCAAAAACGAAATCAGCCTGGAGATAAAGCGAAGAACAATAATTGCTAATAGGTGCTACTACGGGCTCAGTAAGCAACTAAGTTCCAGAGCCCTCTCTCGATCGACAAAACTAACACTCTACAAGACGCTTGTTCTACCTGTGCTGCTTTATGGCGCTGAGGCATGGGTAGTTTCGCAAACTGACGCAGCCGCTGTGGGGGTGTTCGAGAGAAAAGTTCTTCGCAAAATCTTCGGTCCTGTTCGAGTCGGCGATGACTATCGCATCCGAATGAACCACGAGCTGTATGAGCTCTACGATGACATTGACGTAGTCCGGCGTATAACTGTGCAGCGACTACGCTGGCTGGGTCATGTCCATCGTATGAACGACGAAGCTCCAGCGAAAAAGGTGCTCGAGGTGAGGGTCGCTGATCAACGACGACGAGGGAGACCATGCCTCCGATGGATGGACCAGGCTGAGGAAGCCCTAACCGCACTTGGTGTATCCGATTGGAGAAGGAGCGCGCAAAGCAGAGGCGCCTGGCGAGAGCTGATGAGGTCGGTTGAAACCCGGACACGGGTTGTTACGACCAACTAAGTAAGTAAGTAATTATATTAAATTTCTCAGTGGTTTGCAGAATATAGCTATGATTAAATAAAGTGTTTTTAAAAAACGTAAAAACAATGGGAGAAAAGGGGGTTGGGGGATGAAAGTATTGAAGAAAATTTTTTATCAATTCATAACAAACATCCCTCCCTCAGACAAAAATCACATTCCACTTTTAGTTTCGACGCTTCAATTTAATTTTTCTAAGGAGAATTTGTTGACCTTGAATCACAGTTTCTTAAAAATCCTGACGTGATGGAGAAATTTGGGTGCCAAATTCGTGATCAGGAGCTCGGGTATAATTGAGAACAGTTGTCGGTTTCTTACTCACATTTTGGCTGTCGCACTGTGTTATCAGAGGAACATTTTTATGATTTGTGCCTACAACTCCTGAACTCTAGCTGATGGCGAAAAACTGAGACGAGTTTTGAAACATGTATTCAGAATTCATTTAGAATTGATACCCTGGAACTTTTTCACTGTTCCTCTGTGTAATTGTTGTAAAGTATATCACTGAGTGTTAGGAATAAAGAACGATAGACGTTCTGAAGTGTAACCTACTTGAAAGTTTTCCAGACTAATGCAGTAATTGAGTATGTCCTGCATGACACTGTTTTTTAAGTTTTGCTCTGATTATATTTGAAAAGGAATTAATTTTATCACTTCCAATTTCTGAATTGACACGGGAACTGCAAAACTGCTTGGAAGTGTGTTGTGGTGTACGTGAAATAATGTTTAAAGTCTTCCCTAGGCCGTTCTATATGGCAGTATCTATCAATGGCTTTACGCCGTACTTGAATTGATAAAAAAAAAAGAAAGGAAGAATGTTGTGTTTAAACTAAGTGCTAAAAACTTCTTCTACTTTATTTAAAATTTTGTCTCTTATATATACTAAAAATACCAGTATTTCTATATCGTATTGCTTCTAAAACTCCTCCCTATATTCACACATACCATAGAATTTCCTTACGTTAATAAGTTCTATTTCTTTCTTTCATTCTTACAACTTCAAATAATTACTTTTGCTGCCCTTGCAAAAATCAATGCAGCAACATTGTTTGTGCCAGTCGCGATGTAATATAAATCGCTTGACCCAGTATAGTAATGAATGAAAGAAAATAAACAAAACGAAATTTAGTTAATTAGGTTTATAATTACATAAAGTTGTTTACAAATAACTTATGATTACTTATTAAAAAATAGAAGGTATTTAGATATAATTTTCATTGCTTAATTTATCTTATTTAGATGCTTTATTAATATTTCTCTATTTTCTAATTATATATATTAACTGTATATGTATGTTGTTTTTTCAAGAATTAATTATATTTAATTTATTATTAGTGAATAATGCTATTAAATTTAAATTGTTAACTACTTTTTATGTATTTCTTTAAATTATTGTGCAATAATTTACTTTTACCGTTAATCTCTACTAGAGAATTTACACCTAGTCTATCAATTATCTTATATGGTCCATGATATGGGCTCTGTAATTTCTTTTTATTTTCTAAACCTATGAAAACTAAATCACCTATTTCTAATGAGGCTTCATTCCTATTTCTATCATATTCTATCTTTCTCTAATGTTTAACTGTTTTAATCATATCTCTAGCTATATTAATAGATGTTTTTAACCTAAATTTTAATTCATTAGTGTAATATTGTAAATTATATATTTTGTCATGTTCATTTAAAATATCACTCGGGAGTGTTGGTAGTTTACCAAATATTAGTTCATATGGTGAATATGATGTATCTACATGAGGCGTGGTGTTATACGCAAATGTGTAGTAAGGGACCCATTTATCCCATTCTTGGTCATCTGCAAAGGATAATAAATATTCGTTCAAAACCCTATGATTTCACGATATGGTGTACGTGAAATTAAGTTTAAAGTCTTCCCTAGGCCGATCTATATGGCAGTATCTATCAATGGCTTTACGCCGTACTTGAATTGATAAAAAAAAAGAAAGGAAGAATTTCGTGTTTTCAAACTAAGTGCTAAAACTTCTACTTTATTTAAAATTTTGTCACTTATATATACTAAAAATACCAGTATTTCTATTTCGTATTGCTTCTAAAACTCCTCCCTATATTCACACATACCATAGAATTTCTTTACGTTAATAAGTTCTTTTTCTTTCTTTCATTCTTACAACTTGAAATAATTACTATTGCTGCACTTGCAAAAATCAATGTAGCAGCATTGTTTGTGCCAGTCGCGATGTAATATAAATCGCTTGACCCAGTGTAGTAATGAATGAAAGAAAATAAACAAAACGATATTTAGTTAATTAAGTGTTACACTTGCAATTGTTACGTTATTCAATTATACTGTAGGCTGGCTGTGCTATGACACTACAGTGTATAGCCTCCGAAAATTGCGAGTGGATGTTAGTCTCCATTTATTTTCATTTGCGTTATGAGACATCATTAGCTGACTCAGCTGCTTGTTATGGTTGTATCTTTGCTACTATTGTGGTTTATTGTGGTGGCTTCCTCTTCTTGGCTTTTTAATATGTTGACTGCGCATCGAGCTCTATAATTAAATACATTTTAAAAAAACCCATGCATAAATTTCATTAGAGAAATTACTTCCGTGGTTTCACATAAAATTTTAAAAATAATAAGGAGCTAAATAAGATACATGGCTCATAACCACACGCTCGACTTCCAGAAGTTGCCTCCATTCTCCGACATTCTTTTGCCTTTTAATGCAGTCATCGGCTGTAAAATAAAGTTTAATACAAATATAAATTTTATATCTATCGATATTTATACAAAATTGTAAAAAAAAATCTGTACATGAAATATTTTTTTTAAATTCTTTTTGCATTTTTAAAATTTTTGTTAAGGGTTACATGACATTGGCCGTTTTTTTAAATCGATTTTTTCGACTTTTTTTAAATAATTTTGCATTTTAGTAAATATTCTTAAGATTCTAAGAAAAAAATTTCATGGAAAAATTCCTACGGGTTCAAAAGTTACAGCCGGATTAGTGAGAGCGCATTTTTAATTTTTGCGCTACCTACGTACGGCAGCTGGTATATATTTGTTTTACTTGCTACCTGACTTTTGGTGGTTGTTATTTCGTAACTACTTGAAGGGTGAAGCCCGAATTGCTAAACGATTGTAAAAAACTTTAAGAAACAGCACAACACAAGATAACGAAAGGCATACAGTACGAAGCAGGCATGACAGATTGAAGGTAACCTTTATTTTCTTTGTTCAAAAACTTTGAACGCGTTTATCTCGAAACCATGTTTTTCGTACTGGTTGTGGCACTAGCGGGTTCATTTTTTGACGTTTTTTTTTTTTTTTGTATTTTTTTAAACTTTTTTTTTTCGATTTTTTATGAATTTTTAAAGTCAATATTTTTCTCGAAAAAACACACTTTCAAATTTGGAACATCACAAAAAATTGAAAAAAAATTTTAAAAAAAAGCTCGTGTCATACGATAACCAATTTTGTTAAGATTTAAAAAAGGAATTTTTTTTCCAGATCGGACAATTTTTGCAACTCCCAGCGCTGCAACCACGAGGCCCCGTTTTTTCTCTGCCGCCAGTTTGGAGTTCTATAAAACCATGTTGGAGTGAAAAATATATTTTTTTGAATTTTTTTTCTTGTAATTTGTTCAATTCTCTACAAGAATAAAAAAATTTTTGGAAAAATGTTTATTTTTGACTGAGTTATGAATTTTTAAAACAAGGTCTGTTTTCTCTGCCGCGAATGTCATGTCCCGCCTTATATCAAGCGAAAACCACTGGTTGGATTTAAATAAAACTTGACATTTAGGTTCGTTATATCCTTGGTCAACATATAGGCTACTTTTTATCTAGTAAAAAAGGTTGGACCCGGTAGGTGGCGCTGCGATCTGCTTCCAGGCGTTAGCTTTATAGTTTATCTCCGAAACCGTTCATCCGATTTGAATGAAATTTTGTATGTAGAGAAGAGATGGAGGTAGTGCACTAAATTTACAGTTTCAGGTAACATGTACTGATATTGCAAAATTATTCTGTAACGATTATTGTAGAACAGTATAATATAATATTTAAAACATTTTAGAATGTAGTTAAAACTTATGAAAACGCCTCTGCTATCATAAATGTAATAGCTCTTAAGAAACGCCTCTGTACCTTTAATATTATTGCACATAAGAAAACGCATCCGTTATCACGAACGTGCGAGCAAAAGAGAATAGAAAAATTAACCAATGAGATCGCTGGTACGAGCGTGGTAACGGCTCAGCGAACAAAGAAACCCTTGACAGGGGATTTGAAAAAAGACATTCGAGATTGTGGAGCGAACAAGCAAAGACTTGGTGTTAAAAAAGTTTAATAATAAAGTTTTAAATTAAAATAAAATAAGAAGTTTAAATCTTTATTAACATTACATCTCAGATGTGGGGTATACACGCTACACAAGAAAAGGATAACATTATGACAAATCGTATGCAAAGACAGCAGCTGGTCGATGGACTTAAATTTGCTGGACATGACGTTCCAGCTAGCGCTTCGCTTACGCGATTAAGGGAACTGTACAACGAGTTGGTTGGCAGTGAACCCAATACAGATGCTAGAAGCCAAAATGAAGATGCTGATTTCCCCGGATTCGACGAAGATCATAGTACAGAATCCACTGCCGCTACCACTGATGCCCACAGCGTTGATGGCGCTGCCCAAACCACCACCGATGACGCCGCTGCTGTTGCCCGAAACACCACCGATAACACTATCGCTGACGCCGCTGGCTCTGTCCGAAGCACCACTGCTGCCTCTGTCTGAAGCACCACTGCCGACGTTACTGCTTCTGCCCGAAACACTTCCGCTGACGCCGTTGCCTTAGTCCGAAGCACCACCGCCGCTGCCTCTGCTCGCAACATTACAGCTGCCACAGATGCTGCTGCATATGTTTCAACCGCTGCCAATGAATGGCAACCACCCTACGAGGTATCCGAAGCTGATTTGGATAAAAAATTAGTTATTCTACGAAAAAAACAAGAGGTTTTAATGCTGGAGCGCTCTATTTTCGCACTACAACAAGGCGAGCCGCAGGCGGTTCAACGAACAACAGCCCCTTCTGGGCCATCATCGGTTTCTAGCGGCACTGCCAGTCGTTTAAACTTTCGAGATGTCGAACATTATATTACCAAGTTTGATGGCGATAGCAGGTATTTAACTGTGCACGATTTTTTTAGAAATTTTGAGCGGGTGATGCAGATGATTGGAGCTGATGACTTAATGAAATACACCTCGTTGTGCAACTCGCTGACTGGTACTGCAAAAATGTTATTAAATAAAAATGTTGTCGATTATTGCGAGCTGAAGGCGTTGCTTCTAGGAGTTTGGTCGAGCAGTAAGCCGAAACGAAATATATCGCATTCTCAGCAACAATAAGTAGAAAAAGCGAGACAACATAAAGCGATACGTTCTTGAAATGGAAAATATTGCTGCTCGTTTTAGTTCAATTGACGAATTTGAATTAATTGGCCTCATCATTGTCGGTATGCAAGACAACTTCCAGAATCGTTTTTACTTATGAACGCACGCACCATGGAACAATTTAAAGAATCTCTCAATTTATATGAACAAAGGCGTGCAAACAGACCAGTCACCAATAAATTAACTACCGCTGTCAAGCCGAAGTTACCGATGCAGAAATTTTTAAACAATCCACCTGAATCTACTGATGTCACCGGGGTCAGATGCTTAAACTGTACTCGCATGGGGCATTATCAAAGCAAATGCCCGTTCGAAAAGAGGCCAGAGGGAAGCTGCTTCCGATGCTGGAAACGGACACGACCATCGAAGCTGCACCAACCCAAAGAAAGTACTGATGCCATCCAGAAATACTGTCGCCGTTGTCAACACTGACGCTACAGATGTTCCGTATACTTGCAAAGAAGAGGAAGAAGAAGAGTATGAAAATATCCATAAGGTTATAGCAGCTATTAATTTGGTAAGTGTTGCCTATTATTTTGACCAGGTTGAGTGTGCACGGGTAACCAATTGTTTATCTCTTTTTGACACTGGTAGTCCAACTAACTTCGTTCGGAAATCTGAAGTACCATTTGATGTCGACAATACAGTTTTTAAATCTATTTATCGCGGTCTTGGGCAGTCCAGTTTAATGACGTATGGAAAAGTCGAAGCCAAAATTGAATTCAAGAATCAAAGTAGGATGGTAACCCTTAATATAGTACCGGATGATACTATGGATATGCCACTTATTTTGGGGCGAGACTTTTTAAATACATTCAATATACATTTATGTCATATGAAAGACAAAAATTTCAATTACTTAAATAATATCAATAATCAAATGAATATAAATCGATCTCACTTTTGTACACTTCATCCTGGTAATAAAATAAGAAAAATAATGACGGATCATTCAATTTATTCCAAAAAAATGGTTACAATAATATAGATTCAGTCTTAGAGACTGAATCACCAGAGGTTTTGTCAGAAGAAAAATTAAAGTTCGACAATTTTTGTAATTTGGATACTTATGTTAATAAAGTTTCATCAATAAGTATGAATCAGTTGTCGCAGGTAGATATTAGTCCGTGTCTTAATGAATCGCAAGCTAAAAAACTAAACGGGGTCATTCGCGATAATTACTTTGAACCAAAAAATATACAATTGTTGCCATATGAGTATGAGATGCATATCAAATTAACTAATGAAGCCACATTTCACTCTTTACCACGCCGACTCTCGTTCTATGAAAGAAAAGAACTACAAAAAATTACTGACGAATTGTTAGAGAAGAACATAATTAGGCCAAGTGATTCTCAGTATGCCTCGCCGATACTGTTGGTTAGAAAGAAATCAGGAGAAATGCGGAAATGTGTCGACTATAGGGCATTAAATAAACTGACAGTAAGAGACAATTATCCATTGCCCCTTATAGAGGATTGTGTAGAGTATTTAGGGGGAAAAATGCATTTCTCTACCCTTGATCTTCGTAACGGATTCTTTCATGTGAAGATGGCACCAGATTCGGTGAAGTATACGTCTTTCGTCACTCCGTATGGTCAGTTCGAATATGTTCGAATGCCAATGTATTTTTCTAGAGCCACTACTTCGGCCGAAATGAGGTATCATAGCTTTGAGCTTGAAACGTTGTCCATTATATATGCCCTTCGCCGTTTTAGAGTTTATTTAGAAGGAATACCGTTTAAAATAGTAACTGATTGCAATTCACTGACGATGACGCTGAGCAAAAGACAACTGAATTCTAGGATAGCCAGGTGGGCCTGAGAATTAGAAAACTATGATTACACAATCCAACACCGAGGTGGTGTAAATATGAGTCACGCTGATGCCTTAAGCCGCTGCCCAACCGCTGGAACCGCTGACCTGCTGGGATCGCTTACTGCTGTTATTCAAGAGAACCCTGAAAAACCCTATAATCGCTGTAGTATTGTCGACCATAGATCCAGAGGTAACTGATTTTCATATTCAAGTGACGCAAAATCGGGACGATGTTATAAGACTACTGAGGGAAAAACTGGAAGTTGGAGTCGTAGAAGGTTATGACCTTGTCGATGGACTGGTTTTTAAGAAAAATAAAAACAATGATTTACTGCTATATGTGCCAAAAGAAATGGAGTGCAATGTTATAAGGTTGGTTCATGAGAAGATTGGTCACCTAGGAATAGAAAAAACGTATTCCCAGATGCGAATGTCTTATTATTTTCCAAAAATGAAGGGAAAAATAGATAAATTCATAAAGAATTGTATCCAATGCATCATGTGCTCTGCACCAGCTCGTATTAACGAGCGAAACTTATATAGTATTCCGAAAAAACCTGTCCCCTTTGATACAATACATTTAGATCACTTTGGCCCGCTGCCCTCAATAAATTCGAAACGCAAACACATTTTGGTCATAATAGATGCTTTTACGAAGTATGTTCGTCTGTATCCAGTTAATTCTACGAGCACAAGAGAAGTAATCGCCTGTTTAGATAAGTACTTCAGTTATTATAGCCGGCCTAGACGTATCATTACAGATCGGGGAACTTGTTTCACATCCCTCGAATTCGATTTTCGGAATTCTGCTATGGCAGCAATTGAAAAGGCTCAAGAAAATTGTCTCAGGCGATTTTTTGAGAGAAGTAAGCCCACAAAGACGTATCTCGAGGGCGACTTTGTAGTCATTCGTAATGTGGACACGGTGGTTGGCACCAATAAAAAGCTAATCCCGAAATACCGCGGTCCATATGTTATTCATAAGACCTTACCACACGACCGGTATGTGGTCCGCGACAAAGAGAACTGTCAAATTACCCGATTACCATACGATGGCATAATTGAAGCTGCTCGTATGAGAAAGTGGGTGACGAATGAAAATCTGAATTGAGTGATCCGAAGTTATTTGGCGCAGGCAGCGCTTATTAAAATAGTTGTGTGTAGTAATAAATAAGTTTATTTCTTAAGAAAAAGGTTAATATCCAATTATCGAGGTCTATTTGTAGGTCAGGTTGGCCGAAGCTGTAACGATTATTTTAGAACAGTTGGCCGAAGCTGTAACGATTATTTTAGAACAGTATATTATAATATTTAAAACATTTTAGAATGTAGTTAAAACTTATGAAAACGCCTCTGCTATCATAAATGTAATAGCTCTTAAGAAACGCCTCTGTACCTTTAATATTATTGCACATAAGAAAACGCATCCGTTATCACGAACGTGCGAGCAAAAGAGAATAGAAAAATTAACCAATGAGATCGCTGGTACGAGCGTGGTAACGGCTCAGCGAACAAAGAAACCCTTGACAGGGGATTTGAAAAAAGACATTCGAGATTGTGGAGCGAACAAGCAAAGACTTGGTGTTAAAAAAGTTTAATAATAAAGTTTTAAATTAAAATAAAATAAGAAGTTTAAATCTTTATTAACATTACAATTCACTTCTTATTTTGGTTTTTACTGATGAGTTGAAAAATATAAGCCTCACTAAACATTAGTGATAGTGATAGTGAAAAACTTTTCACTAAAATTCATATAAGAATAGTGGAAATAAAAATTTCTACATCTTAGTGCAACTTTTTTTTTCCACTCAAATTAATAGTGTAAAAAAATACCTGCACTAAGGTAGTGGAACACAGAAAATTTTTCACTAAATTGAAAGAAAAGGTCAACAGTTTATTTTTAGTATTGAGTATTCAAAACTAAGAAAAACAAGATGCTTACAATTATTAGCTTTAAGCAAAACAAGCTTTTTAAAATTAAAATCGCTTAATTTATTTCTCCGAGAAAGTCTATCATCGAAAATAATAGTCCAGCAAACGAAAATAAACGCTACCCCATTCAGAAGTTATATTTTATTATTATAGATGTGTTTTGTTCAGTGTGGCTAAAATAATTTCAAAGCCAGTAATATTTGAAAGTTAGGTGGAAATATTTTAAATTCCAGCTTTCATGTAGTGACTGCTCAAATTTTGCACTATTTGAGTGTAGTGAAGATTTAGTCACTACCACTCAATTTAGTTATAGTGCAACAAAATAACACTATCACTAAAGTCTCTAGAGTAATAGTGGTAATCCGATTTGCATGCAAATTGGTATGTTGGGGTTTTCTGATGGGGTGAGTGTTTTGGACTTATCTTTTTTGTGCTATCTTGAACACCAGAGGGCGCTGTAGTACAAATCTCTAAAGACATTGTGAAAAACTCTAAAACCGCTCTTTAGATTTTGATGAAAATTTTTATAAAAGGATTTACGTGTACGGCAAGGGTTTTGGCGCTATCTCTTTTGCTCTGCCTCGAAAACTAGCGGGCACTGTTGTACAATTTGTACGTGTGTATGTTATTAAACTGTTCCTAAACGACTGCGCCGCTTTTGATGAAATTTTTTGTGTGTTAAAGTGGATCCCTGTATGGTTCAGATTTACAATTGGACCCGGTAGGTGGCGCTGCAATCGGGTTCCAGGAATTTTTTTATAGTCTGTCTCCGAAATCACTACTGTTATTTACATGAAAATTTGTATAGGGGGGTTTTCGGGTACGGTAGTTTTTATGACTTATCTATGTTGTTCTATATTGATCACTAGATTTGCATGTACATTTTTACATAGGGGTTTTTGAATACGGTGAGTATTTTGAATTTTTTTTTTGCTATCTTCAACACCAGAGAGCCCTTTAGTACAAATCTCTTTAGAAATGGTGAAACATTCCAAAACTGCTCATCTGATTTGGATGAAAATTTGTATGTAGGTATTTTCGAGTATGGAAAGGAGTATTGGCGCTATTTTTTGTTCTATCTCGAAAGCCAGAGGGCGCTGTTGTACATATATCGCAAAAAGCTCCAAACCACTCACTCGATAAGTATGATTTTTATAAGAGGATACTACAGAGAGACTTTTGCGCTAAGTATTTTGCTATATCTTCAACACCAGAGAGCGCTGTACTACAAAACACAGTAAGGCGTAGCAAAGCGCGAAGGGTGATAAATATCTTCTTTTCTTCTTTATGGGTATTATATTAAATTTTCCTTTTTTCGCATACCAGAACAGCTGAAGCCGAATTCTGTGGTATTTGTGTACTCGTCAATATATGCGCAAGTCAGTTGCGTCGTAGGTTGGCTTTATTTTGACATTTCAATTTATATTTTCAATGCTTATTTAATTTTTATCCAGTAAAAAAATATCAGTAAATTGCTTATTCGCAAAATATTGAGAAGAAAAATGGTCAAACACGGAGTAAAATTGAAGATACATAAAAATAACATATGAAAGAATTCTTGTCCATTAAAATTTCTGCAATTATGACCTAAGCTAAATTGCCAATCTCTAACAAACAGGCTAACACATGCATTTTTCTATTTAATATATATAAATATGTACTAACTTTTAAAAATTTCTGAAGGTTTATTATCACTCAAAACATATATTTAGAAACAGTAGAACTCTTAGTAAAATTAATTTTTGAACATATCAATGTTACCTGGAGCAAGAAAAAAAAAATCAAATTTAAAGTTTTGACTTTCGATGCAAGTTATTCTGCTGTTTTTAAATACATTTAACTTTAAGTACTTTATAAAAATAATAATATCAGTTAGTTAAGCATTTATACTTCTTAATTTTTTTTTTTTAAGAAAAGTCTATAATACTTAATGTTTTCTTAAAAAATTGCATTTTTGACTCCTTTTCGTGTGACATTACCTTGATTGACAGAAGTTGTTTCAGCTTAACAAGAAAAATTAAGTGTTTCTGTACTATCTACATTAATAAAACTCATTTTGTATTAAAAATTCCCTATTTCGAGCACCCGCCTACCCCTCCTACCTATTGTGCAAATCTTTGTGTCCATACGATCGTATTAACTATTTCTTTGATTTCAACAGGTTTTGATTTATTCTTAAGAAATAGAATGTTTGGTTTTTTATTGTATATTTATTCCTTTAAGAAATTATCTGTTAATTATAAATATTGTGAACAATATGAAACAACGCAAAGATTACGCCAACAATAAAAAAACATGAACTGTCCACAACCCAGCAGTTCGGCTCACCAGTAATGAATGAGTGAGCTCACTAGCTATTGGTAACCACCACAATGTATTTCACTCATGAATATAACACGGAGATGTCATTGCTGGTAATGATGCCCTTACTCTCTGCATTACCATTCTCTAGCTATTTCATAAGTTACTGCTCACGTTACGTGAAAAATAAAACTAATGTATTTCATTACCACCTGCATTACCTCGGGTGCTAGAATTCACTAGCTACCATTCATGTAGGAATCATAACCGTTAAAAGATTTTGATTGCCTTATTTTGATTGCCAGTTCTGGAAGGTAATGTATTTCATTACCTGCTTCTTTACCTCGGGTACTAGAGTTCACTCATGTAGGAAATCATGACTGTTAAAAGACTAATTGTGATTTCCAGAACTGGAGGGAAGCTTAGTAGCTATAGTTGCATTACGACACGAGGTCAAAAGACAACATTTATGTATGAGAAAATTTACATAAATTATTGACCAAAATTAATTTTTGCTTTAATGTTTTCAAAAATGTTCAATCTATCGATTAATATATAAAATTTAAAATATACTATTGTAAGCTATCAGCACGCACGCACAAGTCACGATTTCCATAACTTTTTTCTCATAAACTTCAGATGTTGCATCTACAATTTTGCTCATTCCGCAGAAGTTATCGGTTTGAAAGATGCTCACAAAATTCCTTCTTAAGTTTGTGAAAAGTTTTTTCAAATAGACGAATGGGATCAAAAACTATATTAACTCCCGAGTAAAGCCGGGTATTCAGCTAGTATACAATAAGTACAAACCATTTGTATTCATAATCTCTGTGATTTCTCGCCAGGATCTTGCTTTAATTTCTGGCAATTTGTAGCCAGGCAGTTTGTCATTAATAATTTGACGTTCCCGCACAAGCTTAATTAAAACCTCACCGTCCATAATAACAAACACTTAAGGGGAGGATAAGGTTTGTTTCGTCTAAAAAAGACCTTTTTATGAATTTTTTTAGGAAAAATTATTACTGTAAGTTTATTTTACATATTATTATATAAAAGGACATTTGAAGAATATTTAAAAAAAAAATAGAGAGAAATAACGGATTTATTGTAGATCTCCGCAGGCTCCTCGAAAAAAGTTTTTGTGCGGTGACCAGCCTACAGCATCACTGGATGATGTTTCTTACTGTGTTTAGTTTCTTACTTTATCTCTCCAGTCTTCGAGTTTTTTTTAATTTTTAAATTTTTCAATTTTTGGCACCATTTTGAAGAAAAATCGATCTATTTGTTATTTGAAATTGTTAGTAATTAAAAATTTTTAAAAAACTCGACGTAACTAGGGAGCTATTTACATGTACAATATGTTTACAAAACTTCGGTTCATTATTTTTTTCTGTAGGCTGGTCACCGACTTTAAAAATTACATGTTGGGGAAAATCGATTTAAAGTTTTGTAGACTGAAAAATGAAAATATCTTGAAAAAAACTGCATTTTCTTACAGTACATCACTATTATCCACGTTATCTAAGTCATCTTTTTGCTCCTGTCTACGTAAAACTCTGCCTTCTTTGGTCGCGCGAGCAGCTTGCTCGTTCGCTCTGCTGATCCGCAAAGATTCTGTCGCGGGCGCCCATTCATGCGCATCAACTCCTTAAGTGATGCCCAAATCTTGCATGAAGGTCAGAAAAGCAGTAGAGCCTTCGTTAAAAAGTGATGCTGCTACAGAGGCTGCAATCTCAACGACAGTTGCGGTACCACTCACTGATTTGGAACTAATTTTCCATATGAGTTGGTTGTAGCGTTCGTTGTTGCTCTGCGTGAAACCACCCAGACAACTTTCCAACAGCGTGTCTTTGCTTAAATCTTCATATATTGCCTTTATTGCGTCTAAAACATCAGCTGGAAGTAGAGAGTAGCTGTGCTTGAATGATCGTAATTTTTTGCAGCTTCAGCCTTCTTCCACTCGCACTACGATTCTTTGCATTTTTCATGCTGGGGATTTTGATCAGTCGAAGAATAATATAAATATGCCATATAGGCGTTCCCATACTATAAAAGTAATACAATAGAGACCGTAACAGTTGCGGCTCGTCGCTCAGCGCAGGTAGCTAAAAGGCGCGCAAAACTAAGTTACAGGTACGGTCATTCAACATTCTGCAACTTCGTTAGTTTTGCTCCGAATGACCTAAAAATTTAATACAATATTCTTCAGATGACTTTCAGAAACAAAAATATAAAAATATGAAAAAAAAGTTGTCAAACCTTACCTCCTCCTTAACAAGAAACGTTATTTAAATAATTTAATCAATATAATACAGCCAAAGTAAAGTATGTAAATATTATGCTTCTTTGAAAATATCGCAATGATCGAATATAAACTCAATGTTCAGTTGTTTTTCTTAAATGACATAATGAAAAGTAACGTAGAAATCCAAAATCCACGGACCTTTACGTCCCGTTCACATTACGTTACGTTTATTATAATCACTTGCATAAGAAAGTATTAGTTGAAACAATAAACGACAGATCGCACTGCTGAATTGACATTAGATCACATTACGTTACTTCTATTATAATTAAACCTCAAATGTAGAGAACGTAGAAAACAACGGATCAATGCGTAGACATTTGTAAGGGTTGTACACACATGATAAAAGCATATTACTGTTATCCAATATGCAAACATTTAAATATTCAATTCCTTAAGCACATGATTTAGTTAAAAGCTCAGAAGTCAAATTGCTCTTACAGTAAATTACTTCTCCACCCCTCCTCCATTTCTATAAAGCCTATAATTTTTAATGCTACATATCGCATCCCTTACATCATTACATAGCCACGTTCAACAGTCAATTTTAATGAAAAGATTTTTATGGTAAATAGCTCGTTGAATAGATAACAGGATACTCTTTCTTTTGGTATACATAATGCTTAGCTTTGTATACAAATAAAAGAAAAACAAAACATTATTTTCATCTTTGAACCCCTAAAACATCTAAACCAGATGAAAGCGGCCATTACTTTTGACAGATTTGAAATTAGAAGCCCTTAATAAATATGATCTTCGAAAAAACTAAGGAAAAAAAAAAAAACGAAATTGCCATCTCAGCCCTTGAAAGGACTTTGACAGAGCTTCTTTTGATCAATTGTGTTGTGTGTGATGTGAAATGTTTGCACACAAATGATCGAAAACTGGGCCTACATGTTTTACGCTGACTCCGAACGGCTTTTGTTCTCAAGAAGCTTTTCATGGTAGTTTTTACTCTCTGAGGTTTGCCATTGTCTGCAGAGAGGTTACGGCCGAATAGAAAAATTAATAAAATTGAAAAAATTTTCTGTCAGATGGAGAATTCCAACCTGGGTTCCCTGGCGTAAGAGTCACACACTCTACCCACTACGCCACGGCCGCCACCTAAGGAAACTACAGGAAACTACTAGGAAAAACTAAGGAAACTACATTAAAAATAAATAAAAAACCAAAAAATTAATAACAATAATCCATGCGATCAGAACACTTGGATTGTTACAACTAAAACCAACCAAGCTGATATACACGGGTCATTTCTCATAAAAATAAGGTACAACATATGGGAATTTCCAGAAAAAAGTCCACCGTGACACGAAAATTAAAAGTTATTAAAAAATTATTTATTGATATTATCTTAGAGAAACATTTAAATTTTATTGATTTAAGCAATTTAAACATAAACTCATTTACCATGATGATCAAATGGTCTGCACTGTTTCACAAATGTAGTTTTTCATTTTAGTAAATGTTTAGTAAATTTTTCGTAGACGTTTTTGTTTTAGTACAAATGGAAGGCATTGGTTAAAAATAATGAAAAATGGTTGTTGCAAGGAGAGGCAGAATATATTAAAGTGGTTTTTTAATTACTAAATTACATAATTACCTAATTACCCAATTACCGAATTGAATTACAATGGAAATTTAAATAACGTAACGCCAGTAACGATGACTAAGCCTAATATCAAAAAAACGGGAAAACATTTTTAAATTTGATTACTTTGAAAATACACTTGTATTCTTTCAAAACCTTCTAAAAAAGGTTTTATACAAAAAGTATTGCCCAATTCACAGAGTGTTGCAAATTTTGTAATCAATGTCTAAAACTACTTGTTTTTTGTAACGTCACGCCAGAGCAAAATTTTGCTTATATCTTTAAATCCTTAGGATCAATTGTTGTAATTCTTTTACTTAATGTAGTGCTACATAATAACTACGCAAATATAAAAAAACTTTAAAAATTTGACTTTTTGATTAATTTTTTTATTATTTTTTCGTACAAATCGTACGTAACGCCAGAATGGAAATGCCCATATGTAGATGGAGTAGGGATGGCAAGATTAATCGAATGACTTACATTAATCGAGTATTTCTTTTCGAGTCCATTTAATTGTCTCGAAAATTCTGTTCCGATTAATCGAGCAATTAATCGAATAATTGCAATTGATCAATTTTGAAATAACTTACACATGATTACTCAAGGAATCTTCTGAAACTGAATTTGACTTATGGTCGCTTCATAAATTCTTAGTTCATAACAAAAAACGAAAGAAGAATGAATTTGAATTGTCAAGCTTTAGACTTGAAACGGAACATCGTTGAAGCATAAGAAGAAATGAAGGCGGCTTATCCGAAACTTTACTTGCTGTCTAACAACTATTCTCATTTGATTGGTACATCAGTACCCGCGGAACGTCTATTCTCTAAAGCCGGTGCAATAGCTTCGGAAAGCCGAAGCAGACTGACAACAAAAAAACTTTCTAAATTGCTTTTTCTACGGACTACGGAAATTTAAACCAAAAATATTAACTGGATATAATATACATATTGTATGTATAATCAATAAATCAAAAACATTGGCAATGCTAAACTACTATTGAAGGAAGTACAATGCTGGCAATGCTGGCAGATGACTGACAGATGTGAAGAAAAAAAGATAACGTAATTGAGTTTCCTATAAGTTGTAAACATTGTATTGATTTTGTAAAATTGTTATTGATTAAATCTGGATTTATTAATAAACCGAAAACCTCACAAAACCGCAGTTATTACATTGGCGACGTTGGTAAATATAAAAGATAGTGCAAAATAAAAAAAAACAATTCATTGTATGTTTTGTTGGCGTGTAGGTGCTGAAGCTGGCAGCTTACAAAGGCGCTGCAATAAAAACAAGCATAATTGCTGTGGAAATCACATTTAATTGTGTACGTGGACGATGTGTATCCTTAAATTGATAGACACATTAAATTGTGGTATATGTGTAATACTCAGGTCATTCAATTGTACCAGCCGAATTAAAACAACAGTAAATTAAGTGCTGGTGAGTTGAAAAAAGAAGAAAAGATGCCCGAGATAAAACCATTCCTCTGTGATGCCATAGATAAAGCATTGCTACGAATTGAGTGGGAAAAATGGTTTTGTTCTTTTAACCTGTATCTTGCGTCGAAAGAAATAACCAATTCAGTGAAAAGGAAAAATAAGTTACTGCATTTGGGAGGACCGCAGCTACAAGAAGTTATGTTCAATATCCCTGGCGCGTTGATTGCACACGATGCGGAATTAAGCAACGATGTATTTTCAATATTTGTTGCGAAGCTGGAAAAGTATTTCTCGCCTAAACGTAATTCGACGTTTGGAAGATACCTGTTCAGAAGCTTGGTGCCGTCCGATTGTGAGTCTTGTAATAAATTTTTGTTACGGTTACGGCAGCAAGTCGCGAAATGTTCCTTTGGGTCCACAAAAGCAGAAATAGAGGAGATATCCCTCAAAGACAAAATAATTTATTCGTGGGCTCCTATGGATTTAAAAAAAAGGCTGCTAGAAAAAGAACAAGGCTTAAATGAAATCATCGAAGCATGCCAAGTATATGAACAAATCAATAAGCAGTCTCAAAATATGCTGGTGAAAATCGACGACGAAATGGTAAACAAGATTTTTTTTAAAGGACGGTTTGATCAAAATTTTGAAGCAGAGTGTAGCAAGTTCATGCCGGCAGCTCCTCAAATTGTCCAGCACGAAATGCAAGATGCAACAAATGTAATCTTATTGAACACTTTGCTCTCAAATGCAAAACCAAACGCAAATTTAAACGCAAATTTGATGAATATGTGGAAAATAATGTAAAGCGGCGCCGAACTATGCCATCCAAGGTATCGCGCATTCAAGACGAAGAGGAGAGTGGATCTAGTAATACTGAAGCATTGAGCGATTTTGTCTGTTTTAAAATTTACGACAATACCTCTGCGAGTCGTTCGAAGTGATTTGTCGTGTTTTTATTCGCTCTGTAGTAATCTGCAAGTAAACGCATATTTCTGCAAATAGTTGGACTAAAGCATAAACATTAACAACGAATGCATTGTGAGCAACCCTATTACATTGTTTAATATAAGCTCCACTTCGACAAATAGAACTTAAAGCTTAATTATAAACAAATTTTGTGCTAAAAATTATAAACGCGCAAAAAAAGAAAAACAATGGCGATATTCGAACGACCGATCAACAATCACTCAATCGCTAGTGTTTCTTTTATCGGTATTTACCCTGAATGCAAGAACATATCGGGAGCACCGCTATTATATCTTTGTGTTGTGCGCGCTTTTCTCTGTTCTCGCTCTACATATTGTGCTCTGCCGCCTACCTACATCTATACTCTCCTTCTTACGATCTTCTTTTGGGCTGATGTCTCCCTCCCCAATACTGACGCGTCAACAGCGTGAGCAACTCGCTCTTCGAGTCACTACGAAAGCATATGGCACGCTGAAACCAAGCAGCGAAAATACACTCAGCGCGCAACTAAGCGCACTTGAAGAACGTCTAAAGGCGAACACGAGAGAAGAACTTAGACTCTCTGAGGAAAGTCTGAGGCAGCACACAGACATCTTCTTTAACTCTCTCTCCACCGACTTTAATAACAACTTCGATAAGTAAAAGAGTGAAGTTGCAACTATCTGTGCAAAATCCATCGAGTGTGACAAAAAAATACTTGCACTCGAAACCACGAAAGTACTCTCACCACTCGCTGCGACGAGCTAGTTGATCTTAAAAAAAATCAATATCAGCAACAACAAAACAACAATAACAACAACATCAACAGCAACACCATTAATCATAGCTCAGACGCTATTTTGTTTGGAGTGCCTTTCTTTCAGGGAGAAAACTTGAAGAGCATATTTAATCTTATATGCCGTTCGATTGATTTTCTCTCGCCGCAACTTAAAGATATATTTCGCATAAGAGTCAAGAATAATATCTCAAATCCTCTGGTTGTAGTTAAATTCTATACCACATACGACCGAAACCGCGCCTTAAAAGCTTTTGGGGATTATCGCAGGCGCTCGAAACAGGCGGTTAATCTTCGTAACGCGGGGCTAGACTCTGACAATAATGTTTTTATACATGAAAGCCTTACTGCTGAGTCAAGAAAACTTCTCCAAGCTGCGATTGCCTGCAAGCGAATTAAAAAAATTTTCAACGCCTTTTCTCTACAAGGCTCAATTTTTATCAGGCTGCAGAAAGAAGGTGACAAAATTAAAAACTGCAGTATTGAGGAGCTGCAAAGTTACTCAACTAATGTCATCGATGAAGAAGTATCTGATGTATTACCTTATTGAAAATGCTTTTTATGATATATTTAATTTTGTATTTTTCTCTATCTCTATCTTTTTCCACTTCTTTCAATTCTTTTGTTTTAATTCTCCTTATTAAAACGCTTTTAGTGCTTGCGTTGGTTCTGTTATTTATGGTCGTATGGAATAACTTTGTCTACAGCGCTGATGAAAATTATAAAACTGTGATTGAAGTCTTGTGCAAGCAACGCTCTGGCCTGAAAATCGTTCATTTTAACGCAAGAAGTCTTAATGAGTTTAAGATGGACTGCGCTAAATATGTATTCGAAAATTCGTCCGTTGATGTAATTTGCGTGTCTGAAACCTGGTTTCACGAAGACGTTGACAACTCTTTTTTTAAATATAAGTAATTTTAATTTGTTTGGACATGACAGGTTAAACAAAAAAGGCGGTGGTGTTGCAATATATTGTAAGAAATCTTTGAATGTTAAAGTGCTCAATAAATCAAGTCGTTCAGGTATTGAATATCTGAATGTTGAAATTTTTAATAATAGAACTAAAGTCTTTCTCTCGTGCGTGTACAACGCTAATCGCAATTGTACCTTAGAACTTCTTAAAGACATCTCTTGCTATGTCATAGACTATCAGCACTTAATTTTGTGTGGTGATTTCAATGTAAACATTCTTTCAAACGACAATCTTTGTTTAAATTTAATGGATAATTTTGCTCAATTTGGACTCAATATAGTCAATTCAACTTCTCCAACTAGGTTTGCTAACAATGTTTCTCCAAGTTTATTGGATACTAGGTGGATACCCGGTTTTACTCGGGAGTTTATATAAATAATTTTTTAATTCATTCCTCGATTTGAAAAAGCTTTTCACAAACTATGGAAGGGATTTTGTGTGCATCTTTCAAACCGCTAACTTCGGCGAAATAAGCAAAATGTAGATTTAACACATAAATATAATGAGAATAAGTTAGAAAAATCGTGATGTGTGCGATCGTGATCGCTTGCAAAAGTATATTTTCAAATTTTACATTTTATTCGATAGATTGGAAATTTTTGAAAACATCAGAACAAAAACGAATTTTTGGCAAACATTTATGTAAATTTTCTCATACCTAAATTATCTCTTTTGACCTCGTGTCGTAATGTTACTGTAGCGTTTAATGTGTCAATGAAAATGAGTCAAAAATGCAATTTTGAATTCAATTATTTTTACAACATAGACTTTTGTGCCATTTCTTAAGAAAACATTGAATATTATGGACCTTTTTTGAACAAATTTTGAAAAAATATAAATGCCAACTAACTGCTATTATTATTTGTATAAAGCACTTTTATTGACGTTTCAGACAAAAAAGAATTTAGTTAAATGTATTCAAAAACAGCAGAGCAATTGCATTGAAAGTCAAAACATTAAATTTCTGATCATTTTTTCTTGCAGCAGGTAACATTGATAAGTTCAAAAATTCATTTTACTAAGAATTAAAGTAAATATGTACTAAATATTTACATACATTGATAGAAAAATGCAAGTTGTAGCTTGTTCGGTCATGTTTGCAGATATTTTTATGGTCAAGAATTGTTTCGTACGTTATTTTTATGTAGCTTCAATTTTTATCACGTTTCTGACAATTTCATTTCTTAATTTTTTGCGAAGTCTTTTTTTACTGGATAACAATTAAAAAGGCACTGGAAATTGAAATTGAAATGTCAAAACATCGCCAACAAACGACGCAACGGACTTGTCAAGGTTGCCAGTCAAAATTCGGAACAATTCCCACGGAAATTACCTTTTTCCCACAGTACCATTAATTAAATACTACCAAAATTACCACGGTCAAAATAAACAAAAAATTCCCACCGCAGTTAAAAAATATTACAACAAATCCCGCGATCATTAAAAATTACCACAAAAATACCGTGCTTTTTAAAAATACCACCAAAAATCCCATATGCATTTAAAAATCCCAAAAAAAAATCCCATACGCATTAAAAAATACCACAATAAATCAAAATTTTCAGAAAATCTGGAGATGTTCAGAAAGCATTTTGTAATAAAAAATAGAAAACGTACGAACAAGGTCGTAACACTTCGTTTACTCTAACCCTATACAACTAAAAAACCAAAGATATAATACTGGTATTCAATGAACGCCGTATTTATGATGTTCATAGTATAAGAGCGATATATTTACAGAAGTGTATTTTGCAACAACAAAAGTTTTAGGAATTTTACAAAGGTAACTTACGACATAAAATCGTGGTGTAAACAGAGCGTATAATGCCAATGATTTGGTATGAACTTTTTGCTTAATAAGTGTGAACAAATCATATGAAAAAAAAAATTCTCAAATTCCCAAGGCAATTAAAAAATACCACACTGAATTCCCACGCTAATTAAAAATACCATTGGAATTCCCAAAAAAAAAATTCCCAAGGGCCATTAAAAATTACCACGAATGGGATTTTTCCCACAAAACTGGCAACCTTGGGACTTGTGCATGTGTTGATGCGAACTCAAATACAACAGAATTTGGCATCAGCTGTCCTAAAATGCGAAAATAAGAATGTTGAATATAAATGCACATAAAAAAGAAAAGAATACATATACATACATATACATATCAGCGGGGGGTAAATGCCCTACCCTTGCTACGCCCATGTATATATATATATATGTTTATATATGTATATACAGTGGTGGCCATAACATATGCAACTAGAATCCATGTTATCTAAAAATCTCCTTAACACAAACATCTTAGAAGTATGTATATCTTTGTTATATTGGTTTTGTATGTCATTGTTTATTAAAACCAAAAAATAAGTTTTATTACACATTTGTTTACATTTATATAAAAAAAGAACATAATATTATTAGGTATTCTTAAATCACATTGGCCAAAACAAATGCAACAAAAAATTTTAAGTAAAATTTTATTTTATTAAATCAATATTGAGCACCTTTATTTTCAATGACACATTGACATCGACGAGGCATTGATGCTATTAAATTGCTGATAACAGTCATGGGAATAGTCTTCCAAGCTTCTTCGAGACTTTTGAAGAGATCGGCCGAGTTCTTGCAATTTTCCCTCTTAATCCTTTGGCTAACGATCTCCCAAAGGTTCTCTATAGGGTTAAGATCGGGTGATTGGGGTGGCCATTCCATTACTGCAATTTTTTTTCTGCAAACCACGATATAACAGTTCTTGACGTATGCTTCGGGTCATTGTCATGTTGGAAAGTCCAACGAAGAGGCATAACGTCTTCAGCGTACGGGAGCATAACCCTTTCCAAGATATTTTTGTAGACAAATTGGTCCATAATAATTGATAATAAAAAACAATAAAAAACAGATAATTGGGTGAATCTGAGAAATGCAGGGTTTGACTCTGATGACAACATCTACATCCACGAAAGCCTCAGTGTACTTAATCGTAAAATTTTACAAGCTGCCATTGCTCTTAAACGCCAAAAGTCTTTATTCAATGCATTTACTTTTCGTGGCTCGGTACATATTAGGATGGAGAGGAATGCAAATAGTGTCTGCATCAGCAGTCTGGATGAACTGCATGAGGCTATTGGAACAACATGCGAAGCTGTGTCTCCTAGCAGATAATTTTAATGTTATTTCAACTTTTTTAGCTTTTTGTTTTAGTTTTCTTTATATTCTAAAATACTTTCTTTTTTTCTTAACAAATATGCCTCTAACTATGTTCTCTCTTTCTTATTTACCCTTATATAAGATGTTTGATTGTAGTATATTAGATCTTTATAAGTTTATTATTATTAGAGCTTTTTGTTATTCGTCTGACTATGTTGCCTGTCGTTCCTATGAATTCTAGTGCTTCTTATGGTGTTGATGATAATTGTAAACTGTTAATTGATATTTTGTTTAAACAACGTGTTGGTTTGTCTATAGTCCATTTTAATGCTAGAAGTTTGAATCATTCAAAACTCGATTTTGTAAGATACGTTTTTGATAAATCAAATGTAGATATTATTTGTGTCTCTGAGACATGGTTTATTTCCGAAATTCCTAACGCATACTACAATATCCCGAATTATACTTTGTTTAGAAATGACAGAACGGGTCAACGAGGAGGCGGATTGCTATTTATTGCAAATCATATTTAAGGTCAAACCTTATCAATAAATCCAATGAGTCTGACGTCGAATTTATAAATGTAGAAATTTCTGATTCCAATTTTAAAATATTTGTCTCTTGCGTATACAATCCCAACAGATGTTATAGTGTTGAACCTTATTTCGTGGATCTTTGCCATTGTGCGACTGAATATGACTTCTTTTCTATTTGCGGTGATTTTAATGTGAACTTGCTTAAGAAGGACAATATTTATGATAATTTTTACGACAAAGTCAATGCAGCTGGAATGACAATTATTAACTCTTCTCTTCCAACTCGTTTTGCTCCCAATGCTACCCCTAGTCTACTCGATGTCTTAATACTTTCTGATGAGTCCATGCTTCTACTTTTTGATCAAATTTCATTTATCTCTGACCATGATCTGCTTTTTTGTACAATTAATTATAATGCTTGTCGTAATTCTGTTCCAACGACTATTTCTTATCGCGATTACAATTCCATTGATTATTCTCTGATGTATGATAATTTTTCTCATATCCGTTGGAATGATTGTTGGTTCTGCGAGACTGTGGATGAGAAGTTAAATATTCTTGTCTCCCATGTTAGCCATGCTTTTGAAAATTTCGTTCCTCTTCGTACATCAGTAATAAAAAAAAGTCTTGTCCTTGGTTCACGTCATTCGTTACTTTAGTCATAAAAAAAAGGAACAAATTATATAACAAATGGAAAAAGCACCGTAATGTTGTAAATTGGGAACATTTCAAGCGTGCGCACAATGAAGCTGTCTCAGCAATAAGACATTCCAAAAAAAGATTTTTTCACCGAAAATTGAATTGCACTCTTCCATCTAAGGAACTATGGAAAAATATACGTAGTTTCGGCGTGTGTAGTAAATCTGATTTGAATTGTGACATCGACCCTAATCATTTAAATGATTTTTTCTTTCAAATAATGTACCCTCGAATGTTGACTTTCAATGCATTGATCAACAATTCCGTGATGAAGACAAATTTTCTTTTTTGAATGTTACTGAATATGATGTCCTTAAGTCTTTAATGAAAATAAAATCCAACGCTGTTGGTGATGATGGATTTTCTCTAAAATTCATAAAAATTATATTACCTTATATTGTAAAACCTTTGACACACATTATAAATCACTGCTTTACAACTTCTTGTTTTCCATCAATGTGGAAACAATCTACAGTTACACTAATTGCCAAAGTAACACACGCGTCCTCAGATGTGAAAGATTATAGACCAATTAGTATTCTGTCTACTTTTTCCAAAATCTGCGAATCCATTATGGCTCGTCAAATCAATCAGTATTTAGAATTGAATAAGCTCCTATCGCCATACCAATCTGGCTTCCGATTAGGGCATAGTTGCGCAACTGCAACACTTAAAATTATTGATGATATGCGTACATCTTATGATGCAGGTCATATTACTCTTTTATGTCTTTTAGATTTTTCAAAAGCGTTTGACTCTGTGAACCATTTTGTATTAGTTCAAAAACTTAAGTGTTTGTTTGGTTTTTCTAGAAGTGCTGTCAATCTTATTGCCAATTATTTATATGGAAGAAAGCAAAGAGTAAAGATCGCTAACCGTTTTTCAGAATACAAGGATGTTAAAATGGGAGTACCCCAAGGATCTATTCTTGGACTTTTCCTCTTTAGTATTTTTATAAATGATATTTTTACTGTCTGCAAAAACGTGTCAATGCATGGCTATGCTGATGATATTCAGTTATATTTTTCCAATCGAATAGGACTTGTTGATGATTTATGTTATAGACTAAATGAAGACTTAACTGCAATCTCGAAGTGGGCATCAGATAACAAACTAAGCCTTAATGCCAACAAATCTTACGTTCTTCCTATCTCCAGAGATAAACTTGACCACGAACAAATACCACAGATTTTCTTAAATAATAATTGTCTACTAATGGTTAATAAAGTTAAAAGTTTAGGTTTTTATATTAATAGTAGACTTTCATGCTCTGATCATGTCAACAATATCGTTCAACGAGTTTACTACGCGCTTCGATGTTTACGATTGTCTGCTAGATATACTCCAACTAAGACAAAAAAGAGGCTTGTTGTTCAATTAATACTACCAATTATATCTTACTCTGAACTGATATACAGTGACTCAAACAATTGACCACATGTTTCAATAAAGCGAGTTTGAGTCACTGTAAAACGAAAACTACTCATCAGAATTTACTCATTTTTGCTACTTACGTTTTGTTGTTTTGTTGGCAATTCAATAAAAATAAGTTCAACGGGATCAGTGGTACGGTTATCATTTTGTATTATAATAAGTACAAAAAATGCATGTGGTCAATTATTTGTGTTTATGAAAACAATAAGAAAATAACTAAAAATTACTGTTAATATTTAGTGTAGCCACCATTGGCTGCAAGAACAGCTTCCAATCGTCTTGGCATACTGTCCACCAAGTTTTTACAACAGCTTGCTGGAATCCTCGCCCATGCTGCGTTGACCTGCGCCCACAACTCTTCTATATTTGTTGGGGTTCCAACCACTTCTCTTTTTAGTTCGCCCCAGAGGTGTTCAATTGGATTGAGATCAGGCGACTGGGGTGGCCATGGCAGTACTTTGAATCCACTGTCTATAAGCCATTTTTTTGTCATTTTGGCGGTGTGTTTTGGATCATTGTCATGTTGAAAGACAATGTCCTGGGTTTGTTTGTTAAATTTTTCGCATGTAACAGGGAGGTTTCTTGACAAAATGTTAACATAATAGCTGGCATTCATCTTGCCAACTATACGTTGCATTGTTCCAACACCCCCTGCCATCATACAGCCCCATATCATAACACTACCGCCACCAAACTTTAATGTCGGCTTCACGTAACGAGCCTCCAAAGCACTACCAGGTTTGCGCCATGTCCACACCCGGCCATCTGATCCCAACCGATTCATTTTAGACTCGTCCGAAAATATGACCTTCTCCCAATCCTCCGCAGACCAATGGGCATGAGTACGGGCGAACTCCAACCGCAGCTTTTTGTGCCTTTGCGTTAGCAACGGTTTTTTGATTTTAACGTGCCCTTTGAGACCAGCCGCACGCAAAGTATTCCTGACGGTTTCCACTGATAGTTTGACACCCTCATACTCTACCAAAGTCTTATGAATTTGGACAGCATTTTCAACTTTTTGCGTGCGGAGATCTCTAAGAACCCGCCGTTCGAGCACCGTGCTCAAAATTTTTTTGCGCCCGCTGCGGCAAATTGGAGGAGGTGAAGCCATATTTTTGCGAGTTTTAATGACCACGCTCTTGCTCACTTCTAGGGCTGCTGCAATTGCACGACAGCTTTTACCTTCCTGTAAAAGCTGGTGAATCTGGCGAACTACCTCTTTACTTAAGGGCCGAACCATTTTTGCCCTAGTAGAAAATAAATTAATCATGATTAATAATTTTGAAAATATTTGTTATGAACTTACCTGATGGAAAATATTCACTTCCAATTCAAAAAATTCCAATCGCTAATTTTTTTTGATAATTTTCTTGATGTTGTCTCTTTAACGTTTTGCACACAAATAATTGACCACATGCATTTTGTTTACATATTTTGTAACAAAATGATAACGGTACCACTGATCCCGTTGAACTTAGCTTTATTGAATTGCGAACAAAACAACAAAACGTAAGTAGCAAAAATGAGTAAATTCCGATGAATAGTTTTGTTTTTACAGTGACTCAAACTCTCTTCATTGAAACATGTGGTCAATTGTTTGAGTCACTGTATAGCAATCTTGACTCGCACTCTTCGCACAAAATTCTAGTTGCCTTTAATGATGCGGCAAGATACGTGTTTGGCCTGAGACGCTTTGAGCATGTATCTGAAGAAAGTAAAAGCATTTTGGGTTGTAGTATTCTAAACTATTTAAATGCGAGGAATTGTTTATTTTTGCATAAACTAATAACTTATAAGACTCCTGCATACTTATATGAAAAGTTACGATTCAGTGTTTCCACTCGAACATGCAATCTTATACTGCCTAAATTCAACACCTTAATTACTAAACGACTCTTTTTCATCAACGCCATCAAACTCAGGAATTCATTACCTGTAAGCTTAAAATCTACTGTCAGTACGAATAAATTTAAGTCATCTATTATGCTATACTACTCAAATATCTAATTATCTATAACTCTTTTTTCTTCTAACTATTCTTTCTGACATTTTTCTTACTGTTTTTCATCTTTGTTTTATTCAATTTTTTTTTTCCTTTGTTCTAGTTTTTTAATTTGTTATTAAACTCATAATTAATTATATATTTAGTATTTTAAGTTAATTAAAGTATTTCAATTTAAAGTTTGCTGTTGATTATATATATATGACTATGTTGTACTTTTAAAAGATCTTGTATCTTATTGTACTAATTAATATCAAAAATAAATATCAAAATATCAAAAAAAAAATATCAAATACCATCAATTTTATATAAAGGACCACACCCAGTGTCAGAAAAGCATCCCCACACCATTGCACTCCCTCCTCCATGCTTAACCGTTTTCTTGCAGTACCGTGATTGGAGCCGTTTATTATTTGGTTTTCTTACATAACACATACCATCGCTACCAAAAATATTAAATTTTGACTCATCGGTAAATAACACTGTCTTCCACTTTTCTGCTGACCAATTTAAATGCTGCTTAGCAAACTTTAGTCGCTTCAATTGGTTGCGCTTAGAAATCAGTGGTTTTTTTGGCAGGTCGGCGTGCCCGCAAGGATGCATCTACGAGGCGTCTGCGTACACTTCTAGCAGCAATCGGTAATTGGAGATCTACAACAATTTTTGACGAACTTGAAAAGGTTCTTTTTTTACGAACCGGATAATGGTATTGTCTGTGCGCTTACTTGTTGGACGCGGTCTTCCTCCTCGATGCACTACCGAAATGGCTTTCGTTGCTTGAAAACGAGAAATTATGCGTGAAATCGAGCTTTTATGCACATTATATTTAATTGAAATGTCTTTTTGATGTATTCCATTGGAATAGTCGGCTAAAATTAGTTTTCGAAGCTCAATACCGAATTTATCACGAGCCATTTTGATATAGATATATAGATTTTAAGAAAATAAAACTGCTGTTCCACCAAAGATAGTTTTTAATTGACTCTGTTCTAGCTGTATTTCATCACTATGCAGAAATAACTAGAAAAACAAAGCCAAAGATCCCGTTATTTTAAGAACTTAGTGATGTTGCATTTGTTTTGGCCAAGCAAATTTTAAGATTATCGAAAAAAGTATCGATTACCGCGAAATAAAAAACAAAGATCGATTATTTGTATGTGATACCTTATTACAAAAGCCCACAGATGAGTAACAATACATTTTTAATATGTTGTTAAAATAAGCAACCAAGCTGCAAAGATTGTTTAATTCAATACGTTTCAGTTGCATATGTTTTGCCCAACACTGTATGTATGATACATACGTATATGTTTATGTATAATATATACATGTATATACTTTAACATATCAGGGGGGACATCTACCCTACCCTCGCTACGCCCATGTATATGTATATATTTTTATATATGTAAATGTATCGTGGAGGACAACCTGACGCAACTTGGAGCTTCCAACTGGCGCCAGCAAGCGCAAAACAGAAATGGCTGGAGCAATTTCTTACAACAGGCGGAAACCGACTTACGGTTGTAGGCGCCATCTAAGTAACCCTGTAGGAAAATCAACTAATTTAAAGGTAGTTGATAAAGTAGTTTTTTGTCAACCACAACTAGTTGAAATTCTGATTTTTTTCCATAGAACGAACTAACATATTTTGTATGGTGATGTCCGCTAAATAAGTCAATTGACTTTCGTTTGCATATATTTTCAACTACTTGTTAAATTAGTTATATTTAAATAATTTTTTTAATTATTTCAAAATAACCAATTGAAAACTATTACTGATGACCTAAAGTTAATAATATTTGATGAAATGACATGGTGAAATATATATAAACTTGTAATCTAATAAAAATTTGCAATTAAAACATGTCAAAATCAGATTAGTTGCCGCCTTAATATAATTCAAAGTAGTTTATCAATTACTTGTTTTTAAGTAGTATTTCAATTACTTCATGTATGATGCAATAAAAACTATTTAGAATTGAAGTGGATGCCGCCTTAATATAATTCAAAGTAGTTCATATACTGGTTTATTTTAAATTAGTTTTTTAATTAGTTGTTTTAAAAACAAGATAATTTGTTCCTATAGGGAAGTAAGTCAGTAAGTTTATATACATATATATGCATTATATACATGTACTTACATATCAATATCAGGGTGCAACTGTCCTAATCTCGCTACGCCCATGTTTACGTAAATACTTTTATATATGTATACAATATACATGTATAAACATACATATAAAGAGGGACAACTGTCCTCCCCTGCTCTACCTTCGCTACGCCCATGTATATGTATGTATGTTTATATATGTAGTTATGTATAATATTAACATGTATATACATATATATATCAGGGGGAAACTTCCCTCCTCCGCCCTACCCTCACTACGCCCATGTATGTTTATATATGTATAAACATATGCATATCAGTTGGGAAACTGCCTTCCCCAGCCCCACCCTCGTTACGCCCATGTATTTGTATATACATACATATCAGCGGGGGTAACTGCCCTACCCTTGCTACGCCCATGTAAATATATATGTTTATATATGTATGTATATATATTTTCGACGTTTTTTAAAATATTTGTACTGCAGCGCCCTCTGGTGTTCAAGATAGAACCGAGTAGAAAAGTTATAAAAACTCATCGTATCCGAAAACCTCCACATACAAATCTTCATGCAAATCGGCTGAACGGTTTTGGACTTTTTCGACTTTTTTTAAATTTATATTTTAAAATTAAATTTAAATTTAAAATTTTTTTTTTTATTTGTACTAAGAGCGTCTCTGGTGTTAGAGATAGAACCGAGTAGATAAATCATAAAAAAAAACAACCGACTACAAAATCACTACAAAGTAAAAAATAATTTTAAAAATACTTTTCCTTTTAATTTCTTTGTTATATTTGATAATTTATTTAAACATATTATTATATATGAAATCTTATTATCTTAATTTTTTTTTATTTGTTTTATCATCATAAATATATCAATTTCTTGACGAATACAAAAACTTTTAAGGTTGGCGCTAATATAATCAGACTTTTAATCAGAAGCGCCAACTTCAAAGCATTTGTATTCATCAAGAAATTAATATATTTATGATAATAAAACAAGTAAGAAAAAAATTAAGATAATAAGATTTCATATATAATAATATGTTTAAATAAATTATCAAATATGACAAAGAAATTAAAAGGAAAAGTATTTTTAAAATTATTTTTTACTTTGTAGTGATTTTGTAGTCGGTTGTTTTTTTTTTTTTTAATTTTTATTTCTTCCTTTTTAGAGAATATGATAAATTTTCGAAAAAAGTGTATAAACAACATAAATAAAATTGTTCCGAAAAAATTTGTTCTATTAAAATCTGAAAGTTTGTTCGATATTTCAAATATCTGCCTCTTAAATTTAAATTATATGTCACATGTTTTGAAATTATTATACCCATTCTTGTAACGAGTTTTATTACCCTAGTGTCAATATTATTCGAGATATAGTGTTTTTCAAATATTGCCACGCCTCTTTGTTAAATAACCCCCCACTTTCTGGAGCGTTATTTCCAATAATTGTGCCTACCCCTGTACTTTATTTCAGTACCCCAGCGTCAATATTAACTGCGATAGTGTTTATCTAGTATTGCCACGCCTATTTATCGAATAACGCCTACTTTATTGACCATAATTTTTAATAATTCTGCCTACCCCTGTACTACAAAAAATTTCACTGCCCTATTCGAGATACACTGTTCTTCTAATATTGCCACTCCCAGTAGTCGAAATCCGCCCACTTTATTCACCGTCATTTTTACTAATAATGCCTACCCCTATAGCAAATTGCAGTACCATAGTATCAATATTATTCGAGATATACTCTTTCTAATATTGCCACGCCCATTATTCAAATAACGCCCATTTTGTTGACAGCAATTTGTAATAATTGTGCCTACCAGTATACTAAATTTCAGTACCCTAGTGTCCATATTATTCGAGATACAGTGTTTTTATAATATTGCCACCCCCATTTGTCGAATAACGCCCACTTTATTGGCCATAATTTCTAATATTAATGCCTACCCTTATACTAAATTGCAGTACTATAGTATCAATATTATTCGAGATATACTCTTTTCTAATATTGCCACGCCCATTTCTCAAATAACGCCCTTTTTGTTGACAGCAATTTGTATTAACTGTGTCTACCCCTACACTAAATTTCAGTACCCTAGTGTCCTTATTATTCGAGATACAGTGTTTTTATAATACTGCCACGCCCATTTGCCGAATAACGCCCACTTTATTGACGATAATTTGTAATAATAATGCCTACCCCTATACTAAACTGCAGTACTCTAGCCTCAAAATTATTCAAGATACACTGTTTTTCTAATATTGCCACGCCCATTTGTTGAATTACGCCCATTTTCTTGCCCGTATTTTGTTATAATTGTGCCTACCCCTACACTAAATTGCAGTACCCTAGTGTCAATATTATTCGAGATACAGTAGTATCTAGTATTGCGAGATCTATTATTGCCACGCCCAGTTCTCGAATACCGCCCACGTTTGTACGGGCACCTCCATGCTTATGATATCTATCTGTTCCCCAAAAATTATGGCAATCAGGCATATGGTTTAGGAGTTATCGATGTACATACATTTAAAAAAAAAAAAAAAAAAAAACAGAAACCGACGAACTTGAGAACATCCTCCTTTTTGAAGTCGGTTAAAAACTCACCGTATCCGAAAACCTCATCATACAATTTTTCATGGAAATCGGATGAACGGTTTCGGACTTTTTCGACTTTTTTAAAATATCTGTACTACAGCGATCTCTGGTGTTCAAGATAGAACAGAGTATATAGGTCATTAAACCTCGCCGTTTCCGAAAACCTCTATATACCAATTTTCATATAAATCGGATGCGCGGTTTTGGAGTTTTTTACAATTTCTTAAGAGATTTGTGCTACAGCGCCCTCTGGTGTTCAAGGTGTCACAAAAAAAAAGTCCAAGACACTCACCGTATCAGAAAGCCCATATGTACCAATTTTCATGCAACGGCTTAGGAGTTTTTCGAAGTTTTTTAAAATATTTGGTCTACAGCGCCCTCTGGTGTTCAAAAAAGAATAGAGCTGATAAGTCATAAAAACTCACCGTATCCGAAAACTTCTACGTACAAATTTTCATGCAAATCGCATGAACGGTTTCGGAGATAAGCTAAAAAAAGGAATGCCTGGAACCCGATCGCAGCGCCCCCTACCAGGTCCAACCTTTTTTACTGGATAAAAAGTAGACTATATGTTGACCGGGGATATAAGGAACTTGGATGCCAAGTTTCATTTAAATCCATCCAATGGTTTTCGCGTAATGCTTTAACAGACAGACAGACAGACAAAAATTTTAAAAATGCGATTTTTGGACTCAGCGTCATTTTAAATGTCAAACGCAAAAAGAATTTCAAAAAAATATTTCATGTACAGATGTTTTTTTTTACAATTTTATATATATGCTACGATCGGCACCAGACTTCACAGGAACCCTCTTAAGGCTTTGGTATAAAAATTGGCTTAGCGGTTTCGAAGTCTTTACGTGATATACACATATAATACGTATATACTTTAAGTCGCCTCACGCTCTTTAGGAAAAAAATTGTTCAGTCCGGTTCTTCAAATATTTCGACTAAAAATATTGGCTGGAATGGTAATTAGAAAAAAAAAAAACAAACGGTCAGAAATAAGAGTAATGAAAAAGTTATTTTGCATCAAAATATCTTAAATTTTTCCGTTGGACCAAAGATAATGCGGATTTTTATGGATTGTTTTAACATGTTTTTCATATTATTTTCACTAAAATTCAAACGAATTTTTTCCTATACTACTTTAAGTCAATTAAATTGTAAAATGTAAAAAATGTGTAAATATTTTTGTAATTTCATTCAATTTAGTTTTTCACTTTACACTATATTTTATCATCAATAGATAATTTATTTGACTAAAAGTAACATGGCAAACCAAAAAAAAATTTTAATTTGAATTTTAGTGAAAGTAATTTAAAAAAAAGTTAAAAAAATTAATGAAAATCTGCATTATCTCTCGTCCAACTGTAAAAATTTAAAATTTATTAGTGCAGATTGGAAGAACTTTTTCATTACTATTATTTCTGACCGTTTGTTATTTTTAACCACCACACCAGCAAATATTTTTATAAAAAACTCGATTTTTAGAGCATATTTCAAACCATTGCGTGGCATATTGGTTGAGGTGCGTGGCTTGTATGCCATAGAACCCAGGTTCGAATTCCACCTGACACAGAAAGTTTTTTCAATTGATTTAATTTTTCTGTTCGGCCGTCATCTCTATGCAGACAATGGCAAATCCAGAGAGTAAAATCTGGCTGAAAAGCTTCTTGAGAACATAAGCTCCAATTCTCGATCATTTGTGTTCAAACATTTCACAACACGCACATCACAGTTGATCACAAGAAGCTCGGTCAAAGTATTTTCAAAGGCTGAAATGGCCATTTCGTTTTTGTTTTTTTTTTTTTTATTTCAAACTATTCCAGCTCACGGATGGCTATCGCTACAGTCGAAATATTTGGGGAATCATCGTAACATAAAGCATTATTTTGATTTTTTATTTTTTACAGATAGATAGATGAGCAGAAAAAGTAGGCATGGCAACATTTATATATAAAGTGACCGCCACTTGGTCCCAATGCACCTAGATACCAAGTTTCACTATCAAAACACGTACAGCTCAGAAATTACAATGATTTTTGAAAAGTCGTCGTAGATAAAGTGCGACACGCCCATTTTTTTAAGGGTTTTGGCAGTAACCATATGAACTAAAAAAAAAGCTGATATATATGTAGATATATATATCCTTTTTATGGATTTGTGGGCGTTTAAAGTAGGCGTGGCAACATTTATATATAAAGTGAACGCCAATTTGACCAATAGCACCTACATACCAAGTTTGTCTATCAAAACGTTCACATCTCCGCAATTAAAATCATTTCTAACCGATAGCCCTGGCAGCTAGTGCTGACTTAGTTATAATTTTTAAATTGTAATTAACTATAGTACATTAATAAAAAAAGTTAATAAATAAATTAAATAAAATTATTTCTGAAGAGTGGGCACAGATATTTGGTGAGGAACCAACAAATTATATTTTTATAACGTTTTGTTTTATACAACTTTTTAGTTCAATTAAATTTTTACAACTCATAAAATATTTGAAAATTTTTGAATAATAAAATTTTCAATTCAAAGAAAACTTGATCGTAATAATAAGAATAAAGAAAGTAGAATTCGTTAGAGTATAAATTTGAGACGATACAGTTTGTGAATTTATCGGGTTATTTTGTGGTGGTATTGAGTCACCACAGATATAGTGCTACCATGCACATTTTTTGGAAAGCTGTCGAGAGTAAGCGTATGAACTAAATTACCAAATTTCAGTATTTAACGATGAGAATCGTCTGGTTTATATAAGTTCTATTAATTTGTGGGTAAAAAAAACCAAGTGGCGGCCGTGGCGTAGTGTTTTAGTAAAGTAAAGTTTTTCAACTGAATTCATTTTTTCTGTTCTACCGTCACCTCTCTGCAGACAATGTCAAACCTCAGAGAGTAAAAACTGCCATGAAAAGCTTCTTGAGAACATAAGCCTTTCGGAGTCGGCATAAAACATGTAGGTCCAGTTCTCGATCATTTGTGTTCAAACATTCCACAACACTCACAACACAATTGATCATAAGAAGCTCGGTCAAAGTGCTTTCAAGGGCTGAAATTGGCCATTTCGTTTTCTTTTTTTTTGTGGGTGGTACAAGTGGGCGTGGCAAATTTTATATATATATATTGACTGCCACTTAGAGCAGCTGCATATCAAGTGTTACTGTCAAACGTGTGCAACTCGGGAATAAGCATGATTTCGAAAAAGTGAGCGTAGATATGGTGCGACCACGGCCATTTTTTAGCAGTTGCCGACAGTGACCATATGAACTAAATTAGCAAATCTTAGTCTCCTACGGCAAAAACCGTCCGATATAAAGCATTGTTACTGATTTGTGGACGGTAAAAGTGGGCGTGACAACGTTTATATTTACATAGTGACTGCCACTTGGACCTATGGAACCTGCATACCAAGATTCACTATCAAAACGTGTACAACTCAGGAATAAGCATGATTCCGATAAAGTGGGCGTAGATATAGTGCGGCCACGCCCATTTTTTGTATATTGGCCGAGAGTAATCATATAAACTAAATTATCAAATCTTAGTCTTCTACGGCAAAAGACGTCTGATATAAAGCATTTTTACTTATTTGTGGAGGGTAAAAGTGGGCGTGACAACTTTTATATTTACATAGTGACTGCCACTTGTATGCATAGCACCTGCATATCAAGATTCACTATCAACACCAAACTTGAACATCTCAGGAATTAAAATGATTTCTGATCAGTAGGCGTAGATATAGAGTGACCAAGCCCATTTTTTGTACAGTCACCGAAAGTAACCAGCTGAACAAAATTACCAAATTTAAGTTTTATATGATTAAAACCGTCTGATTTATAGCAATTTTTTTGGTTTGTGGGCGATAGAGCCAATTTGGGTTGTATGGGAGGTACCACACCCCCTTGCCCAATCAACACCAAACTTCACAGGAACACTTCCAGAATGTTGCTTCAGTATCCCTAAAAATTTCATAAAGTTTGGTTCGGTGGTTTTGGAGTCTATACGTGATATACACCATTATCCACATACACACATAACTTGTTGTTTCTGATCTGACGTCAGTATTGCTTTTTGACCAATTGTCATTTATATCGGATCATGTCCTAATATTTTGTGATATACACACATATCCACATACCCACATACACACATACATACATTCATTTTGATATATATATATATATATAGATTTTTGTTGTTTCTGATCTGACGTCAGTATTGCTTTTTGAGCAATTGTCATTTATATCGGATCATGACCTAATATTTTGCACTCTGGATATTGATCTTTCTTCATCTGTTACTGATACCACTTTTACTTTTCGGAATTTTAAGCATATTGATTATGGAACACTGTTTGATATCTTGTCTCTTATTAATTGGACTGACTGTTGGTTTCTGAGCTCAGTTGATGAAAAAATAAACTTTTTTATTGAAAAGATATTTGATCTTTTCGAAGCTCATGCCACTTTGTACACGTCGAGTCACAATTACGTCTTGCCCCTGGTTTACTTCCTCTGTCAAAATGGCTCTAAAAAAGCGCAGCAAAGCCTATAGCAGGTGGAAACGTAACCCAACTGATTTGAACTGGGAAGCATTCAAAATATCAAGTAATGAAGCTTCCTCAGCCGTTAAGTTGTCCAAAAAACAATTCTATCTATCCAAGCTCAGTCCCACGGAATAATTTAAAAAGTATTGAAATTTGCAATAATAAAATCGAATCTTGTCCAACTGATCCGAATCTACTTAATAATTTTTTCACTGCAAGCTCGATAACAGACGAATCTCTTGAACTCTTTAATCATAGTAATTTTGCCCGCGACTTTCCTACACAGTTTGATTTGAACGCTATAAGCGAAGTGGATGTAACTCACTGCATAACTAACATCAAGTCAAATGCTTCCGGCGAAGATGGGATCTCCCTGAAGTTTGTTAAACTTATACTGCCCTATGTGTTTAGTCCGCTTGCGCACTTTATCTCAATCACATCTTCACAACCTCGTGCTATCCCACTATCTGGAAGGTGGCAACTGTTATTCCAATTGCAAAAAAAAAAAGAAACGCGCGTGATCCTTGCGACTTCCGACTTATTAGTGTATTGTCTTCAGTTTCAAAGGTCTGTGAATCTATTATGGCTGAGCAGATTTCAAACCACATTTATACTCTCTGTACAATTGTACATACATTCGCATATTTTGATTTTTATTATTATTTATGTACAATTGATTAATTCGCATATTTTGGTTTTGATTTCTTTACGATTGTTTTAAATTAATTTGCTTAATGTAGCACTTTTTTATTTCTCAATATATTTTGTTTACGTTATTTATTTTTAGTATTTAAACACCAATTTTAATTAATAAAGAACACAGTTAATTTGACATCCAACACCAGTAGTTTAAATTACTCCAACTTAACAACCTTTAAGTTCAAGTGCTTAAAGGCCCAACCTACACCAAACCTTTGAGTTAAAGTGCTCAAAGGCATATTCGTTGCTCAAGGCATAGAGCCTTGAACATTTGGTGAAGATTACGATTCAACATACTAGATCGAGGTGCTGCAGGAAGCCATCTACATCATGGATGCCTTGTACACCAAACAAGCGGAACTAGGAAGTTCGATTCAACGAATCATCACCAATTTTAAAAAAGATTCAACGGATCGAAAGACAAAGCCGTATTATGAACAACGACTCCGGGGTTTGAATTCTTCGTGGAACCAATTCGATGCAAATGATTCAGAGATTCGAAAAAATGACACTCTAGATCCGGAACATAAATACTTCACAAAAAATTATTACGATGTGATTCGAGACCTTTTCGAACAGTATAGCAAAATATTTCAGGATGCATTAAGCACCACATCAACAGCTAGCCTACAAATTCATCCGAAGCCTTTAGCCAATTCAGCACAGCTTGCGGAAATAACCAGGTTAATACGAAAGCAGCATGCCACCATATTGTCGCTACGACGGCTGATATCAACACTATCAAGGGAAGATGAACCACAACCTCCACAATACTTCAAGGTGAATTTAATTAAACTTACCAAGTTGTGGGAAGAAGTTGAATCAATTAATTACCAAATTTGGGATTTGCATGATGATCCTCAAGGCAGTGGATACAATGTTGAATAATACCTTTTGCTGGAAGAAACAGTACAGGTGTGCCTTCAATGCAACAAGTCAACAACAACGTTCCACGGGAAGAATCTATCAGAATGCCAGAGGTTCAAATTCCTAAATTCGATGGACACTATCTATCGTGGAAACGATTCTATGACCTATTTAATGAAATGATTCACAAAAGAACAATTCCGAATGTGCAAAAAATATGGTACCTGAAGTCTTCACTAAATGGAGAAGCAGCAAAATTAATTCAACATTTCTCGTTGAGTTCAGAGAACTATGAAGCTGCTTGGAAAATGCTCCAAGACCGATACAACAATTTACGTCTACTAACATCAACACTAATTCAAAAAATTCTCAGTCAACCAAATCATTCTGCTGACACACCAAGCGCTAGCACAATAAAGGCATTGCATGACGTTTCTCATGAGAGTCTTCTTGCGTAAAAAAATTTGGGAATCGATACTTCAAGCTGGGATCAACTATTGTTGTATATTTTGCTTAAAAAACTGGATAAGCAAACACATATGTTATACGAGCAATCGTTAGAAAAATCAAAAGAACTGCAAACATTATCTCACTTCTTAGAATTTCTAGAACACAGGTTCCAATCACTTGAGGCATTAGGGAGCAAGGATAAAAAGGCACCAACTAAAATAGTTTCTTCCGTTGCAACACGAGAAAAGACTAATATCTGTGCAGTATGTCAAAATGGTCAACACCCATTATATAGCTGCAACCAATTTTTGCATCTAACCACCAAGGATAAAATTTACCAAGTGAAATCCAAGAATTTATGCATTAATTGTCTCAAGGCGGGACACACAACAGAATCCATCGACACAACCTGAAAAGAGATCGGTCTCATTGTCAGCATTAAACGATAATAAGAAACAGTCATATGTTTTACTAGGTACAGCAAAAATTATCTTAATGACTTCCAACGGCATGACAGTAGAATGCAAGGCGATTTTGGATTCAGAATCGCAAGTGAACCTAGTCACATCAAGAGTTGTAAAGATATTAGGATTGTCTCCTAAATCAACATCAATTCACTTGGAAGGTATTGGAAAAAGCACTTGACGATTTGCTTGTGTGTGCTGCTTGTTGTTGTTGCTGCAATTAGCTGTTGATTCTGTCCACATTGCTTAACCTTGGTCTTGGAAATGGCGCCACCGAAATACCTCAACTGTTGTGTGTGCTCAAAAAACATCGGTAAGCTCCAAAATAGTATTGGATGTGGAGTGTGTGGCTGCTGGTTTCACATAGAATGTATGGATGTCACTTTGGAACAGCACGCATTCTTGCTAAAAAATCGGATTTTTACGTTTACCTGCAAGAAGTGCAAGGAAAGTCCGCCTTCTGACAATAGTTTCCAGGCTCTGCAAGCTGAACTGTGTGACCTCAAACTTGGGATTGCAGATATGAAACAACATTTCACTACGCTACTTAGCGATTTTAAAATGGATTGGTCGACAACTATTAATGACATCAAGGCTGATATTAACAGTTGCCACCAGCAGATTGTGCTAGTTGAGTCTACATCAACAAATAAAATTATGGAGCTGGAACTTGCGAATAATGCACTACAGCGCCAAATAAACCGTGCTGATATATTAATTAGTGGACTTCCTGCTGGGTTGCCTAACATCTATGAACCAGTCCTAGCTGTTTGCAAGTTTCTGAATCTTTCCACTAACGCCTCTGACCTTCAGTATTGTTGCTACATGCGAAGGCAGACAACTGTTCTAGTAAAGTTTAACAATGTTAAACAGCGTGATGATTTAATGAAGCAGTATTTTAATAAGCGGAACTTAAAACTATGTGACATCTTAGGTGGTGATCTGCAATCTCGGGTCTATGTTAATGACCATTTCACGCCGGCGGCTAGTAAACTAAACTTCACATGTAGGAAGCTCTTGAACGAAAAGAAAATCAAACAATTTAAAATACTTAACAAAGATGTCCCTCTATCGAGAATCACCATGCTTGATGGTAGTATGAAAACAATCAGTCTTAAGGAGATTTGTTCAATTTTTGATGCTGCTCATTTGCCAGTTTTTGTACCAGCTGGAACGTTGGCATAGGATGAATCCAGATTGGTATAATGAATTTTTTGATGCTGCTCACTTGCCTTTTTTGCTGGAATTGTTATAAGCTGGGCACAGGATGAATCCATGCTGGAGTAAGGCTGTCTTGTTACCCATCATTAACCAGAAATCATTTTCTTTTTCTATGTTAAGTTACTATCTGAATTTTTTTACTTTTAATTTAAAAAACTTTTTTACTTTGAATTTAAAATCTTGCATTTCGTTTTTATCCCATCTTATACTTTCTTTTCTACTTATTTTTCTGTTTTTTAATTTTGCTCAAATTTTTTGTAGTATTATATCCTTTTAGTATTTTTCGACCAATGAATAAGTCGTAATACGTATTTCAATGAAATTTGTTTTTTTTGCAATATTATGTCCATTTGCGATATTATTTTTAAGTAATCGTATTTTAAGTTTAGCTTTAATTTATTGTGCCTATAATCGACTCCCTTTGTGTGAACAAGTCCAACTTCAATGTTGGTCATGTCAACTGTCAAAGCATCAGACCTTCTTTTGCTTCATCAAAGCTAGACGAAATCAAAGGTATTCTTAGTGGCTGCTTTCTGGATGTTGTTGCTTTTACAGAAACCTGGCTTAAGCCCCATATTTCGAATAGTGCTATTGATATCCCTGGTTATTCTGTGTGTAGAAATGATCGCCCCAATGCTAGGGGTGGTGGTGTGTGCCTTTTCATAACCAAAAAAATTAAGTTCAAGGTGGTCACTAGTCCACAGGAATACGGTGTCTGCGAGTCTCTTTTCGTTGAGTTGTGTCTACACTCTCATAAAATTCTGCTTGGAGTTGTTTATTTACCTCGTGGTGATATTGCCTCTTTTGAAGGATTGTTAGGCGACCTGTTTGTTAGGTATTCGAATGTAATTGTGGTTGGTGACTTTAATCACAATGTCTTTGACATATTGAAATCTGCTAGTCTGCGTTCCATGTGTCTTCGTTGTAATTTGTCTAGTGTGCACAATTCACTACCTACTCATTATGATGTTCATCATAATTCAACGTCACTTATCGATTATTTTTTGATAAGTGATCCTTGTAAAGTTATGCTTTCTGGACAAATGTACTCTGCTGCTATCTCTCACCATGCTTTCATTTATACTTCGTTTGACTTCCCTTGCATTCAAGAAGATGAATTTGTTGAATACCGTAACTTCAATGCGTTTAATCTTGATAATATCAACTCCTTTCTATCTAGTGCTGACTTTAGTGATATGTATTCCTCTAATGATGTTGATGCGCAACTCGTATTTTTAAACTCTATCTTAGCTGAGGCTTTGGATTTGGTTCCAGTTGTACGGTTTAAAGTTAAGAATAAAAACGTGGTTGAATTTGACTCTAGGGAAATTAGATATGCGAAATCATTGCGTGATCTTGCGTTCAAAGCATTTACATTAGATAAATCTGAATTTAATTAGAAAACCTTCTGTAAATATAGGAATCGTCTAAAATATACTTACAGGAAAATATAAAGAAACATTGGATCGCGAATTTTCCAGAATAACAATTGCAAACAAATTTGGAATAATTTACGAAACTATGGCTGCCTAAATAAAAGTGTGTCTCTTGATGATGTGGATGTTGATTCTATTAATCATTACTTTATTACCCACCAAACAATAAACAATCTTCCTCCTACCAATATTGATGAATACACTGATGTTGACGGTTCTTTTTATTTTAGAAATATTAATGAGAATGAGCTTGCAGTAGCGTTTTGTAGAGTCAAATCGAATTCTATTGGGTATGACAATATCCCGTTAAAATTTTTAAAAATGGTACTGATTTTGATTTTCAATCATGTACTGTTCTTGTTAATAATATCCTTACAACATCCAAATTTCCTTTGTCTTGGAAAGTGGCTAAAGTTGTGCCTATTCCCAAAAGCAATTCCTCTATCACCTTGGATAATTTAAGACCTATAAGTATTCTTCCGGCTCTCTCTAAAGTTATGGAAAACATAATTAAAATACAGATTTTTGAACACACAAATCGTCTCTCCCTGCTTGATGATAGTCAGTCAGGTTTTCGAAGTGGCTATAGTACTTCTTCACTTTTACTTGGCCTGACTCTATTAGAGAAAATGTAAATCGTAACAAAGTAAGTCTCTTAGTGTCCCTTGACTTTTCTAAGGCATTCGACAAAATAAATCATTTAATGCTGATTAAAAAACTGAAGTTACAATTTAAATTTTCTAATGCCGCTTGTAAGTTAGTTTTTTCTTATTTATCTGAGCGTAAACAATTTGTCTCATTGAATAATAATAACTCGGGGTTACTTAATATTGTGTCTGGTGTGCCACAAGGTTCAGTCCTCGGTCCACTGCTATTTATGTTTTTCACCAATGACTTTGTTAATGTCTTGGACTTAAACCAGTGCAAACCATTTATTTTTGGTGATGATATTCTTCTGTTATTCACTGGTGAAATCCAGTTCTTAGATGCTCTGCAATCCTTAGTCAATTTTAATCTACAGCATGTTGCCTCTTGGGCTTCTGAACACTGCCTTACCTTAAATGCGATGAAAACTAAGTGTATTCAATTTAACCCTTCTAGGTTTCAAACGGACCTACTCTATGTACGTCTTAATAATGATAAAATTGACTTTGTTGATAGTCTTAAATGTCTGGGAGTTATCATTGATCAGAAACTTAACTTCGATAAGCATATTAATGTTATTAGTTCTAGAATTGGATTTAAGGAAGTTGTATAACGTTGGCTACTTTTTGCCGCTTCATGTCAAGTATAAACTAGGGCATGCCCTTCTAATGTCTAGCATAACCTACTGTTTTGAAGTTTTTTCTGGAACGTGTGAAGGTGGAAGTCGGAACTCGTTTCCACACACACTAGATGCACACCCAGTAGCAGTCGTGACCTCTTTTCTGTCTGTTGAAATTTATTAAAATACCTTGATGCCTTATTTGGATCATTAACTAAAGCATGAATTAAATCTTTTATTTTTACACATCACATTTATTTAATCTATGTGTACGCACTATCGGAATACCTCTTAATACATCGCCAGTAAATAAAACAACTATAACTTGGGTAGTTAAACACTGAAGCAGCACTGTGTTGAATAAGCAAAATGTAACATACACCTTAGTTAAATTTCACCCGGATGGCAACACTAGCCCGAGGTGAAAAGCGATATGTCAAGAACAATGAAACAGCTGAAACATAAACTCAACACACCATAACTGTGCAGTCAAGCTGGGGTGACTTACACAACGAGTGGCAAATTAAAATTGAGTCTTGCAGCAGCAGCCACACGGGTAAGTCATCTTCAAATAATTAACTCCTGATAAAACCTCCTCCTAATAAACCTTTTTCCTACGCGTTGTGCCATTGAGGACGGCGCTTCCATTCTAATTCCTACCCACGCGTTGTGTCATTGAGGACGGCGCTTCCATTCTAAGTCCTACCCACGCGTTGTGTCATTGAGGACGGCGCTTCCATTCTAAGTCCTACCCACGCGTTGTGTCATTGAGGACGGCGCTTCCATTCTGAGTCCTACCCACGCGTTGTGTCATTGAGGACGGCGCTTCCATTCTAAGTCCTACCCACGCGTTGTGTCATTGAGGACGGCGCTTCCATTCTAAGTCCTACCCACGCGTTGTGCCATTGAGGACGGCGCTTCCATTCTAAGTCCTACCCACGCGTTGTGCCATTGAGGACGGCGTTTCCATTCTAAGTCCTACCCACGCGTTGCTCCAGAACGGTTGACGATTCCAACAGCTGACGATGGGTGACATTGGTACATCAGGCCACGAAGAAACTCGGATCGAAAACATTGTAATGACATGAACAAAGATAGAGAAAAATTGACTCATATAAATTTATCATTAACTCGTGAACTCAAATTTATAGTATATATTATTTTGTTTATTTACAAATGAACTATTGTGTAATAAACTAGCAAGAATCGATAAACTAACTTAACCCCGTGTATTAAATTTTGTGAACGAACCCTGGACACCGGCGAGTGATACCTCGGCAAGAAAAAAGGTTCGTCACAAACGCTTGCTGGTAATTTGAAAAGAATTGAACTTCTTGTCAACCGAATTGTACGTTATGTGTATGGGGTACGTCGTCGGGACCATATTTCTCCTTATGTACTTAAATTCTTAAAAGTTTCCTTTAGTACTTTCTTCAAAGTTAGAATTTTGTTTTTCTTCTTTAAACTTGTAGTTGCTAATGGTCCACGCTATCTGATAAAAAAGTTTTCCTTTAGCCGCTCATCTAGGAACACTCAATTAATTATTCCTCGAATATTGTCGTCTTTATTCGAACGGTCCTATGTGGTTCGTACCGTTCGTTGTTGGAATAGGTTACCTATTTATTTAAAAACTTTTTCTCTAACGCCTAACACATTTAGAAGCAAGTTAATTGAACACCTACTAGCTTAAGTTATAAACCGATAAATTCTTACTTAAACTCAGTTTATCTTTTATTCATTAATTACCTTATAACCTTAGTTTTATTCTTTTTTTTTTTAAACTTATAACTGAAGGGATTGTCTCACTTCAAATGGGTATAGGATTGTTACTTTTATTGTTTTTTGGTTTGGGAATTGATTTAGGCACTAACCTATATTTTTATTTTGTATTCTTTTAGTTTGTATTCTTTCGAGCATTTTTAGTTTGTATTCTTTCGAACATTTATAGACTCTTGTAATATATTTATTGGCCTAGAAGGCTTTTTATTACAACTGATGGATTAAATAAATAAATAAAAGAAAACAAAGCAGTCATCATCGCATTCATATCACTATGAAATCCAAAACAAATAACTACACATCCCCACTAGAGGCTGTTGTTTTAAAACAAATTGTGTCACCACAACCATCGACGGCATTGGATACTTCTAAATGGACAATTCCCGACAATATACCACTAGCAGATCCAACCTTCAGCCAGCCCACCGCCATTGATGTGCTGATCGGAGCCGAATTCTACCATCAAATCTTGTCTGCAGGAAAAATTAAAATAGATGACCACATGCCAATATTACAAAACACCGTTTTTGGATGGGTGTTCTCGGGCAAGATAACTCAACCATGCATCAACACACTTGTATGTGGAGTTCTCACTAGTGAAGACGTAACCAATACTTTAATTGAAAGATTTTGGAAGCTCGAAGAACTAAATGAGACTGAACCAGCACTAACAGAAGTTGAACGACAATGTGAAAATCACTTCACAAAAAATACAAAACGCGGTAACGACGGCAGATTCATTGTCAGGCTTCCGTTTTCCAGAAAACCAACAGAATTGGGAACTTCAAAAAAATCAGCGTATAATCGATTTATGGCACTAGAACGGCGACTCACCCAAAACCCTGACCTCAGAACTCAATACATCAATTTTATGCGCGAATATGAAGATTTGGGCCACATGACAAAGATAAACGTGGAGAATGCTTTGGTTCCAAATTATTTCATTCCTCACCATTGTGTCCTTAAACCTGATAGCAGCACAACAAAACTTCGGGTAGTATTCGACGCATCGTGCAAAACGTATTCAGGATTATCGCTCAACGACATACAGCTCAACGGCCCCACCAATTCTACTTCGCTTCAGGACACCTAAATTCATATTTACAACCGATATTAAAAAAATGTATCGACAAATCGACATGCATAGTGAAGATCGCAGATACCAACTCATATGGTGGAGAAAACGGTCGTCAGAACCACTCAACTATTACCAGCTCAACACAGTTACCTACGGTACAAGAGCTGCTCCTTATTTGGCAACAAAATGCTTACAAACACTTGCAATAAATAACCAAGAAGAACGACCATTAGGAGCAACTGGACTTACCCTAAGAAAATGGTGCGCCAACCACCCAAGGTTGTTAATAGGAATTCCAGAAGAACATCAAGAAGTCAACTTGGGTCTTGACGATGATGGTACACAAGCAATAAAAACGCTCGGCTTGACATGGTTGCCAAAAACTGATAAATTCTGCGTCAAAGCCAAGTTGAACAAAAGCACCATACTAACAAAACGCGTTGTTGCATCAGATCTAGCAAAAATTTTTGATCCATTGGGCATTCTCGCACCTGTTTTTGTAAAGGCAAAAATTTTTCTTCAACAGATGTGGCTACAAAAAATATCGTGGGATGATCCACTATCGGCTGAATCACAAGCAACATGGAATAACTTCAAGCGAGAGATGGAAGAATTAAACAACTTCAAGATCAATCGACACATATTTTCATCTCATATACCGAAGGAAATATAAGTTCACACCTTCGTTGATGCATCTGAGAAGGCATATGGTGCAGCAGTTTATATTAGATTTGTTTTGACCAGTGGTGAAATTCTTGTAAGGTTATTGTGCGCCAAATCTCGAGTTGCTCCAATAAAAAAAAGTACAATACCGCGGTTAGAATTATCCGCGGCCGTATTGGGAGCTCAGCTAACAACCAGAGTTAAGGAAGATTTGCAATATAATATATACAAAACGTTCTACTGGTCAGACTCACAAATTGTATTGGCTTGGTTAAACTCTGATACAGCACAATACCAAGTTTTTGTTGCTCACAAAATAACAAAAATACGCGAATTAAGCATATCTGAACAATGGAGACATGTAAGCACACGTCATAACCCGGCTGATTTGGTATCGAGAGGAATATCTCCAAAGAATTTTGCTAAATGTTGCTTATGGCACTTCGGTCCAATGTTTTTATATGCAACAGAAGATAACTGGCCAGTTAAGTTTTCAAAGACCCTAATGATAGAGACTGAAGAAGAACGAAAGAAAAAAATACTACCATCAGTTCTAACTACGCTTGACAACAACGATTTATTCTATACAATTAACCATGGGAACTCTTTTAAAAAACTTCAACGTGTCGTAGGATATGTTCATCGCTTCATTAAACACAGCAAATGCAGCAACCTGTTACGTCAACATGAAGTTGTTTTGACAACACAAGAATTAGATAAAGCTTTGATGTCTATAGTTCGTGCTATGCAAGGGTATGATTTAAGTGATGAAATAAAACAACTAACTAAAAAAAATAAAATCAAAAAAAGCAGGCCAAAATTGCTGTCACAAATTATGGGGAACCTGCCCGCAACAAGAGTTACTCCCGCTCGACCATTTATCAACACAGGAGTGGACTTTTGTGGACCTTTTTGGATTCACTATAAACTGAGAGGCAAAAGACCACACAAGGCCTACATTGCTTTATTTTGCTGTTTCGCTACCAAGGCGATTCACATGGAACAGGTGAGCGACTTAACCACAGAAGCATTGATCGGAGCATTAAAACGCTTTATCGGACGACATGGTCATTGCCAAAACTTATACTGTGATAATGCCACCAACTTTGTAGGAGCAAAGAACAAGCTTGCAGAGTTAGAAACAACTATTTTCAAATCAAAGGCACAAGAAATCATTTTATCAACTTGCAGTCAGCGGGGCATAACCTTTATATTTATACCACCACGTGCCCCTCATTTTGGGGGCTTATGGGAAGAGGCGGTGAAGTCAGAAAAACATCTACTACTAAAAAACGTTTCAACAGAATCGCGGACATACGAAGAACTAGAGACGATAATCATTGAGATTGAAGCAATACTCAACTCTAGACCAATTTCTTCAATGTCAAACGACCCCACTGATCTAACTGCCTTAACTCCAGATCATTTCCGGTTTGGAGAACCGATGAATGCACAAATTGACACAAAGGTGCTACCTCTAAAAACCAGTAGATTAGATAGATGGAAATTAGTATCGAAACTTAAACATGAATTTTGGAACCGATGGTCAAGAGAATATCTCAACAAACTGCAGTACAAAAACAAATGGAACCATAAATCTGCTAATATCAAGGAAGGTGCTATGGTTCTTATAAAAGAAGACAACCTGCCTGTTCAGCAATGGCCTCTTGGAAGAATCATCGATACATACACTGGCGAGGATGGTTTTATTCGAGTTGCGGACGTGCAAACATCTTCAGGGATATTGAAAAGAGCAATCCACCGTCTAGCACCACTTCCAATTAACACTGAGTCCCCTGGCAACACAAACAGTCACGACTCACAGGAGGCCATAGAAAACATAAGTATCTCAACAACTACAAATCAGGCTGACGAAGACACAGAAAGGCCAACATCGAAAAAACGTCGAACATCAGTAACTAGCAACATCACCACATCCATGATCGTAATTTTGCTATTACCACTGGTTTATGCAGGCAAAATTAAAGTTACCAAATTCAGACTTCACTTGGGTATCCATTTTGAAGATATAAGTGCATTAAACATAGCGTCAAGTCAATGGAACTTCCTTATATATTATGACCTTGAGCCATTAAAGGCAGAACTATCAGCATTAGCGAATGGAACTCGTATAGCACAACAGCTATGCGAGGAAATGCAGCAAAAAACGGGTTGCGACGAAATTATACACTATTTTCAGGTCACCATGCAATCCCTCCGCCTCGATGATACACTACTATCTTCCAAACGAGCTAAAAGAGGAGCGCTGAATATAGTCGGAAACATTGCTGGATCATTGTTTGGAGTTTTGGACAATAAATATGCCAAGAAGATGTCTCAAACAATTTATGAAATCCGAAATAATGAGGACCACCTGATGAACTTGTTGCGCAATCAAACTTCAGTGATTGACTCAACTATTAACCTCCTGCAAATTGACGCTAATACTACAAGGTTGCGGTTTAAACAAATAGACTCACAGTTAAACAAACTTGCAGAACAACTCAATCATGTTAGTACTGATGAATTTCAAACTAAACTGCATCAAATGTTTCTATCAATCTCTGCTCAACTTACGTTACTAATGGTTAATATGCAACGAGTTCAAGGGACATTACTCGATGTGCTAGCCAATACACTCCATGGAAGAATTAACTCTTTATTGTTATCTACAAATCAATTAAAAGAAGAATTAAAAACAATAAGAGCTCATTTACCACCCCTTTTAGAGTTACCTGTAGACAGCGACGATTTTCTGCAACTCTATAAGTTGATGACACTCAAGGGAGGTCTAGGGCCACATAATGCTGTGTTTGAGATAACGATTCCTCTGATCAATCTAGAACAGTTCGAGATCTTTAAAATGATTCCTGTTCCAACATATATAAATGACACCATGATTACTATAAAACCATGCGCCTCAGCATTGGCAGTAGGACCTCACAGAGATCAGTACATACCGTTGAGTACAGCTGATTTACAACAATGCACAGTTATATCTCCTGATCGACGACTTTGTTTCAACCTTCAAGCCAAATATCAAAAAACCTCTGAATTATGCGCCTGCGAATTGGGTCTTTTGGTGATTGAACCTCAACCCACCTGCATTCTGGAAAGAGTTTGAACAAATTCCACATGGATTCAATTAGAAAAAAAGAACCAGTGTATATTTGCACTACAAACACCAACTCGAATTACCACCGTATGTGACCAAGATTTATCACAGCTGACGCTAGAAGGAACTGGCTTGTTCACTCTGGAACCAGAATGTACCATCAAGGGAGAATCAATGAGTATCACGGGATACCAAACAGCTGGCTAGGCCCACACAAATAACAACAGCTACTCTCGAACTTCAGTACAGCAGACTACGCAGAACAAGTCCAGAACCTAACTACACTTCAAACAAAATTGACTTTAGATCTCTACCTCATTGTTTTACGACGCAATATCACGTCACTACATCATTGTCGAGCATAGCACTCATATGCTGCGGACTGTTTCTAATTATTGGAATATGGAGCTGGAGATCCAAGGCAAGAAAAACGTCAGATATGAAACCCTGCACCCAGGAGAAGAACAGCAGCAGACTTTTCTGTACACATATAGCGCTGGTGATTGGCAACATAATTTTTGAACTTCATTCAACCCGGGCAGAATGTACAATTGTACATACTTACATTCGCATATTTTGATTATTTTTATTTGCATACAATTGATTAATTCGCATATTTTGATTTTTATTATTATTTGTGTACAATTGATTATTTCGCATATTTTGATTTTTATTATTATTTGTGTACAATTGAATAATTCGCATATTTTGGTTTTGATTTCTTTACGATTGTTTTAAATTAATTTGCTCAATGTTGCACTTTTTTATTTCTCAATATATTTTGTTTACGTTATTATTTTTAGTATTTAAACACCAATTTTAATTAATAAAGAACACAGTTAATTTGACATCCAACACCAGTAGTTTAAATTACTCCAACTTAACCTTTAAGTTCAAGTGCTTAAAGGCCCAAGCTACAAGCCTTTGAGTTAAAGTGCTCAAAGGCATATTCGTTGCTCAAGGCATAGAGCCTTGAACACTCGGTCTAATGTCGGATCTTCAATCTGGGACACTTGACGTTACTCTGTGTACTGGACTTTTCCAAAGCCTTTGACACAGTGAACCATGAAATTTTGTGCAATAAACTCAAGTTCAATTTTGGTTTCTCTGACACTTCAGTTCGTCTTTTAAATTCTTATTTAGGTGGAAGGATACAGAAAGTATAAGTAGAAAATATTTTTTCTATATTTAAGATTTACTTCTACTGGAGTACCGCGAGGATCGGTTTTAGGCCCTCTTCTGTTTTCCGTGTTCATTAGTAACATTTTCAATAAATGCAATAATGTTACAATGCATGTGTACGCTGATGACCTGCAATTATATTTGTCAAGACCTATTGGGCTTATTGAAGATCTGTGTGCATGAATTAATGAAGATTTAGATATAACAGATTAGGGCAAAGGCAAACTGGCATCCGTGTAGTTTGACGGCTAATTTGAGCGGCGGGTCGCTCCATTGACCTTAAACATGGAATGTGCGCAGGGCTTGGGTCCCGCCACATTACTACTGCCCAATGAAAACTAAAACAGCCTCGGACAAGAACCCCAATTACGTTGACGACCTCCGCAAACAAAAAACGGACAATGATTTACGGATATGCACCTGGAATGTCTGGACCCTTTATAGGGAAGGTGCCATTATCCAACTGGCGGAAGCTCTCAAAACAATAAAATCTGACATCACCGCCATCAAGGAAATGCGATGGAAAGGGCAAGGCTGCTCTAAACAAGCACCCTGCGATATCTACTACAGCTGCCATGCGGAGAAGCGTGAACTCGGATGTGGATTCGTCGTTAGCCGCAAACTGCGCCACCTTGTTTCCCGGTTCACACCTGTGAACGAAAGATTGGCCACGATCCGCATCAAGGCAAAATTTTTCTTCATCAGCCTTATTTGCGCGCACGCCCCGACGGAGGAAAAGGACGAAGTCGTCATGGACGCTTTCTACGCTAGTCTTGAGGACGTACTATACGACCACCTTCCGTTCCATGACGTGAAAATAGTCCTCGGCGATTTTAATGCGAAAGTCGGAAGGGAAGGCATCTTTGGCCCCACTGTCGGTCAGTTCAGTTTTCATGAGACCTCCACGAACAACAGTCTAAGACTGATCGACTTCGCCGCGGTATGAAACATGGTAGTTAGTAGAACCAGATTTAAGCACCTCGACATCCACAAGGCCAGCTGGGTGTCCCCTGATCAAAAAACGCGAAACCAAATTGATCATGTTGTAATCGACGGAAAATGCCTCTAGTGTTCTAGATGTGTTCTTGGGCGCATATATCCCACTCCATGCGCGCTGCCGCTGAAGAAGTCATTGGTTTCCGGCGCCCGCAACCTCGGAACCAATGGTACGATCAGGAGTGTCGCATCGCGACAGCAGTAAAAAACGCCGCATATAAAAAACGCTGCAGTCAGCTGCAACGCGAAAAAAGGAAGGAAGAGAGGCGTCTTTTCAGACGCAAGAAAAGAGAGCAGGAAAAGCGTGAGCGTGAGGAACTACAGGTATACCAGGGCAAGAAGGATGCACGAAAATTCTATCAACAGGTTAAGCGTCTAACCCAAGGTTTCAAGCCTGGAGCATCCACTTGTAGAGACGAAAATGGAGATCTGAACACGGATAGCACAAAAAACGGGTTGCGACGAAATTATACACTATTTTCAGGTCACCATGCAATCCCTCCGCCTCGATGATACACTACTATCTTCCAAACGAGCTAAAAGAGGAGCGCTGAATATAGTCGGAAACATTGCTGGATCATTGTTTGGAGTTTTGGACAATAAATATGCCAAGAAGATGTCTCAAACAATTTATGAAATCCGAAATAATGAGGACCACCTGATGAACTTGTTGCGCAATCAAACTTCAGTGATTGACTCAACTATTAACCTCCTGCAAATTGACGCTAATACTACAAGGTTGCGGTTTAAACAAATAGACTCACAGTTAAACAAACTTGCAGAACAACTCAATCATGTTAGTACTGATGAATTTCAAACTAAACTGCATCAAATGTTTCTATCAATCTCTGCTCAACTTACGTTACTAATGGTTAATATGCAACGAGTTCAAGGGACATTACTCGATGTGCTAGCCAATACACTCCATGGAAGAATTAACTCTTTATTGTTATCTACAAATCAATTAAAAGAAGAATTAAAAACAATAAGAGCTCATTTACCACCCCTTTTAGAGTTACCTGTAGACAGCGACGATTTTCTGCAACTCTATAAGTTGATGACACTCAAGGGAGGTCTAGGGCCACATAATGCTGTGTTTGAGATAACGATTCCTCTGATCAATCTAGAACAGTTCGAGATCTTTAAAATGATTCCTGTTCCAACATATATAAATGACACCATGATTACTATAAAACCATGCGCCTCAGCATTGGCAGTAGGACCTCACAGAGATCAGTACATACCGTTGAGTACAGCTGATTTACAACAATGCACAGTTATATCTCCTGATCGACGACTTTGTTTCAACCTTCAAGCCAAATATCAAAAAACCTCTGAATTATGCGCCTGCGAATTGGGTCTTTTGGTGATTGAACCTCAACCCACCTGCATTCTGGAAAGAGTTTGAACAAATTCCACATGGATTCAATTAGAAAAAAAGAACCAGTGTATATTTGCACTACAAACACCAACTCGAATTACCACCGTATGTGACCAAGATTTATCACAGCTGACGCTAGAAGGAACTGGCTTGTTCACTCTGGAACCAGAATGTACCATCAAGGGAGAATCAATGAGTATCACGGGATACCAAACAGCTGGCTAGGCCCACACAAATAACAACAGCTACTCTCGAACTTCAGTACAGCAGACTACGCAGAACAAGTCCAGAACCTAACTACACTTCAAACAAAATTGACTTTAGATCTCTACCTCATTGTTTTACGACGCAATATCACGTCACTACATCATTGTCGAGCATAGCACTCATATGCTGCGGACTGTTTCTAATTATTGGAATATGGAGCTGGAGATCCAAGGCAAGAAAAACGTCAGATATGAAACCCTGCACCCAGGAGAAGAACAGCAGCAGACTTTTCTGTACACATATAGCGCTGGTGATTGGCAACATAATTTTTGAACTTCATTCAACCCGGGCAGAATGTACAATTGTACATACTTACATTCGCATATTTTGATTATTTTTATTATTTGCATACAATTGATTAATTCGCATATTTTGATTTTTATTATTATTTGTGTACAATTGATTATTTCGCATATTTTGATTTTTATTATTATTTGTGTACAATTGAATAATTCGCATATTTTGGTTTTGATTTCTTTACGATTGTTTTAAATTAATTTGCTCAATGTTGCACTTTTTTATTTCTCAATATATTTTGTTTACGTTATTATTTTTAGTATTTAAACACCAATTTTAATTAATAAAGAACACAGTTAATTTGACATCCAACACCAGTAGTTTAAATTACTCCAACTTAACCTTTAAGTTCAAGTGCTTAAAGGCCCAAGCTACAAGCCTTTGAGTTAAAGTGCTCAAAGGCATATTCGTTGCTCAAGGCATAGAGCCTTGAACACTCGGTCTAATGTCGGATCTTCAATCTGGGACACTTGACGTTACTCTGTCTACTGGACTTTTCCAAAGCCTTTGACACAGTGAACCATGAAATTTTGTGCAATAAACTCAAGTTCAATTTTGGTTTCTCTGACACTTCAGTTCGTCTTTTAAATTCTTATTTAGGTGGAAGGATACAGAAAGTATAAGTAGAAAATATTTTTTCTATATTTAAGATTTACTTCTACTGGAGTACCGCGAGGATCGGTTTTAGGCCCTCTTCTGTTTTCCGTGTTCATTAGTAACATTTTCAATAAATGCAATAATGTTACAATGCATGTGTACGCTGATGACCTGCAATTATATTTGTCAAGACCTATTGGGCTTATTGAAGATCTGTGTGCATGAATTAATGAAGATTTAGATATAACAGATTAGGGCAAAGGCAAACTGGCATCCGTGTAGTTTGACGGCTAATTTGAGCGGCGGGTCGCTCCATTGACCTTAAACATGGAATGTGCGCAGGGCTTGGGTCCCGCCACATTACTACTGCCCAATGAAAACTAAAACAGCCTCGGACAAGAACCCCAATTACGTTGACGACCTCCGCAAACAAAAAACGGACAATGATTTACGGATATGCACCTGGAATGTCTGGACCCTTTATAGGGAAGGTGCCATTATCCAACTGGCGGAAGCTCTCAAAACAATAAAATCTGACATCACCGCCATCAAGGAAATGCGATGGAAAGGGCAAGGCTGCTCTAAACAAGCACCCTGCGATATCTACTACAGCTGCCATGCGGAGAAGCGTGAACTCGGATGTGGATTCGTCGTTAGCCGCAAACTGCGCCACCTTGTTTCCCGGTTCACACCTGTGAACGAAAGATTGGCCACGATCCGCATCAAGGCAAAATTTTTCTTCATCAGCCTTATTTGCGCGCACGCCCCGACGGAGGAAAAGGACGAAGTCGTCATGGACGCTTTCTACGCTAGTCTTGAGGACGTACTATACGACCACCTTCCGTTCCATGACGTGAAAATAGTCCTCGGCGATTTTAATGCGAAAGTCGGAAGGGAAGGCATCTTTGGCCCCACTGTCGGTCAGTTCAGTTTTCATGAGACCTCCACGAACAACAGTCTAAGACTGATCGACTTCGCCGCGGTATGAAACATGGTAGTTAGTAGAACCAGATTTAAGCACCTCGACATCCACAAGGCCAGCTGGGTGTCCCCGGATCAAAAAACGCGAAACCAAATTGATCATGTTGTAATCGACGGAAAATGCCTCTAGTGTTCTAGATGTGTTCTTGGGCGCATATATCCCACTCCATGCGCGCTGCCGCTGAAGAAGTCATTGGTTTCCGGCGCCCGCAACCTCGGAACCAATGGTACGATCAGGAGTGTCGCATCGCGACAGCAGTAAAAAACGCCGCATATAAAAAACGCTGCAGTCAGCTGCAACGCGAAAAAAGGAAGGAAGAGAGGCGTCTTTTCAGACGCAAGAAAAAAAAGCAGGAAAAGCGTGAGCGTGAGGAACTACAGGTATACCAGGGCAAGAAGGATGCACGAAAATTCTATCAACAGGTTAAGCGTCTAACCCAAGGTTTCAAGCCTGGAGCATCCACTTGTAGAGACGAAAATGGAGATCTGAACACGGATAGCACAAAAAACGGGTTGCGACGAAATTATACACTATTTTCAGGTCACCATGCAATCCCTCCGCTTCGATGATACACTACTATCTTCCAAACGAGCTAAAAGAGGAGCGCTGAATATAGTCGGAAACATTGCTGGATCATTGTTTGGAGTTTTGGACAATAAATATGCCAAGAAGATGTCTCAAACAATTTATGAAATCCGAAATAATGAGGACCACCTGATGAACTTGTTGCGCAATCAAACTTCAGTGATTGACTCAACTATTAACCTCCTGCAAATTGACGCTAATACTACAAGGTTGCGGTTTAAACAAATAGACTCACAGTTAAACAAACTTGCAGAACAACTCAATCATGTTAGTACTGATGAATTTCAAACTAAACTGCATCAAATGTTTATATCAATCTCTGCTCAACTTACGTTACTAATGGTTAATATGCAACGAGTTCAAGGGACATTACTCGATGTGCTAGCCAATACACTCCATGGAAGAATTAACTCTTTATTGTTATCTACAAATCAATTAAAAGAAGAATTAAAAACAATAAGAGCTCATTTACCACCCCTTTTAGAGTTACCTGTAGACAGCGACGATTTTCTGCAACTCTATAAGTTGATGACACTCAAGGGAGGTCTAGGGCCACATAATGCTGTGTTTGAGATAACGATTCCTCTGATCAATCTAGAACAGTTCGAGATCTTTAAAATGATTCCTGTTCCAACATATATAAATGACACCATGATTACTATAAAACCATGCGCCTCAGCATTGGCAGTAGGACCTCACAGAGATCAGTACATACCGTTGAGTACAGCTGATTTACAACAATGCACAGTTATATCTCCTGATCGACGACTTTGTTTCAACCTTCAAGCCAAATATCAAAAAACCTCTGAATTATGCGCCTGCGAATTGGGTCTTTTGGTGATTGAACCTCAACCCACCTGCATTCTGGAAAGAGTTTGAACAAATTCCACATGGATTCAATTAGAAAAAAAGAACCAGTGTATATTTGCACTACAAACACCAACTCGAATTACCACCGTATGTGACCAAGATTTATCACAGCTGACGCTAGAAGGAACTGGCTTGTTCACTCTGGAACCAGAATGTACCATCAAGGGAGAATCAATGAGTATCACGGGATACCAAACAGCTGGCTAGGCCCACACAAATAACAACAGCTACTCTCGAACTTCAGTACAGCAGACTACGCAGAACAAGTCCAGAACCTAACTACACTTCAAACAAAATTGACTTTAGATCTCTACCTCATCGTTTTACGACGCAATATCACGTCACTACATCATTGTCGAGCATAGCACTCATATGCTGCGGACTGTTTCTAATTATTGGAATATGGAGCTGGAGATCCAAGGCAAGAACAACGTCAGATATGAAACCCTGCACCCAGGAGAAGAACAGCAGCAGACTTTTCTGTACACATATAGCGCTGGTGATTGGCAACATAATTTTTGAACTTCATTCAACCCGGGCAGAATGTACAATTGTACATACTTACATTCGCATATTTTGATTATTTTTATTATTTGCATACAATTGATTAATTCGCATATTTTGATTTTTATTATTATTTGTGTACAATTGATTATTTCGCATATTTTGATTTTTATTATTATTTGTGTACAATTGAATAATTCGCATATTTTGGTTTTGATTTCTTTACGATTGTTTTAAATTAATTTGCTCAATGTTGCACTTTTTTATTTCTCAATATATTTTGTTTACGTTATTATTTTTAGTATTTAAACACCAATTTTAATTAATAAAGAACACAGTTAATTTGACATCCAACACCAGTAGTTTAAATTACTCCAACTTAACCTTTAAGTTCGAGTGCTTAAAGGCCCAAGCTACAAGCCTTTGAGTTAAAGTGCTCAAAGGCATATTCGTTGCTCAAGGCATAGAACCTTGAACACTCGGTCTAATGTCGGATCTTCAATCTGGGACACTTGACGTTACTCTGTGTACTGGACTTTTCCAAAGCCTTTGACACAGTGAACCATGAAATTTTGTGCAATAAACTCAAGTTCAATTTTGGTTTCTCTGACACTTCAGTTCGTCTTTTAAATTCTTATTTAGGTGGAAGGATACAGAGAGTATAAGTAGAAAATATTTTTTTTATATTTAAGATTTACTTCTACTGGAGTACCGCGAGGCTCGGTTTTAGGCCCTCTTCTGTTTTCCGTGTTCATTAGTAACATTTTCAATAAATGCAATAATGTTACAATGCATGTGTACGCTGATGACCTGCAATTATATTTGTCAAGACCTATTGGGCTTATTGAAGATCTGTGTGCATGAATTAATGAAGATTTAGATATAACAGATTAGGGCAAAGGCAAACTGGCATCCGTCAGTTTGACGGCTAATTTGAGCGGCGGGTCGCTCCATTGACCTTAAACATGGAATGTGCGCAGGGCTTGGGTCCCGCCACATTACTACTGCCCAATGAAAACTAAAACAGCCTCGGACAAGAACCCCAATTACGTTGACGACCTCCGCAAACAAAAAACGGACAATGATTTACGGATATGCACCTGGAATGTCTGGACCCTTTATAGGGAAGGTGCCATTATCCAACTGGCGGAAGCTCTCAAAACAATAAAATCTGACATCACCGCCATCAAGGAAATGCGATGGAAAGGGCAAGGCTGCTCTAAACAAGCACCCTGCGATATCTACTACAGCTGCCATGCGGAGAAGCGTGAACTCGGATGTGGATTCGTCGTTAGCCGCAAACTGCGCCACCTTGTTTCCCGGTTCACACCTGTGAACGAAAGATTGGCCACGATCCGCATCAAGGCAAAATTTTTCTTCATCAGCCTTATTTGCGCGCACGCCCCGACGGAGGAAAAGGACGAAGTCGTCATGGACGCTTTCTATGCTAGTCTTGAGGACGTACTATACGACCACCTTCCTTTCCATGACGTTAAAATAGTCCTCGGCGATTTTAATGCGAAAGTCGGAAGGGAAGGCATCTTTGGCCCCACTGTCGGTCAGTTCAGTTTTCATGAGACCTCCACGAACAACAGTCTAAGACTGATCGACTTCGCCGCGGTATGAAACATGGTAGTTAGTAGAACCAGATTTAAGCACCTCGACATCCACAAGGCCAGCTGGGTGTCCCCGAATCAAAAAACGCGAAACCAAATTGATCATGTTGTAATCGACGGAAAATGCCTCTAGTGTTCTAGATGTGTTCTTGGGCGCATATATCCCACTCCATGCGCGCTGCCGCTGAAGAAGTCATTGGTTTCCGGCGCCCGCAACCTCGGAACCAATGGTACGATCAGGAGTGTCGCATCGCGACAGCAGTAAAAAACGCCGCATATAAAAAACGCTGCAGTCAGCTGCAACGCGAAAAAAGGAAGGAAGAGAGGCGTCTTTTCAGACGCAAGAAAAGAGAGCAGGAAAAGCGTGAGCGTGAGGAACTACAGGTATACCAGGGCAAGAAGGATGCACGAAAATTCTATCAACAGGTTAAGCGTCTAACCCAAGGTTTCAAGCCTGGAGCATCCACTTGTAGAGACGAAAATGGAGATCTGAACACGGATACACAGTGTGTGCTTGGATTGTGGAGACGGCACTTCTCCAATTTACTTACTGACGACGATTCCACCAATGTCGCCCATAGAATGCGCAGTTTGGTGTCACCAATCAACGATGACGGAGTAGAAATATCACCACCTAGCCATGAAGAGGTTCGAGTTGCTATCCAACGACTCAAAAACAATAAAGCAGCGGGCGCTGACGGCCTGTCAGCTGAATTGTTTAAAACCGGCGGCGACGAATTAATAAGGCGCATGCATCAGCTCATCAGCAAAATATGGCTAGAAGAAAGCATGCCCGACGATTGGAACCATAGCGTACTGTGCCCTATAATTAAGAAAGCAGACCCAACAATCTGCGCAAGTTATAGATGTATCAGTCTTATTTCCATCGCATATAAGGTTCTCTCAAGCGTACTGTGTGAAAGATTAAAGCCGATTACAAAAACACTGATTGAACCTTATCAGTGTGGCTTTCGACCTGGTAAGTCCACCATAGACCAGATTTTCACGCTACGACAAATCCTGGAGAAAACCCACGAAAATCAAATTGACACACACCATCTCTTTGTCGATTTTAAAGCTGCGTTCGATAGCCCGCGAAGGGATTGCCTATACGCAACAATGTCTGAGGAGTTCGGTATACCTGCAAAGTTGATTAGATTTTGCAGAATAACGTTGAGCAACACACGCAGCTCCGTCAAGGTAGGAAATGACCTCTCCGAAACCTTTAATACCGAAAGAGGTTTCAGGCAAGGCGATCCACTGTCTTGCGATCTCTTTAACATCATCATGGAGGGGATCGTACGAAAGGCCGGTGTGCATCGTAATGGCACCATTTTCTACAAAGGCGTCCAGCTCCTTGCGTACGCTGATGATATTGATATTGTCGGCAGAACCAAGAGATATGTTATCGCTGCTTTCGCCGATATCGAAAAGGAATTAGTTAAAGTGGGTTTAACGATAAATGAGGATAAAACAAAGAATATGTTGTCTACAAACAAGGGAGCGCGGCGTTTAGATTCCCACGTTTCATCCGGCAGCTATAACTTTGATGTAGTCAAGGAGTTCGTTTATCTTTGCACCGCCATTAATACCAAAAACGAAATCAGCCTGGAGATAAAACGAAGAACAATAATTGCTAATAGGTGCTACTACGGGCTCAGTAAGCAACTAAGTTCCAGAGCCCTCTCTCGATCCACAAAACTAACACTCTACAAGACGCTCGTTCTACCTGTGCTGCTTTATGGCGCTGAAGCATGGGTAATTTCGAAAACTGACGCAGCTGCTCTGGGGATGTTCGAGAGAAAAGTTCTTCGCCAAATCTTCGGTCCTGTTCGAGTCGGCGATGTCCATCGCATCCGAATGAACCACGAGCCGTATGAGCTCTACGAAGACATTGACGTAGTTCGGCGCATATCTATGCGGCGACTACGCTGGCTGGGTCATGTCCATCGTATGGACGACGAAGCTCCAGCGAAAAAGGTGCTCGAGGCGAGGGTCGCTGGTCAACGACGACGAGGGAGACCATGCCTCCGATGGATGGACCAGGCTGAGGAAGCCCTAACCGCACTTGGTGTATCCGATTGGAGAAGGCGCGCGCAAAGCAGAGGCGCCTGGCGAGAGCTGATGAGGTCGGTTGAAACCCGGACACGGGTTGTTACGACCAACTTAGTAAGTAAGTAAGTAATATCTCTTAATAATTTTATTGTTATTCAACTTTTTTGTGCAGCATGCAAAAGAAATATTATTCTTATATGCTAACGTATTCTGCTTAATAAATTGAAATTGACATTGAAAATACCGAAAGGGATGAAATCATAGAATGTCAAGTAGGTGGTCAAGATCTGCTAATGGTAATTGACTTCGGCTCACGATTTAATCTGGTACGTGAGAATGATTGGTCAACATTGAGAAATAAACAAGGGATGGGATATTCGTTCGAATTCACCAAAAGTTTGGGGCAAGCTAGTTTCTTAAAGTTTTATGTATTTTTGATGCTCCGATTAAAATTAGAAATAATTTTGAAAGAATTCCTTCATTTTATGTAATTGAGAATGGAAGTCAATCGCTGCTCGGTCGTGAGACATGAATTCAGCTAAACGTATTACGGCTTGGCTTATATGTAAATCGCATTGAGAGCGCAAAAATGTTTCCTAAGATGAAGAATATACCAGTTCAATTGTCCATTGATTACTCTGTGCAACCTGTACAACAACCGCTACGACATATACCAATTGCGTTGGAGGAAAAGTTGCAGCTAAGTTGGAAGAGGCTGTTAGTCAGGACATAATCCTGACAACCAGTTTTCGGCCCAAGCTCGTGGATTTCGCCGATAGTAATAGTTTTTAAAGGAAATGGTGAAATGAGGTTATGCATTTATATGCGCAGAGCTAATAAAGCAATTCTTCGGGAAAATTTCCCCCTACCAATATTTGACTCATTCATGACCAAATTAAGAGGAGTCATTCTGTTTTCAAGAATAGATCTTAAAAGCGCTTACCACCAACTCGAGCTGCATGAATCTAGACTTGAAATAACGACCTTTATAACACATAAGGGCTTATTTAGATATAAAAGATTGATGCGTAAACTCAGCGCCTGAAATTTTTCAACGGATTCTTCAAGGACTTTTAGCATCATGCAGCAATGCGTTTAATTATATAGATGATGTGATTATATTTGGTAAAACTGAAGAAGAACACGACAAGACTGTAAAAGACGTTATACAAATATTCAGGGTAAATAACCTTGTTCTTAATGATAAGAAATGGGTCTGGAAAGAAGAAAAATCAAAGTTTTTGGGACATCTTCTCTGTAGAGGGTTTTACTGCAGACCCACAAAAAATTAAAGTAATCACAAAATTTCGTGCTCCACTGTCTGTTCGTGCCACTGAGCCGTTGAGAATATTTTACTATCCATTCCGTTTTGAGCTTTCAACTATGGGCAGCGTACTTCTGCGTGGAATTCGCCTTGTGATACCCAAATCCCTCCGAAATAAAGTTATTCAGCTAGCTCACGGGCGAGTCAGCTATGAAGCGCAGGTTAAGAGCAAAGGTCTGGTGGCCTTCAATAGATAAAGAAGCAGAAAATTTTGTCAAGCAGTGTCGTGACTGGTTGCTTGTTTCACATACATCAAACCCTACGCCAATGCAAAGGCATGCGTTTAGAAATGGGCCCTGGGAGTGTATTGCTACGGATTTACTTGGGCCACTTCCTAACAGTGAGTACGTGTTAGTACTTATTGATTACTACTCACGGTACCAAGAGATTGTGTTTTTAAGGAAAATATCCGCCAATAGCATTATAAAGGCTATGGAGAGTATATTTTGTCTACTTGGCCTGCCAAAAATCTCTAAGAACTGACAACGGCAGACAATACGCAAGCTCTGAATTAAAGGAATTTTGTAAGCAAAACAACATCACACTAATCACGACACCACCTTACTGGCCACAAGCCAATGGAGAAGTGGAAAATATGAATAAATCCTTAGTGAAACGGCTGAAAATTGCCAGTGGTAATAGAGACAATTACAAAAATGAAATTCAGAAATGTATTCTTATGTAAGTTAACAAAACACAAATGTTTGTTAGTTCAGAGCGATGCGACTCGCTTTATTCGTATATCTAGTCTGATCCGCTTTACAAAAGTGCTAAAGTTCTGACATATAATTTAAGTAAATAATTTGAGCTAAGGAAAGGTTGTTGCTGCATTTTTGTTGCATTAAACATAAATATTGCATTTATCCAATGGTAAGCTATGAAAAGAAAAATAAGTGCGTGGAGAGTTAGTTGTTTTTGGTTATTGTTCTTGGAGCCCTGTCCTTCTGCAAACAAAAAGTTGAGCTTAAAATAGTAAGCTCCAACAAAATAAGTGCGTGGAGAATTAGTTGTTTTTTGGCTAATGTTGTTGAGCTCTGACCTTCTGCAATCAAAGAGCTGGGCTTAAAATAGTAATCTCTGTCATGTCTGTCAGATAAATAAACTGCTGCTGTACCCGGTGGACCTTTGTACTAGTCAGCAAAGAACTGAGCTTAACCAGAAAGCTCTGTTCACGGCTTGAAGAAAAGCATAGCAACATATTAATTAACTCTGCTTTGCAGATGATTAATGAGCTGATAATTCAGCTTCGTTAACTGCCCTCCTTCTTAAGATCGGAACGTCCTCGGTTTGATGAAATGTTTTTCTGCTCTCATTTTTAACCCTCGTAGTTTTAATGTTATTTTTGTTAAAAGCATAATTTTTAAAGCTTTATTTATATTCGCGTAGTCGCATATTTTTTTTCCAAAAAGTACAATTATGAAAGCTTAAATACTAATTTCTTACATAGCTTAATATAATAAAAAGATAAAAATTCAAAATTGAAAAATTCCTTCTTTGTTTAATTATGTTATGTTTGACCAATTTTATTTTTAAAAATTTTATTTTTTTTTATCTTTGATTTTGAATTCTATTGTTCAAAGGAGAATACTGCTTTAGAAGTATTAACGAAATTTAGCGCAGATTGCTTTTATGCACCTTTTTTCCGTCAATTAAAACTGCAGTGCCAATGTCTCTTTCGACAACCTTTTCAATAAAAATTTTATTAAATTTGTTACCTAGTCTCTTATTTCTTTTCAGAAAAACTTTTTCACCAATGCATAAGTTCTTAACGTTTTGCCTACATTAATTCTATTTAAAGTGTTTTCTTGCGCTTCAAGCAATCTTATATTACACAGTGTAATTTTTTAAGTCATGGCAAAATAACCATATACGGACACCACTACGTGATAAAAGACAAAAAAAAAAAGACCCCTGTCTCCCAGTTTTGCCCAAAGTCCTCCAATTTTTTTTTTATGGGCCCCCAAAGAAGTTAGGCCTCGGTGTCATTTTTGGAAAAAAGTGATCATTTTTGAAGTGAAGAGCAAAGTAGCTCTTGTCATAAAGAATTCACTTCATCTTCAAGGTCAAAATCGCAAAAAACTTTAAAAAATGCAATTTGTTCACCTTTTTTCCCCTGTTCAGGTCCATAGGTAGCAAACCGATCAAAATTCAAGGAAACAATCAACTACAAAAATGAACCTAAGATCTCAATAAACAACTTTCTAGAACATATGAACTTCCTAGGAATGATTCTTAACACCGTTTAGGTAGCGCTTAGGTAGCCGCAAAAGTGAAAAATTTCCCGAACATTTTTTACTTTCATTTGTTTTTTCTTTACTTCAAAATTGAGATACTATAAAGCATACATGCCCACGTAGAAGCCCGATTGGCCCGCGTGGCCCTTCATACAAATTTTTTTCTATCTTGATTTTGTCTTTGCGCTTAGCCAAATAGAAAGAACACCTGCACAAAACAAACACACAAACCGCACTCGTTCCCTCCAGCACATATTTTGTGCTGTGTTTTCTTAGGTAAACGGTGTTAACCCTTGGACAAACACAGGCATTTTTCATTTTTGAGCGTTAATTAAACAGAAGACATTAAATATGACAAGAGCTACAATGTGAATTGAATGCAGATGTTTGCTTCCAGGTAGTTTTTTGATACAAGTTTTTTTGATTTTATATGTTCACAATTTCATCTTTATGACAAGAGCTACAATGTGTTTCCAGGTATTTTTTTTTTATATTTTTGGTTGTTTTTATGTGAATTCAATGCAGATGTTTGCTTCCAGGTAGTTGTTTGATAGTTTTGGCAAGGAAACTCACCCACCAGCTTGAGAATTTTTATTCGAATGCACTTACTATCAGTGAAGGTACTCACACACTCGGCCTCCTGACTGACAATTATTTAGTTTTGAAATCAACATTTTTTTTTAAGAAATCGCTTATTTTTGTACACTTAAATTGTTTTTAAGCGAAATTTTGGCTCCCAGAAAGTACTTTTGTTAGAAAAACCTCACTATCCGGTCTTAGAAGGGTTAATGCGTAGTATGATACCTTAAAAAAAGCTTGAAGTGTTGTCTTTTACTGAGTATAGGAAGAAATAAGTTTACTAGGGCTGTTTTTTGAGAAAACCAGATTTTTATTAAAAAAGTGAAGTTAAAAAATTTTTTTTTTTTTTAATTTGCCCCAATGAGTTAATAAAAATTAACATATTTATATACAGATTTATAGCGTTTTCAAAGGTATTCTCAATGATACCCATCTCAACCAGATCGGATAAGAAATGGGTGAGATATAAGCGATTATATACTCAAGCTATAAAGGCCTATATCTCAAGAAGTTGGATCGGTCTCCTTAAAAAAACTTTGGGGTTTTAATCAGCGCTGTAAGCCCTACCAGGCCAAAGAAAATTGGAGCATTTTTCATAAAGTAAATTTGTTTGTAAAAGCGGAAAATAAAAAAAACGCTCTGTGGGCCATTTTTCGCTCATTTTTTAAAGTTTTTTGCGATTTTGACATGTTCTTTATGACAAGAGATACAACTTTGCCTCAGAGAGTAAATCAAAAATCCGAACGGTTTGCAAGATATGAGCTTGAGAAAATGATCACTTTTTTCCAAAAATGACACCGTGGCCCCACTTCTTTGGGGGCCCATAAAAAAAACCTGGAGGACTTTGAGCAAAACTGCGAGACAGGGGTCTTTTTTTTTTTTGGTCTTTTATCACGTAGTGGTGTCCGTATATGGTTATTTTTTTTCGTGTTGCACTGTGTTATCTAACTCTTCAGCGGGGTAATTGTGAAGAACGTCTGTTGGCTTTGCTTTGATAACAGAGTGAATACTACAATTATATTTTTGGGTGGCTAGCAACACAAGGTCGATGGTTGCACTTATTTGCTGTTGTTGTTTAATGCAGCGCGCTATCTCCAGCAAGGTAGAGTGGAACTTTTCGACCTGACCATTGCTTTCACTGTGAAGCGAAGGTATAAAAAATTATTCGATAGAGAAGTTGTCTCTGAGTAAAGTCTTAATAAAATTCGATTGAAAAAGCCTTCGTTGTCATATACAATTATTTTAGTATTATGAAATACCATTAACATTTCTAGCAGAGCGGTTTTTATATCTACCATTGATCTTGATAAGATTGGCTTCGCGATGGCAAATTTGGAAAATTTGTCCACACATGTCAAAAAATGTTGTTTATTACTAATGAAAATATCCACATAAACGATTTCTCGTGGATGATTTGGGATAGGAGTTTTACCAATACTTGGGTTAGGTGGTTTACGTTGATACTTGTTTTCCATACATATTTTGCAATTTGCAATTATGGTTTTTAATGACTTTCGCATATTTGGAAAATAATATTCACTAAAAATTTGCTGGAAATTTTCGGGCAAGCCACGATGAGCGCGGTTATGCTCTGTAGCTATCGTTTCAAGCTGATCATTCTTATTAGTTAAATCGATGACAAGTTTCTCAGTGTGGACAAATTTAACACCTGGAAACTCAGAAACTATTGCATTTTGCATTTCTGCTAAAGTTCTAAGGTCACAATGAATTCCGTTAGTGATACTGGGGTTAATTACGCACTTTAAACAACGCATGAGGTTTTCTGTCGTATCAAACTAAATAGTATGTCGTATAAGTTTTTGGAAAATAAATTTGGTGATTTTATTAAAGGAATCGGATTTAGACAACACTAATTGATTTTTAAACTGATTTATAGGATACTTAATAGTTTTAATAACGTCACTTAAGGACTCTTCGCTGTGAACAGTTTGAACTACTTCCGATTCACTTAAATTATGGGCAAACTGCCTGAACAATGCATCAGCAACTTTATTTTCCTTTCCTGGCTTATAGTGAAATTTTGGCGAAAACTCTTCGATGAAGGATCGCCATCTTTTCATTTTAGTGTTCGGATTTTTCTCTTAAATTGCGAATATAAGTGACTGATGGTCGGTAAAAATATTGATCTCTTTGATTCCATAGAGGTAATGTCGGAGTTTTTTTAATGCCCATACAATTGCAAGAAGCTCTCACTCATTAGTGGCATAGTTTTGCTCAGTGGCAGAAAGTGTTCGTGAAATCATGGTAATTGGTCGCCCGTTTTGAGACACCACTGCTCCCAAAGCACTCGAAGAAGCATCCGTCGTCAGTTCAAAGGGGCGATTATAGTCGGGATATGGAAGGAGAACATCTTCGGATGCTAATATGAGCTTCACCTTTTCAAACGCACGCAAAGCTTCGAGGTCAAGATCGATTTTTACGTTTTTCGACTTTTGTGCTCCAACTTGCCCATTTTCGCCACGAAGGTACTTTGTCAAAGGCTTGACAATTGCAGCATAGTCCTTCACAAATCGTCGATAATATCCCAAAAGACCGAGAAATGCAACGCCCGAATTGTTTTTGGGGTTTCATAATTAAGGATATCATTCACCTTATCCTGGCAGGTTTTAACTCCTCTTTCTGACACAAGAAAGCCCAAAAACTCAACCTCAGTTTAAAAAAAACCTCGAATTTTCTACTGAAACTCGCATACCTACTTTTTCCAATTATTTAAGGATATTATCGATGTTTTTTAAGTGTGATTGTTCATCGGGTAAAAAGATTATGATGTCGTCTATGTAGACGTGGCAGCATTTCCCAATGTCCTCACAAAGAACATCATCAATCTCTGGAAAATGCTTGGCGCACTTCTTAGGCCAAAAGGCAATCTACAAAATTCATACTCCCCGTTGTTAACACTAAAGGCCGTTTTTTGCCTGTCTTTCTTACACATTACAATCTGATGGAAGCCTGACTTCAGGTCCAAGGTAGTCAAAAATTTAGAATTGCCTAAATTTGCCAAAATGACAGATGTATCGGGTATGGGGTATCGATCAGGTATAGTTTTTGCATTTATTTTCCTGAAACCGATCACCATCCGTAATTTCGGTTTACCATTATCGTCCAGGCCTTTTTTTGAGACAATATGCACAGGCGAATTGTATGGAGAACAAGACTCTAATAATACCATCCCTAAGGAGTGTTTTTATTTCACTATTAATGAAAGGAGCAACAGGAATGGGATCGGGATAACTTTTACTATAAATCGGATCATTTGAATTAGTAATTGTGGCCTTAGTAGTGGTCCTATGTGGTAGCGCTCTTTGAGGATCAGCGAAAACATTAATGTTGTTACTGATCATCGCACGGAATTGAGTTTGAACGTGAACTGGAACTGAACCATCTTTAAATGTGATCAAATTTACTTGATCGCATCAGAGGTGTTGCAGTCTCACTTTACCATTTCGGTAAAACAAATATCCTACTTTGGTATCAATTTTTGCTTCGATTTGTTTGAGGAAATCGTAACCTATAATACCGTCAAACGTGCTTAGTTTAGAAAGCAAATAAAAGTTTGAGGTATGATCTGAAACATTAACCTGACATTTTTTATCTATGAAATTTGTACCGTTAATAGATTTTAAATTAAAAGACTTATCAATTAGTTTAACTCCTTGAAGGAAAGAAACATTTTTTATATAATTCTTTGAAGTGCCAGTATCGATCAACATGCGGAGCTCCTGATCGTTTTTGCTTCTTTTCGTTATAAACGGCAGGAACGATTTTAGTTTAAAAAATTCACTTCATCGCTATGATCATGTTCGATTTGATAATGATCGGATTGAATCGTAATATTGTTGTCATAACTTTTGTTGAAATTATCTTCAGAAAAGCCTTCAGAGCAATTATTATTATTATGATAATATTCGCCATTAAAGTAGTTGTTTTCTATTTCTTCTAAATTTGATTCTATATGTTCTAGCATGATGTTAACCTTTTGCACCTTTTGGAAAGGTAATTGGTTCGAATTTGCTTGCTCGCGTGGGCGCTTAAGTGCCGTAGGCTGAATTGGTTGTTGTAAATGAAAATTATTCGTAAAGCGATGTGGCTGGTGGTCAATTTGATGTTGTTGCTGTTGTGGCACAGCGAAGTTTTGAGGAATTTTGCGCTGCCTAAATTGGGAACTGCTGTTATTCAGCTCCATTGGAATAGGTCTATCCTGATATCTATTGCTTTGTTGTTGATTACTGCGTGGATATTGCGGCATTGCTGGTATTGGCTTATTCGTTATCACTGAGTTGCCTATCGCAAAAGCTTGAGCGAATTCATTGCGCATATGACTCGTTTCAAGTTCTTGAGCAACTGCAAGAGCAGTTGAGAAATTTTTAGGTCTAGTGTAGTGGAAAAAAGTATATCGCACATTGGACGACGAAGACCAGACCAAAGATTCGCAAAGCATCCTCTCTAGCGCTATCGCTAAGAACTCCGATGACATCACTATTACCATTGTGAGACATTATCTGTATCAACCACTGAATGTTAAATTACCCTGCCTTAGAATGCTAAGCTCGTTTTGTAATACATACAACGGCCTTTTGTCCGAATATGTTTGGTCAAGCCTGGCTATAATCGCATTGAAATTAAGCACGGTATTAAAAGCTGAAAGAGTGGAGTCGAGAACAAAATCGGTGATCTTATTTCGGAAAATTCCCATGGCAATATAATATTTTTCTGACCCTTCTATGAAGTAGTTCATAGCAAAATTTGCAGCATTTTGCCAAGCTGGGTAAACTAAGAATTCACCTTTGAATTCTGGCAATGATTATATTAAATCCAAGCTTGTGTCATCAGCTTGAACCATGGAGTTAATAGAAACAGGTAAATATGATTGCACACTCGGTGGTTCTAAACGATTAAGAACCAAAGTGAGGTGTCGCAGTTGTTCTTCAAGACCCTGTCTAGTTTGCTCATTACTCGAATTGACTATTTTTAAAACTTCCTCTCTACTTATGCTAATTTTTTATATAGTTTTAAAGCTAAATACCAAATTTAATAAAATTTTAAAAAAGTTTATGTCTGTTTGCAAAAAATATTTGGAAAAATCGCTTGGCTAACAGATTTGAAATGAAAAAATTGAGTTTTTTATTTATTATTTAATAATGATTTAAATGTCCGTCATTAATTTATGTTAACAAATATCTTACACTTCATAAATAATTGCTATATTTTTGGTTCAAGTAAAATTTTTTGCAAAATTTCTTCAACAAAAAAAAAAATATAAACAGCTCGATTGAACAAAAGGATTTGCCACTGTTTTAAATTATAAATTTAGATATTCAATAGTTTAGTTCTTTATTGAACCATTTAAGACAGAAAATTTTATTTTAAATACCTCAGTAATTCAAATAAATGTTGTAACAATTTTTAGAATTGTATAATTCTCTATTGAATTTTTAACATTTTTAACTATTCAAAAATATTTTTAGAAAAAAAAAATATTACTTCTTTTAAAAGCAGGTAGTTATTTTATTTCATTTAATTATGACTTTAATTTGATTTCGAGTTTCGATCTACTTTCTATGAAGTTTCACTTTTTATATTTCAGGTTTTACTAAAATAAATTGAATTTTTTAAGTTTGAATAAATACTCACATAATTTTTTTACAATACTAATTTTTTTAAAGAAGTTGTTTTGTTGTTCATCCTTTCCAAAAAGTATTCGTGCTGAATGATGATTTTTAAAATAAATTACTTTATTGAATATACGGTCCTTTTTCCAGAAAAATGCCCCACGTTGGGCGCCAGTTAACAAAACACAAATGTTTGTTAGTTCAGAGCGATGCGACTCGCTTTATTCGTATATCTAGTCTGATCCGCTTTACAAAAGTTCTAAAGTTCTGACATTTAATTTAAGTAAATAATTTGAGCTGAGGAAAGGTTGTTGCTGCATTTTTGTTGCATTAAACATAAATATTGCATTTATCCAATGGTAAGCTATGCGCACGGCACCAAGAAAAATAAGTGCGTGGAGAGTTAGTTGTTTTTGCTTTGGCCTTATGCAAACAAAGAGCTGAGCTTAAAATAGTAAGCTCCAACAAAATAAGTGCGTGGAAAATTAGTTGTTTTTTGGCTTATGTTGTTGGAGCTCTTACCTTCTGGAATCAAAGAGCTGGGCTTAAAATAGTAATATCTGTCATGTCTGTCAAAAAAAATAAACTGCTGCTGTACCCGGTGGACCTTTGCACTAGTCAGCAAAGAACTGACTAGTGTCTAAACATGATCCTCACAACAAGAAATACAATATAACAGCATAATACCAGCCATGTAATGGATTTAAGATATACTAACTAAATAATATGATCTCATTCATGCAATATTTAATAACCGCAAAACACTTAAAAATTTATGTATTTACTAGTTAAGTATCAATCTTTTTATTACGCAAGGGCATTTTTTGTGATGACTATTAAATCTTTTCTTGAAAGGTATTGCTCTGTAGATGTGCAATAAGGTTTTATTTCTTCTTAAATATTGTGTATTTTTAAAAAAAAGCTGAAACAATTTCACAGTCCAACATTTTTGAACACATAATTTTAGGACTCAATTCTGACATTGCACGTGAAAGAAGGCTCAAAATGAAGAACTTGTGCATCATTCGTTTTGTCTTCTTGCCTGCCATCATCCTGCCTTCTTGATGTTAGAAACTATCGTATAGAGAAATTTTTCACGTTTTAGGCTCTTTTGTTTGACATAACTCGAGAACCACTAGTCCGATTTACGTGAGACAAATTTAGAAAAATTAAGAATTACAATTCCTCTAATCTGTTCTTATACCGTTTTCCTATGTGTGCAACACTTTCGAAGTTAAAAATGAATGTATGAAGGGAAAAAAGTATTTTTTGCCTAAAAATTAATTTTTTTTTTTTTTAAATTCATAAAAAATCCAAAATGGAAAAAAGTGTCAAATCTAATTACTTTCACGTTAAGTCACATTACCTATGAGCAAAATAAGGCATAGATCATGAAAATCAATGCACGCGTTTATCATTTATTCACAATTAAGTAAATGTGTGAATTTCAAAAATTTGCTCGAGATATGCACAACATTATTTGTAGAAAACATTGACACCTTTTTTATGATTCTGAGAATTAAAAAAATAGGAATAAACAAAAGGTTATTTATTCTTATGATTGCGAAGCAATAAACGCTAATGATTCTGAGAATTAAAAAAGAAAAGGAATAAACAAAAGGTTATTTGATTTTTATGATTGCGAAGCAATAAACGCTAATAAATGTATGATAACTACCTGTATGATTTTTTTACAGAAATTGCACCCACATTTAAGGGTAGTCATTATTTGGAAAGTTTTGCACAATTTGAAACGTACAAGTGGTGAATCAGGTATATAGCCAGGCACCCTTAAAATATGCGCCCATTTATAAGTACCTGCCAGTAAAATATTGAAAAATACGTAGTATTTATAAGTGTGCATCGATCGATTTTTCGTCATTCAGCCAGTGCCGACGAACGCGAACAGTAAAAGTGATTTTTCTCCAGTTTTTTAAAAGTGAATAACAACAAAACATAAAATATATAAATATGGAAAATAACAAGTGCCCAAAATTGGATATTTTTTGTTACGTTTGTGGTCATATCGTCCTAAAAAAAAAACAAACACTATCAAAAAAATTTGTTTACTGAGGAACTCAAAAAAGCGTATTGTGATTTTTTTGATGAAGCAGATTTAAGTGGTTCAAATTTTACGCCGAACACTGTGTGCAAAATGTGTTATAATACCCTTGTAAATTGGATACATGGAAGAGGTGCAACGTTGTCTTTTATGAAGCCAGTAATTTGGGTGGAAGACACAACTGGACATGATGAGTCCAGGTGCTACGCATGCATACATTTTCGTCCTGGATTAAACAGACAACAATTGAAAACAAAAGTATACACTGCTGCATTTACTGCCACACTTCCAGTTAACCGCCCTGCTGATATCGATGCACCTAAACCTCCGAGTATGGATACTGTGTCCCTGCAAGCCGAAACCGTTTTCACCAATCCGACCAATGTGAATAATGCAGATTGGACACCCAATATTGAAAATAATGCACCACAACCGATAACAGAAATCGAAATGGATTACGTTGTGGCCAAGCTGGGACTATCACAACAAAACTCCGAATGGTTGACATCATTTTTGAAGAGCAGAAAACTCACACAGCAAAATGTCAGCGCAATATCATACTGACAACGCCAAGCTGATTTTCAGAAATTCTATTCCGTTGACGAAGCAAATACGTCGAGTTCCTCGGATGTCGACGCAAACTCAGACCACGAAGTTTTGTGTATATTCATTCATAACATTATTGGAATTGAAATAAATTTATTTCAGTGAGACAAAAAATGTCTCACTTTACTCACAGATTACGTGGCTTTATTTATACATTTACTTAATTGTGAATAAATGAGAAACGCGTGCATCGATTTTCATGATCTATGCCTTATTTTGCTCATAGGTTATGTGACTTTACGTGTAAGTAATTAGATTTGACACTTTTTGAGATTTTGGATTTTTTATGAATTTAAAAAAAAAAAACTAAACTTCGAAAGTGTTGCACACATAGGAAAATGGAATAAGAACAGATTAGAGGAATTGTAATTCTGAATTTTTCTAAGTTTGTTTCAGCTAAATCGGACTAGTGGTTCTCGAGTTATGTCAAACAAAAAAGCCTAAAACGTGAAAAATTCCCCTATACGATAGTTACTAACTTCAAATCGATATTAAAAATATTTTGGCAGGCAAGAAGACAAAACGAATGATGCACAAGTCCTTCATTTTGGGCCTACTTTCACGTGCAATTGCCAGAATTGAGTCCTAAAATTATGTGTTGTACTCTGTTTTCTATGAAGCATGCCAAATTTCTTTGAGATGACTAAAAGTATGTGATAGATTTTATTATAATGCTATGATAAGTAATAACTGGGCTACTTAACAATTCAACAGAAACATAGAAAGTTTCTATGAAATCCTTAGTTCAAAGGTAAAAATAGTCCTTAATATAAAAAACAAAATTACCTAGCACTAGATATTTTTTATTTTGGCGTTTCAACGCCAGACGGGAGTACTAACTATTTTTTTTACTCCGTCTGAGGATCAAAGTAACCATCAAAAAAATTATTAAATATCAACGTTGAATACTAAGTTAAACTTTAAACTAAAACCAACTGCGAATTTAATATGTGATAATCAATCATTAGTTACTAAAAAAAAAGTAATTTTAGCGGAAAGAAAATTATTTCTTTTCTTGTTAATAAGTTGTTGTTTTACTTAATATATGAATAAAGAATAAAGCGCCGCAGGCCAAAAATGCTTATTAAAAATCGAGACGAATAAAAATGTTTAGTTTTATAAGTGCACTAATTTCATATTGTATCTTACGAGGGTTAGAGTTTTTGCATTTTTCGCGGTAATTCAAAGTGTTTTTGTTGTAAATTTGATCACATTAAAATTTTCAATCCAGTTTGTAGTACTGAATTTTCGAACGCTTGCGAATTTTATCGTCTAAACCATTCGCAAGCGACAGTTTTTTTTTGCATATTTGTGCTTAGGAGGCTTAACTACATTAAACAAAAATAAAAAAAGAAATTCAGGTCCTGCCCGAATAATAAATTAAACTTTTGCTCTTAATTCAAACACTTAGCATGCAGCCAAATTGGAAGAATTACAGGACTCTAAGAGCGCCCAAGCAATGCGTAATAAAAACCACGTTTACATTGCAATAGTTACTAAATTGATTGACTACAATTTAGAAGGTATTCGATTTACTTTTTTTCGCATTCAGACTCAGTAATCTAAGTCAAAATTTAGATCACAACAATTTCCTTTCGAAGTCTACGTTGCTGTCTGCCTTTTTTGATGGATTTAGTATTCGAAGTGCTCTAAAGTGCTTTGGTACACTTTTTTTATACGTGCTAGAAACGGGGATATACAAATCTGAGGATAATGTTGACGAGCTTAAAGTAAACGAGTTCAGTAGTATGTCAAGGATTATATTAAAACCATATCTAGTATCATTAATATTTTTGTTACATAGGAATACTATCATACCTCTTTGAAATAAACACTGATAAAGATGAGAATCTCCGTTTCGTGGTTTTGCGAGCTACTAACAGGACTATTGAATTGTCGGAGCGCAATGTTCAACTGAGCGCAGACTTAATTGATTATCTTCCTGAAGTTCAAGTTTATGCCAGCAGTGCAGTCGATGATCGTCGCAAAGCTGAAGTTATTAAGCTGTTTCATTTGTGCATTTCACAAGTAAGTTTAGATATGTTAAATATCCAGTAAATTTATTGATTAATTATATTAATTATTTATTATATTAATTTGACTGAATTGAGTCAATAAATTTAATTTTTTAATTTAGTCCCTTTACAAACTAAACTTAAGAGTCTGTTATTTTTATGAAATTAATTTAGAAGGCAATTTTTTCAAGAGAGAATCGTTCTTGCGAAATTTTATGGATTCATTAATATAAATACAACTTGTTGATTTGAAATGAACTCGCAGAATCTGAAAAGATTGAATTAATATTAAAGAGATGATTAGGTATACTAATACGCATTACCTGAGGTAAAAATAGATATATATTTTTTATTTTATTTTATTTAATTAAACGTAGTGTTCACAATAAGACTAGTCTTTTGAATGCATTAAGAATAACAAGCATAATAACAACGAGTTATAAACAACAGTTGTAAGTTATAAACAAAAAAATATTTGAAAAGAAAAAAAAGATAGTATTAAGAAAATTTTGAAGATTTCATGCTTAAATTTGCGTTTATTCACTATAAATTTGACTGATGAAGGCAACGAATTCCATATACTGATGGAATATTTCTTGTTGATCTACACATGTTTATTTACTTTATCAAAAGTATATTCCATATCTATGAGCAACCGTAAAGTTAGACTCTGCAATTGAGCTGAAATATCTTATTTATGCAAAGTGAAAATACTTAAAAAATTTGCATGCAGGAATTTCGAGCTTTTTTCGTGCTTTTAAGTTGTATTTTCGAGCTCTTTGAAAATTTGAAAAATTGCATAGCTTAGATTAGGGTTTCTCAAAGAAGTTGAAGCTGTTTTTTTTTGTGCAATTATGTTGAATAACCAGGTCGTTATGAATGCTTTTGCTGGAAGTGTTCCTTTTTGTTAATTTGAGTTTGAGTATTAGAGTGGAACGAACGAACGAGAAAAAAAAAACAAATTGCAATGAAATATATCAACCCTCGGGCGCAGTCAAAAGTAATGTGGAAGAAAAAAACTAAAGATGCAGAAATTTATTTTTTTTTTACGCGTAGTTTTTAAAAATATATGAAGGCTATGAAGATTTTTTGCTTTCATACATTTCGTTCCACTCTACTGAGTATTTTTACCTAAAAAAATCCCCAAAAATTTAAAATTAAAAACAAAACAATAGCATAAATAGTTTAAGCATACCTTGCTATTCTCTGCAAAAAATAAAAAGAAAAACCGAAATTCGGGAAAAAAGTTGTAACTGTTGAAACTTCAGTTTTTTTAAATTATAAAAAATCGGATAAAATATATTTCTCACTCGGAGTAACTTTAATAATTTTAAGAAATATTTCTGATTTTCATTCGAAAAATTGTTGAATACCAGGGCTGCCAACGTACCGTTTTTACCATTCCGTTTTTGCCATTCCGTTTTTGCCAAGGTTGGGCTTGGGAATTTTTACGAAAATTCCGAAAATCCGAAAAATGCTCCCATTTTTTAGCACTTATGCGCTAATTTTACTCATTTATCCCTTAAACTTGTATGAACATGACATGTTTCGATGAATGTCGGCATGGGTTTTCATGCTCCAAATGGTACAAGCTGCGAACCAGCTTTTTGAAAATTTGAATTTATACAAATATTATTTGGGGTTTTTGAAAAAAATTAGCACTTTATTCCCATATCTTTAAGTACTGACGTATTTCGATGAACGTCGGCACATGTTCCCGTGGTCCTAGATCAGTGATGCACAGCGTTGGCAGAGGCATTTTTGTGGAAATGCCCGTATGTGAAGTTACTCTTCTTTATACTCTTACTCTTTATCGTGTTAACAAATAAAAATAAACAAACGCAAACCACTAACAAGGAAAGGTCCCCAGGTGTCACTCACGGATTTGAATAATAATTTGGATATGTGATAGAGGACAAAAATCTAAGGTCGACGTATTTTTTTATACGTGCTCAATCGATAATTTACGGTTTCAAAATGACGTTTTAAAATCAGCGAAAATTTCGTTTTTTTGCCACAATTTCACTATTTTCCATAGAAATATATACAAATTTGGTATCAAACGAAAGGTATTTTAAAGCCACACATGATGGCATCCATTTTGGAGAAATAAATTTCATTGTAATTTTGTTGTTGTAATTTTTAACATTATTTAGTCGATATCATAAGGAGCACATTTTCGAAATTGTTTCATTTTCATTTGTATTTTATTTAAGAGAATTCTAAAAGTTACCTTTTTTGTTTTTTTAAATAGCTAGCGTATAGCTCATCGTTCCATCGTACTCGGTACTCGCCATTGATGCAGATTGGTCCGTAGATCTTGCGAAGGATTTTTCTCTCGAAAGCTTCCAAAGTCTTTTCATCGGAGCTGCTCAATGTCGGGCATGATTAGTGACTTATAGAGCGTGTTTTTTGTTGAAGTAGAGGGCTCTGCTTCTTAAAAAAAGGTATCCTTCGTTTTATCTCTACAGATATCGTTGGTGGAGTTAATGCTTGATCGTAGGAAGTCGAAGTCCTTCACAACCTCGAAAAAGAACAGTGACGTGGGTCTGGTAATCAAACGACTATTTGATTGTTGACACCAAATGTTTCGTCTTATCTGCGTTCACTGCAAGACCAATGCGAATGGACTTCTTTTCTAATTTGGAGAATGATGCACTGACTTCGCGTGTATTATGGCCAATGATATCGATATCATCAGCATACGCTTGCAGCATAACACTCTTGTAGAATATGGTGCCGCTTAATCTCAGATCAGCAGCTCGAATGATCTTCTCCATAATTAGATTAAAAAAGTCGCATGATAAAGAATCACCTTGTCTGAAACCTCGTTTGGTAACAAATGGCGGGGAGAGGTCCTTCCCGATTTTAATTGCGCTGTTGGTGTTGCTCAGTGTCAACCTGCATAGACGGATTAATTTTGTAAGTATACCAAATTCAGGCATGGTGGAATATAGGTGATTCCTTATTGGACTGTCGAAGGCGGCTTTGTAATCGACAAAAAGATGGTGGGTGTCGATTTGTTTGTCTAGGGTCTTTTCCAAGATTTGTCGTAGCGTGAATATCTGGCCGGTCGTAGATTTTTCAGGTCGGAAGCCACACGGATAAGGCCCAATCAGTGGACGATGGGCTTCAGTCTTTCACATAATACGCTCGACAGGATCTTATATGCGATATTAAGAAGGCTTATCCCACGGTAGTAAGCACAAATAGTGGGATCGCCTTTCTTGTGGAAAGGCTTTGGTTGTCCGATTTGATTGTAGCTTGTCGACGTCTAGCTTTCTCTGTGTAGGGTTGCGCGCATTCTTTGCAGCGAACAGACGTGTATGGATCTTAGCTGCGACAAGATAATGGTCCGAGTCTATGTTAGCACCACGGATCGTGCTACATCTGGAAGAGTGCCTACCGTCAATCAAAACGTTATCAATTTGGTTGCTCGTTTTTTGGTCAGGGGATAGCCAGGTGGCCTTAGGAATATTTATATGCATGAATCTAGTGCTACTTACGATCATGTTTCGTACGCCGTGTCCAGCGTAGATACGAGAAATGCGTTGCGTGCGTTGCGGTGCGTTCAATGCGGGCAGATTACAAATTCAAACATATGTTGATAAATGTAGATGTCCAACGTAAGCACGATTTTGCGATAAATGTGCTCGCAATATCGTGCGGACAATATTTGAAAAATTATCTTTATATCAACAAACTGTTTTCTAATAAAAAATCTGATTTGCCGAAACCGAAGCCATTTCGCACCGAATAACAAGCTTTTTTTTAGTCACCCACATTAACGAATTATCGTGTTATAATTGATCACTTTCCGCAGCCCCGCAAATAGTTGCGGTGCGTGCAGGAAACGCGTCATTCCATTATCGGATGTGTTGTCGATGCAGCTGAACTATCCGACTGTTGGACCAAAGATGTTTTCTTTGACCACCTTAGCGTTGAAGTCACCAAGCACAATTTTTATGTCGTGATGGGAGCAGCGCTCGTAAGGGTCTTCAAGGCGCTCGTAGAAAGTATCTTTGATCTCATCGTCCTTGTCCTCTGTCGGAGCATGCGCACATATTAGGCTTATATGAAAGAATTTAGCCTTGATACGGATTATGGCAAGTCGTTCGTTCACAGGAGTGAGTCGCAGGACGTGATGCCGTAATCTCTTGCCAACTACAAATCCGCACCCAAACTCGTGCTCTCCGCATGGCCGCTGTAGTAGATATCACTGGATGCTTGCCGAGAGCAACTCTGTCCCTTCCATCGCATTTCTTGGATTATATCAGTGGAGTGATATCAGCTTTGTATCTTTCCAAGATATCAATCAGTTGGATAGAGGCACCTTCCCAGTTCGGACATTCCAGGTGCATAGCCGTAGATCATTATCAGTTTTTTGTTTGAGGTAATCATAATCAGAGTTGGGGATCATTTTTATCTTTATTCTTGTATTTTCATTGAAATATTTTTTTTACGTGATGGACTTCAAACCCAACGCACAACCTATTTAAGGCCAGATGACCCGCCGCTCAAATTAGCCGTCAAACTAACGGATGCCAGTTTGCCGTTGCCCACCGAGAGATTTGAGTCATCTTGGGACGATTTCGACATGGATAATGCTAGACACGCCAGGTTGAGGCATTCCGACACGTTTGCCATGTGATTGTTCGTCCCCTGCTCCCCATAACGCCATGTTACGTATGCATATAACGCCATGTTATGTTGACGTTAGATTAGGATTAACAAAAAAAACTTTTGGCTTATAAGCGAGCCGCGCTGAAATTGAAGACCTCAAGGCCGGCCGATCTTGTTAATAAAGAAAAATAAACACGAATACAAGTCTGATTTCAGTCTGACACAAGTCAGACACCAAACTCTAGTCTTTACTTCCCTCTGAAAGAGGTTTTTATAACAAAATATATAATTCTATTTTAAACTTAGAACACTCCCATTTTCCAGTGAGATTTCCAGTTTCACATTTTTAACTTTTAATTTAATAATATAATTGCACATATGCTGATTTGCATTTTTTTTAAGTGACAGTGCGAAAAGCTTCAATGCTTTTCTTTTTTTTCAGTTTTTTATTATATAGTAACCAATATTTATTGTCTTTTGAAAAAAGATTTTATAACAAACAAATTTAACAAAATCAAAGTTTAATTTGAACAATTTAAAATTAACGCACACGGCCAAACAGGGCGGCCTGTATGGGAGGCTTGGCCAAAAGTCATTTTTAAAAATGATAATTTGGAAAATTGTTTGATGCAGTTTTAAACTTGCGGATATGCCTATTTAGAATCAAATTTTTTTTAATTCTGTCCAGCCGTTTGGATGGTACATAATCCGAAAGTGACCCTATTTTGCGTATTTTTCATTTAAAAATTTATGTGAATGAAAATTAGTGTAAATTCAATAAATGATATTTTTTAAGTTTTGTCAAAAAGGTCTAACAAATTATTTCGTTTTTGGGCTTAGGCCGTGAAAAAAAAACAAATTGAATTTTCCTGTTTTTTTATATATTTTATACAGTGGGCCGGGCCGCGAGCGCTGTTTTGTGGTCATGTTTTGATTTAAGATCTGATTTGTGACCTGAAAGTCTAGTTTTCAGCTTTGATTTTGTTGCACCAACGTATACTTTATTGCATACGTTGGACCCGTCACCTGTGCAATTAATTTTATAAATGAGATTGTATTTGTCCTTGTCATCCACTTTGCATTTTGTGAAACTGCCCAAGTTGATTATTTGTTTTAGACGCTTGCGGCCCACTGTATCCAGCATAATCACCCTCCGGACTTTGAACACACAAATTTTGCAACAGGAGACGAACTACCAAAGAAGATACTCGATAGAAATGTTGCACATAATAAATACTCCAACAAACATAACGCTAAACTACAAAACGGACACTGATAATTGTGCGCATATTTACAAACACATAATAAGACAAAAGAACAGTTGACGATGAAGCCGCCAAACAGCTGGACGTTGCTTCAATTTTATTATATACTAGCTTATACCCGAGCTACGCTGCGCTCAGCTCTAATTCCCTAAAAAGTGGGCGTATAATGAGGACACACCCTTTTCCAATTACTTCCTTTGTGTGTCTGTTTGTTTGATGGTAATTTATTAAGTGTCCACATTTGTATTTAGAGTGACTGCCGCTTGGATCAATAGAACCTACATACCAAACGTGGTATTTTATTATCAAATCATGTATATTTTTAATAATTTCTAAAAAAGTGGGTGTAACATTAGTGTGACCACCCCCATTTTTTTGAACTTTTCATTTAAACAAAATTACCAAATTTTAGTCTTATACGATCTAAATCATTAGATATGTATATTAAGTTTTTTATTTATTTATTTTTTTTAATTAATCCAGCGAGCGTTGCTACGCCTAAAACAAACAACTTTTATTTGACACCACGCTCATTGTCCAATGCCCGTTTCAGTTTCCCGGTAGCAGGACATCACCAAATAGTGAGAAACTCCATTCTGAGTTTCAATGTCCTGTGATTTTTACTTTCAAAGCTATTCTATATAAAAAATTTGGCTTATATAAGCGAAGCCACACCTCCTTGTCCAATGCCAATCTAGTCCCCGAAGAAGGCTTAAAAATTAAGCCGAAATATCGGACAAAATATAAAAAAACAACAATTTCAATTTGTTTTTTCTTTTTCACGACCAAAGCCCAAAAACGAAATCATTAAACATAAAAGGCCGACTAATTTCAACGTAACCTTTTTTATTTAAATTTAAATTTTAAAATGATTTTATTTTTTTTTAATTTGCTCAAAATGGTAATTCCAATTTTAGTACAAGAGTTAAATTTAAACCTTCAGTATTAAGAGAATTTGGTCTGATGAAATACTATTTTGCGCAAATTAGGTTAGGTTAGGTTAGGTAGAGAAGGCAGCCGGTATATGTACAATGTCATACACCAGCTCACTTAGACCAGATAGGTCCATTGTGATACCGCTGCACAGGGCCTTCATTCAAAATGGAACCACCTTGAGCTCTTGATGAACCTTATTAGACGCCTGACGTTAGTCGTTGAGAGGTCGTCAAGCTCATGAAAAAAGAAAAAGCCTAAATGTTTGTCCCTTCTTCTGGCTAGCCCAGGGCAGGAACCAGAGACCTGCAGCGATCGTTTTTTACAATTCTAAATCACTCGTCAAAAACCGAGTGCGAGTGTGTGCGGTTGCACACAACAACAACCACTTCCACACGAAGCATTCTCATAACAGCGATGAGCGACGAGTGCCGCTGCTTTCACTGATCGCTCATTAGAAAGACTGCTGAATTCTAAGCATATGATTCTAAGCACCATTTGCGTGCACTTCAGTATTGGCGTGCGTTTTCCTTGTTTTACTTTTGTTTTGTATTTTACGTGTGGATTAAGATAAATAGCCAGCTTCTTAGTTGGGGATCGCTAGTTCAAAGAATTAAATTGTAGCAAACTTACTTTATATTTGATGTTGGTTATTATTTGTTCCTTGTTGTTATTGTATTGTTTTTAATCAATTTTTTATATCACTTTCACACTTGCAATGATAAATTGCTGAGAGCTTATATGTTAAGTGATGCCATAAGGAAAGCGGCAATCTAAAACAAACAGGATTACCGCTTTAAAAAGCTGTAATAGTGTATATTGCTTCCCGTTATTTTAATATGTAGAATGTTATAATTAACATTGTCACAATGTCACACAAATTTTAATTAAACCTGCCCTTTAAACCAAGCTGTTTTTGTTGAAAATATGTTAATATATAAATCAATAATTTTTCATGTATGTATTTATTTTTTAAGAACTTTTGAATGAATTTTTTAATTATATTTTTTTAATAATATTTAAAATGATTTTTTGAGTTTTTCATTAATTTTGAAACAATTTTAGTTAATATTTGAATAATTCTTAAGAAATTTACCAAAAATTTTTAATATTTTTTTTAATAGTATTTTCACAATTTTTCACTAATTTCTATCAACACTATTTTAATATTTTTTAATTAAGTATATGCATTTAAATATTGTTTTAATACGATTTTAAGATTTGTTTTCATACATTTGCCGAGGCCGCTGGTATTATATGTATATAATAATAAATTTATATATTATATGTATATAATAAAATATGTCAGCGGTAACACTGCACGCGATTTCCCTTGATGACTCTAGAATCATAAGAAATGACTCTAGAATCAATAGAATCATTGAGCGGCATTCTTATGAGCGATGAGTGAAAGCGGCGGCACTCGTCGCTCATCGCTGTTATGAGGATGCTTCGCGTGGAAGTGTTGTTTGTTGTACGCAACCGCACGCACTGGCATTCGGTTTTTGATGGATGATTTATAGTCATTCGTTCGAATCATAGACTCGTTTCAGTTCTTTGACAGGAACACAGAAGATGGGAGATGGTTTCTTCCTCTTCTTCGTCCCTTTAGCTTCTACAGAAGTCATTCGAGATGAGTCCTAACCTGTGGGCATGTCTGCCTATCAAGCAGTGCCCTGTGATGACAGCTACTATTGTGGCCAATTCTGGCCTTGTCAGTGAGAGAAGGGCTCTCGATCGCCCGGGATCTAGTATCGGCCAGATAAGCCTTGATGCTCTGCATGTCGAGAGTTCAGCCCACCTAGTGTTGTCTTTCGATGTAATGTTGTTACTGATTAGTAGCTTGAGAGTCGCTAATGGGATACCCGGTGGGTTCAGCACCGCTGATTCCGCTCGTGTTCCATTCCTAGCAAGCTCGTCTGCCTTTTCATTGCCTTTATGTACCCATATTAGGCTGATGCTGAAATAGTGACATTTCACCTAATGAAGCACGACATTTTTTGGCTACTTTAGAGTTTGGGGCTACTTGTTCCAACGACTTGATCGCAGCCTAGCTATTCGAAAAGATATAAATATCCCGTTTCGAGACAACGTTGTTTGAAAGCTATGATGCAACCTTCCCTTTTGCCATCATTTCGGCCTGAAACACACTACAGTGATCAGGAAGCCTACGAGCCAGACAGAGAAACCCCAAGCTCTTTTCAGTTGACCCCGTCCCCGACCTTGTCGTTTAATTTTGATCCATCTGCATAGAAATATAGACACCCTCGTTTCCATGGCGTACCATTGGCCCAGTATGTTCTAGGCGGAATTAGCGTTGCATAGCTTCCTTCGAAGGAAAACGAGGGCTTGCAGTAATCAGTCCTTGATGGAATGAAGTTGAAGCTATTAAGTATGGATTAGTGACCCGTTGTCAGACTTTTACACCTTATACACCTTGTTCTCTGAGTCTTATCGCCGAACAGGCTGCTGTCTGCTTAGCAACCAGGTCCAGTGGTAGAAGATGAAGTATAGTCACTAAATCTGCAGTCGGTGTTGTTCTCAGAGCACCGCTGATGCATACAGATGCACTTTTTGGAGTTGCTTCATATAATATGTCTTTCAATAAGTCCATAGGATAAGTAAGAAAAAAACAAAAGTGTGATAAAACTCGATTATATTATTCAACATAGTTGCTTTCGAGAGCGATACAACGAGTATAGCGATTTTCCAACTTTTCGATACCACTTTTGTAATACGATTTCTCGTCAAAATAGGCCTCAGTTTCAGCGATTACTTCATCATTGGACTTTAATTTCTTTCCAGCAAATTCTCTTGAGATCTGAAAACAGGAAAAAATCGCTGGGGGCTAAATCTGGAGAATACGTTGGGTGGTAAGCAATTCGGAGCCCAATTCATTCAATTTTGCCATCGTTTTCATGGATTTGTGACACGGTGCATTTACTTGGTGAAACAACACTTTTTTCTTTTGCAAATGTGGCCGTTTCTTGGCGATTTCAGCCTTCAGTTGATCCAAAAGTGCACAGTAATAGTCGCTGTTGATGGTGGTTCGTTTTTGGAGATAGTCGATGAATATTATTCATCATATTATTCATAGTCGATAATATTATTATTATAAATATTGAAAAAAAATTTTTCGGATTACCAGAGGACCCCCTTAATAATATAATTGCACATATGCTGATTTGCATTTTTTTTAAGTGACAGTGCGAAAAGCTTCAATGCTTTTCTTTTTTTTCAGTTTTTTATTATATAGTAACCAATATTTATTGTCTTTTGAAAAAAGATTTTATAACAAACAAATTTAACAAAATCAAAGTTTAATTTGAACAATTTAAAATTAACGCACACGGCCAAACAGGGCGGCCTGTATGGGAGGCTTGGCGAAAAGTCATTTTTAAAAATGATAATTTGGAAAATTGTTTGATGCAGTTTTAAACTTGCGGATATGCCTATTTAGAATCAAATTTTTTTTAATTCTGTCCAGCCGTTTGGATGGTACATAATCCGAAAGTGACCTTATTTTGCGTATTTTTCATTTAAAAATTTATGTGAATGAAAATTAGTGTAAATTCAATAAATGATATTTTTTAAGTTTTGTCAAAAAGGTCTAACAAATTATTTCGTTTTTGGGCTTAGGCCGTGAAAAAAAAACAAATTGAATTTTCCTGTTTTTTTATATATTTTATACAGTGGGCCGGGCCGCGAGCGCTGTTTTGTGGTCATGTTTTGATTTAAGATCTGATTTGTGACCTGAAAGTCTAGTTTTCAGCTTTGATTTTGTTGCACCAACGTATACTTTATTGCATACGTTGGACCCGTCACCTGTGCAATTAATTTTATAAATGAGATTGTATTTGTCCTTGTCATCCACTTTGCATTTTGTGAAACTGCCCAAGTTGATTATTTGTTTTAGACGCTTGCGGCCCACTGTATCCAGCATAATCACCCTCCGGACTTTGAACACACAAATTTTGCAACAGGAGACGAACTACCAAAGAAGATACTCGATAGAAATGTTGCACATAATAAATACTCCAACAAACATAACGCTAAACTACAAAACGGACACTGATAATTGTGCGCATATTTACAAACACATAATAAGACAAAAGAACAGTTGACGATGAAGCCGCCAAACAGCTGGACGTTGCTTCAATTTTATTATATACTAGCTTATACCCGAGCTACGCTGGGCTCAGCTCTAATTCCCTAAAAAGTGGGCGTATAATGAGGACACACCCTTTTCCAATTACTTCCTTTGTGTGTCTGTTTGTTTGATGGTAATTTATTAAGTGTCCACATTTGTATTTAGAGTGACTGCCGCTTGGATCAATAGAACCTACATACCAAACGTGGTATTTTATTATCAAATCATGTATATTTTTAATAATTTCTAAAAAAGTGGGTGTAACATTAGTGTGACCACCCCCATTTTTTTGAACTTTTCATTTAAACAAAATTACCAAATTTTAGTCTTATACGATCTAAATCATTAGATATGTATATTAAGTTTTTTATTTATTTATTTTTTTTAATTAATCCAGCGAGCGTTGCTACGCCTAAAACAAACAACTTTTATTTGACACCACGCTCATTGTCCAATGCCCGTTTCAGTTTCCCGGTAGCAGGACATCACCAAATAGTGAGAAACTCCATTCTGAGTTTCAATGTCCTGTGATTTTTACTTTCAAAGCTATTCTATATAAAAAATTTGGCTTATATAAGCGAAGCCACACCCCCTTGTCCAATGCCAATCTAGTCCCCGAAGAAGGCTTAAAAATTAAGCCGAAATATCGGACAAAATATAAAAAAACAACAATTTCAATTTGTTTTTTCTTTTTCACGACCAAAGCCCAAAAACGAAATCATTAAACATAAAAGGCCGACTAATTTCAACGTAACCTTTTTTATTTAAATTTAAATTTTAAAATGATTTTATTTTTTTTTAATTTGCTCAAAATGGTAATTCCAATTTTAGTACAAGAGTTAAATTTAAACCTTCAGTATTAAGAGAATTTGGTCTGATGAAATACTATTTTGCGCAAATTAGGTTAGGTTAGGTTAGGTAGAGAAGGCAGCCGGTATATGTACAATGTCATACACCAGCTCACTTAGACCAGATAGGTCCATTGTGATACCGCTGCACAGGGCCTTCATTCAAAATGGAACCACCTTGAGCTCTTGATGAACCTTATTAGACGCCTGACGTTAGTCGTTGAGAGGTCGTCAAGCTCATGAAAAAAGAAAAAGCCTAAATGTTTGTCCCTTCTTCTGGCTAGCCCAGGGCAGGAACCAGAGACCTGCAGCGATCGTTTTTTACAATTCTAAATCACTCGTCAAAAACCGAGTGCGAGTGTGTGCGGTTGCACACAACAACAACCACTTCCACACGAAGCATTCTCATAACAGCGATGAGCGACGAGTGCCGCTGCTTTCACTGATCGCTCATTAGAAAGACTGCTGAATTCTAAGCATATGATTCTAAGCACCATTTGCGTGCACTTCAGTATTGGCGTGCGTTTTCCTTGTTTTACTTTTGTTTTGTATTTTACGTGTGGATTAAGATAAATAGCCAGCTTCTTAGTTGGGGATCGCTAGTTCAAAGAATTAAATTGTAGCAAACTTACTTTATATTTGATGTTGGTTATTATTTGTTCCTTGTTGTTATTGTATTGTTTTTAATCAATTTTTTATATCACTTTCACACTTGCAATGATAAATTGCTGAGAGCTTATATGTTAAGTGATGCCATAAGGAAAGCGGCAATCTAAAACAAACAGGATTACCGCTTTAAAAAGCTGTAATAGTGTATATTGCTTCCCGTTATTTTAATATGTAGAATGTTATAATTAACATTGTCACAATGTCACACAAATTTTAATTAAACCTGCCCTTTAAACCAAGCTGTTTTTGTTGAAAATATGTTAATATATAAATCAATAATTTTTCATGTATGTATTTATTTTTTAAGAACTTTTGAATGAATTTTTTAATTATATTTTTTTAATAATATTTAAAATGATTTTTTGAGTTTTTCATTAATTTTGAAACAATTTTAGTTAATATTTGAATAATTCTTAAGAAATTTACCAAAAATTTTTAATATTTTTTTTAATAGTATTTTCACAATTTTTCACTAATTTCTATCAACACTATTTTAATATTTTTTAATTAAGTATATGCATTTAAATATTGTTTTAATACGATTTTAAGATTTGTTTTCATACATTTGCCGAGGCCGCTGGTATTATATGTATATAATAATAAATTTATATATTATATGTATATAATAAAATATGTCAGCGGTAACACTGCACGCGATTTCCCTTGATGACTCTAGAATCATAAGAAATGACTCTAGAATCAATAGAATCATTGAGCGGCATTCTTATGAGCGATGAGTGAAAGCGGCGGCACTCGTCGCTCATCGCTGTTATGAGGATGCTTCGCGTGGAAGTGTTGTTTGTTGTACGCAACCGCACGCACTGGCATTCGGTTTTTGATGGATGATTTATAGTCATTCGTTCGAATCATAGACTCGTTTCAGTTCTTTGACAGGAACACAGAAGATGGGAGATGGTTTCTTCCTCTTCTTCGTCCCTTTAGCTTCTACAGAAGTCATTCGAGATGAGTCCTAACCTGTGGGCATGTCTGCCTATCAAGCAGTGCCCTGTGATGACAGCTACTATTGTGGCCAATTCTGGCCTTGTCAGTGAGAGAAGGGCTCTCGATCGCCCGGGATCTAGTATCGGCCAGATAAGCCTTGATGCTCTGCATGTCGAGAGTTCAGCCCACCTAGTGTTGTCTTCATTCACACTTCATTCACTTCATTCACATTTCGATGTAATGTTGTTACTGATTAGTAGCTTGAGAGTCGCTAATGGGATACCCGGTGGGTTCAGCACCGCTGATTCCGCTCGTGTTCCATTCCTAGCAAGCTCGTCTGCCTTTTCATTGCCTTTATGTACCCATATTAGGCTGATGCTGAAATAGTGACATTTCACCTAATGAAGCACGACATTTTTTGGCTACTTTAGAGTTTGGGGCTACTTGTTCCAACGACTTGATCGCAGCCTAGCTATTCGAAAAGATATAAATATCCCGTTTCGAGACAACGTTGTTTGAAAGCTATGATGCAACCTTCCCTTTTGCCATCATTTCGGCCTGAAACACACTACAGTGATCAGGAAGCCTACGAGCCAGACAGAGAAACCCCAAGCTCTTTTCAGTTGACCCCGTCCCCGACCTTGTCGTTTAATTTTGATCCATCTGCATAGAAATATAGACACCCTCGTTTCCATGGCGTACCATTGGCCCAGTATGTTCTAGGCGGAATTAGCGTTGCATAGCTTCCTTCGAAGGAAAACGAGGGCTTGCAGTAATCAGTCCTTGATGGAATGAAGTTGAAGCTATTAAGTATGGATTAGTGACCCGTTGTCAGACTTTTACACCTTATACACCTTGTTCTCTGAGTCTTATCGCCGAACAGGCTGCTGTCTGCTTAGCAACCAGGTCCAGTGGTAGAAGATGAAGTATAGTCACTAAATCTGCAGTCGGTGTTGTTCTCAGAGCACCGCTGATGCATACAGATGCACTTTTTGGAGTTGCTTCATATAATATGTCATTCAATAAGTCCATAGGATAAGTAAGAAAAAAACAAAAGTGTGATAAAACTCGATTATATTATTCAACATAGTTGCTTTCGAGAGCGATACAACGAGTATAGCGATTTTCCAACTTTTCGATACCACTTTTGTAATACGATTTCTCGTCAAAATAGGCCTCAGTTTCAGCGATTACTTCATCATTGGACTTTAATTTCTTTCCAGCAAATTCTCTTGAGATCTGAAAACAGGAAAAAATCGCTGGGGGCTAAATCTGGAGAATACGTTGGGTGGTAAGCAATTCGGAGCCCAATTCATTCAATTTTGCCATCGTTTTCATGGATTTGTGACACGGTGCATTTACTTGGTGAAACAACACTTTTTTCTTTTGCAAATGTGGCCGTTTCTTGGCGATTTCAGCCTTCAGTTGATCCAAAAGTGCACAGTAATAGTCGCTGTTGATGGTGGTTCGTTTTTGGAGATAGTCGATGAATATTATTCATCATATTATTCATAGTCGATAATATTATTATTATAAATATTGAAAAAAAATTTTTCGGATTACCAGAGGACCCCCTTAATAATATAATTGCACATATGCTGATTTGCATTTTTTTTAAGTGACAGTGCGAAAAGCTTCAATGCTTTTCTTTTTTTTCAGTTTTTTATTATATAGTAACCAATATTTATTGTCTTTTGAAAAAAGATTTTATAACAAACAAATTTAACAAAATCAAAGTTTAATTTGAACAATTTAAAATTAACGCACACGGCCAAACAGGGCGGCCTGTATGGGAGGCTTGGCGAAAAGTCATTTTTAAAAATGATAATTTGGAAAATTGTTTGATGCAGTTTTAAACTTGCGGATATGCCTATTTAGAATCAAATTTTTTTTAATTCTGTCCAGCCGTTTGGATGGTACATAATCCGAAAGTGACCCTATTTTGCGTATTTTTCATTTAAAAATTTATGTGAATGAAAATTAGTGTAAATTCAATAAATGATATTTTTTAAGTTTTGTCAAAAAGGTCTAACAAATTATTTCGTTTTTGGGCTTAGGCCGTGAAAAAAAAACAAATTGAATTTTCCTGTTTTTTTATATATTTTATACAGTGGGCCGGGCCGCGAGCGCTGTTTTGTGGTCATGTTTTGATTTAAGATCTGATTTGTGACCTGAAAGTCTAGTTTTCAGCTTTGATTTTGTTGCACCAACGTATACTTTATTGCATACGTTGGACCCGTCACCTGTGCAATTAATTTTATAAATGAGATTGTATTTGTCCTTGTCATCCACTTTGCATTTTGTGAAACTGCCCAAGTTGATTATTTGTTTTAGACGCTTGCGGCCCACTGTATCCAGCATAATCACCCTCCGGACTTTGAACACACAAATTTTGCAACAGGAGACGAACTACCAAAGAAGATACTCGATAGAAATGTTGCACATAATAAATACTCCAACAAACATAACGCTAAACTACAAAACGGACACTGATAATTGTGCGCATATTTACAAACACATAATAAGACAAAAGAACAGTTGACGATGAAGCCGCCAAACAGCTGGACGTTGCTTCAATTTTATTATATACTAGCTTATACCCGAGCTACGCTGGGCTCAGCTCTAATTCCCTAAAAAGTGGGCGTATAATGAGGACACACCCTTTTCCAATTACTTCCTTTGTGTGTCTGTTTGTTTGATGGTAATTTATTAAGTGTCCACATTTGTATTTAGAGTGACTGCCGCTTGGATCAATAGAACCTACATACCAAACGTGGTATTTTATTATCAAATCATGTATATTTTTAATAATTTCTAAAAAAGTGGGTGTAACATTAGTGTGACCACCCCCATTTTTTTGAACTTTTCATTTAAACAAAATTACCAAATTTTAGTCTTATACGATCTAAATCATTAGATATGTATATTAAGTTTTTTATTTATTTATTTTTTTTAATTAATCCAGCGAGCGTTGCTACGCCTAAAACAAACAACTTTTATTTGACACCACGCTCATTGTCCAATGCCCGTTTCAGTTTCCCGGTAGCAGGACATCACCAAATAGTGAGAAACTCCATTCTGAGTTTCAATGTCCTGTGATTTTTACTTTCAAAGCTATTCTATATAAAAAATTTGGCTTATATAAGCGAAGCCACACCCCCTTGTCCAATGCCAATCTAGTCCCCGAAGAAGGCTTAAAAATTAAGCCGAAATATCGGACAAAATATAAAAAAACAACAATTTCAATTTGTTTTTTCTTTTTCACGACCAAAGCCCAAAAACGAAATCATTAAACATAAAAGGCCGACTAATTTCAACGTAACCTTTTTTATTTAAATTTAAATTTTAAAATGATTTTATTTTTTTTTAATTTGCTCAAAATGGTAATTCCAATTTTAGTACAAGAGTTAAATTTAAACCTTCAGTATTAAGAGAATTTGGTCTGATGAAATACTATTTTGCGCAAATTAGGTTAGGTTAGGTTAGGTAGAGAAGGCAGCCGGTATATGTACAATGTCATACACCAGCTCACTTAGACCAGATAGGTCCATTGTGATACCGCTGCACAGGGCCTTCATTCAAAATGGAACCACCTTGAGCTCTTGATGAACCTTATTAGACGCCTGACGTTAGTCGTTGAGAGGTCGTCAAGCTCATGAAAAAAGAAAAAGCCTAAATGTTTGTCCCTTCTTCTGGCTAGCCCAGGGCAGGAACCAGAGACCTGCAGCGATCGTTTTTTACAATTCTAAATCACTCGTCAAAAACCGAGTGCGAGTGTGTGCGGTTGCACACAACAACAACCACTTCCACACGAAGCATTCTCATAACAGCGATGAGCGACGAGTGCCGCTGCTTTCACTGATCGCTCATTAGAAAGACTGCTGAATTCTAAGCATATGATTCTAAGCACCATTTGCGTGCACTTCAGTATTGGCGTGCGTTTTCCTTGTTTTACTTTTGTTTTGTATTTTACGTGTGGATTAAGATAAATAGCCAGCTTCTTAGTTGGGGATCGCTAGTTCAAAGAATTAAATTGTAGCAAACTTACTTTATATTTGATGTTGGTTATTATTTGTTCCTTGTTGTTATTGTATTGTTTTTAATCAATTTTTTATATCACTTTCACACTTGCAATGATAAATTGCTGAGAGCTTATATGTTAAGTGATGCCATAAGGAAAGCGGCAATCTAAAACAAACAGGATTACCGCTTTAAAAAGCTGTAATAGTGTATATTACTTCCCGTTATTTTAATATGTAGAATGTTATAATTAACATTGTCACAATGTCACACAAATTTTAATTAAACCTGCCCTTTAAACCAAGCTGTTTTTGTTGAAAATATGTTAATATATAAATCAATAATTTTTCATGTATGTATTTATTTTTTAAGAACTTTTGAATGAATTTTTTAATTATATTTTTTTAATAATATTTAAAATGATTTTTTGAGTTTTTCATTAATTTTGAAACAATTTTAGTTAATATTTGAATAATTCTTAAGAAATTTACCAAAAATTTTTAATATTTTTTTTAATAGTATTTTCACAATTTTTCACTAATTTCTATCAACACTATTTTAATATTTTTTAATTAAGTATATGCATTTAAATATTGTTTTAATACGATTTTAAGATTTGTTTTCATACATTTGCCGAGTCCGCTGGTATTATATGTATATAATAATAAATTTATATATTATATGTATATAATAAAATATGTCAGCGGTAACACTGCACGCGATTTCCCTTGATGACTCTAGAATCATAAGAAATGACTCTAGAATCAATAGAATCATTGAGCGGCATTCTTATGAGCGATGAGTGAAAGCGGCGGCACTCGTCGCTCATCGCTGTTATGAGGATGCTTCGCGTGGAAGTGTTGTTTGTTGTACGCAACCGCACGCACTGGCATTCGGTTTTTGATGGATGATTTATAGTCATTCGTTCGAATCATAGACTCGTTTCAGTTCTTTGACAGGAACACAGAAGATGGGAGATGGTTTCTTCCTCTTCTTCGTCCCTTTAGCTTCTACAGAAGTCATTCGAGATGAGTCCTAACCTGTGGGCATGTCTGCCTATCAAGCAGTGCCCTGTGATGACAGCTACTATTGTGGCCAATTCTGGCCTTGTCAGTGAGAGAAGGGCTCTCGATCGCCCGGGATCTAGTATCGGCCAGATAAGCCTTGATGCTCTGCATGTCGAGAGTTCAGCCCACCTAGTGTTGTCTTTCGATGTAATGTTGTTACTGATTAGTAGCTTGAGAGTCGCTAATGGGATACCCGGTGGGTTCAGCACCGCTGATTCCGCTCGTGTTCCATTCCTAGCAAGCTCGTCTGCCTTTTCATTGCCTTTATGTACCCATATTAGGCTGATGCTGAAATAGTGACATTTCACCTAATGAAGCACGACATTTTTTGGCTACTTTAGAGTTTGGGGCTACTTGTTCCAACGACTTGATCGCAGCCTAGCTATTCGAAAAGATATAAATATCCCGTTTCGAGACAACGTTGTTTGAAAGCTATGATGCAACCTTCCCTTTTGCCATCATTTCGGCCTGAAACACACTACAGTGATCAGGAAGCCTACGAGCCAGACAGAGAAACCCCAAGCTCTTTTCAGTTGACCCCGTCCCCGACCTTGTCGTTTAATTTTGATCCATCTGCATAGAAATATAGACACCCTCGTTTCCATGGCGTACCATTGGCCCAGTATGTTCTAGGCGGAATTAGCGTTGCATAGCTTCCTTCCAAGGAAAACGAGGGCTTGCAGTAATCAGTCCTTGATGGAATGAAGTTGAAGCTATTAAGTATGGATTAGTGACCCGTTGTCAGACTTTTACACCTTATACACCTTGTTCTCTGAGTCTTATCGCCGAACAGGCTGCTGTCTGCTTAGCAACCAGGTCCAGTGGTAGAAGATGAAGTATAGTCACTAAATCTGCAGTCGGTGTTGTTCTCAGAGCACCGCTGATGCATACAGATGCACTTTTTGGAGTTGCTTCATATAATATGTCATTCAATAAGTCCATAGGATAAGTAAGAAAAAAACAAAAGTGTGATAAAACTCGATTATATTATTCAACATAGTTGCTTTCGAGAGCGATACAACGAGTATAGCGATTTTCCAACTTTTCGATACCACTTTTGTAATACGATTTCTCGTCAAAATAGGCCTCAGTTTCAGCGATTACTTCATCATTGGACTTTAATTTCTTTCCAGCAAATTCTCTTGAGATCTGAAAACAGGAAAAAATCGCTGGGGGCTAAATCTGGAGAATACGTTGGGTGGTAAGCAATTCGGAGCCCAATTCATTCAATTTTGCCATCGTTTTCATGGATTTGTGACACGGTGCATTTACTTGGTGAAACAACACTTTTTTCTTTTGCAAATGTGGCCGTTTCTTGGCGATTTCAGCCTTCAGTTGATCCAAAAGTGCACAGTAATAGTCGCTGTTGATGGTGGTTCGTTTTTGGAGATAGTCGATGAATATTATTCATCATATTATTCATAGTCGATAATATTATTATTATAAATATTGAAAAAAAATTTTTCGGATTACCAGAGGACCCCCTTAATAATATAATTGCACATATGCTGATTTGCATTTTTTTTAAGTGACAGTGCGAAAAGCTTCAATGCTTTTCTTTTTTTTCAGTTTTTTATTATATAGTAACCAATATTTATTGTCTTTTGAAAAAAGATTTTATAACAAACAAATTTAACAAAATCAAAGTTTAATTTGAACAATTTAAAATTAACGCACACGGCCAAACAGGGCGGCCTGTATGGGAGGCTTGGCGAAAAGTCATTTTTAAAAATGATAATTTGGAAAATTGTTTGATGCAGTTTTAAACTTGCGGATATGCCTATTTAGAATCAAATTTTTTTTAATTCTGTCCAGCCGTTTGGATGGTACATAATCCGAAAGTGACCCTATTTTGCGTATTTTTCATTTAAAAATTTATGTGAATGAAAATTAGTGTAAATTCAATAAATGATATTTTTTAAGTTTTGTCAAAAAGGTCTAACAAATTATTTCGTTTTTGGGCTTAGGCCGTGAAAAAAAAACAAATTGAATTTTCCTGTTTTTTTATATATTTTATACAGTGGGCCGGGCCGCGAGCGCTGTTTTGTGGTCATGTTTTGATTTAAGATCTGATTTGTGACCTGAAAGTCTAGTTTTCAGCTTTGATTTTGTTGCACCAACGTATACTTTATTGCATACGTTGGACCCGTCACCTGTGCAATTAATTTTATAAATGAGATTGTATTTGTCCTTGTCATCCACTTTGCATTTTGTGAAACTGCCCAAGTTGATTATTTGTTTTAGACGCTTGCGGCCCACTGTATCCAGCATAATCACCCTCCGGACTTTGAACACACAAATTTTGCAACAGGAGACGAACTACCAAAGAAGATACTCGATAGAAATGTTGCACATAATAAATACTCCAACAAACATAACGCTAAACTACAAAACGGACACTGATAATTGTGCGCATATTTACAAACACATAATAAGACAAAAGAACAGTTGACGATGAAGCCGCCAAACAGCTGGACGTTGCTTCAATTTTATTATATACTAGCTTATACCCGAGCTACGCTGCGCTCAGCGCTAATTCCCTAAAAAGTGGGCGTATAATGAGGACACACCCTTTTCCAATAACTTCCTTTGTGTGTCTGTTTGTTTGATGGTAATTTATTAAGTGTCCACATTTGTATTTAGAGTGACTGCCGCTTGGATCAATAGAACCTACATACCAAACGTGGTATTTTATTATCAAATCATGTATATTTTTAATAATTTCTAAAAAAGTGGGTGTAACATTAGTGTGACCACCCCCATTTTTTTGAACTTTTCATTTAAACAAAATTACCAAATTTTAGTCTTATACGATCTAAATCATTAGATATGTATATTAAGTTTTTTATTTATTTATTTTTTTTAATTAATCCAGCGAGCGTTGCTACGCCTAAAACAAACAACTTTTATTTGACACCACGCTCATTGTCCAATGCCCGTTTCAGTTTCCCGGTAGCAGGACATCACCAAATAGTGAGAAACTCCATTCTGAGTTTCAATGTCCTGTGATTTTTACTTTCAAAGCTATTCTATATAAAAAATTTGGCTTATATAAGCGAAGCCACACCCCCTTGTCCAATGCCAATCTAGTCCCCGAAGAAGGCTTAAAAATTAAGCCGAAATATCGGACAAAATATAAAAAAACAACAATTTCAATTTGTTTTTTCTTTTTCACGACCAAAGCCCAAAAACGAAATCATTAAACATAAAAGGCCGACTAATTTCAACGTAACCTTTTTTATTTAAATTTAAATTTTAAAATGATTTTATTTTTTTTTAATTTGCTCAAAATGGTAATTCCAATTTTAGTACAAGAGTTAAATTTAAACCTTCAGTATTAAGAGAATTTGGTCTGATGAAATACTATTTTGCGCAAATTAGGTTAGGTTAGGTTAGGTTAGGTAGAGAAGGCAGCCGGTATATGTACAATGTCATACACCAGCTCACTTAGACCAGATAGGTCCATTGTGATACCGCTGCACAGGGCCTTCATTCAAAATGGAACCACCTTGAGCTCTTGATGAACCTTATTAGACGCCTGACGTTAGTCGTTGAGAGGTCGTCAAGCTCATGAAAAAAGAAAAAGCCTAAATGTTTGTCCCTTCTTCTGGCTAGCCCAGGGCAGGAACCAGAGACCTGCAGCGATCGTTTTTTACAATTCTAAATCACTCGTCAAAAACCGAGTGCGAGTGTGTGCGGTTGCACACAACAACAACCACTTCCACACGAAGCATTCTCATAACAGCGATGAGCGACGAGTGCCGCTGCTTTCACTGATCGCTCATTAGAAAGACTGCTGAATTCTAAGCATATGATTCTAAGCACCATTTGCGTGCACTTCAGTATTGGCGTGCGTTTTCCTTGTTTTACTTTTGTTTTGTATTTTACGTGTGGATTAAGATAAATAGCCAGCTTCTTAGTTGGGGATCGCTAGTTCAAAGAATTAAATTGTAGCAAACTTACTTTATATTTGATGTTGGTTATTATTTGTTCCTTGTTGTTATTGTATTGTTTTTAATCAATTTTTTATATCACTTTCACACTTGCAATGATAAATTGCTGAGAGCTTATATGTTAAGTGATGCCATAAGGAAAGCGGCAATCTAAAACAAACAGGATTACCGCTTTAAAAAGCTGTAATAGTGTATATTACTTCCCGTTATTTTAATATGTAGAATGTTATAATTAACATTGTCACAATGTCACACAAATTTTAATTAAACCTGCCCTTTAAACCAAGCTGTTTTTGTTGAAAATATGTTAATATATAAATCAATAATTTTTCATGTATGTATTTATTTTTTAAGAACTTTTGAATGAATTTTTTAATTATATTTTTTTAATAATATTTAAAATGATTTTTTGAGTTTTTCATTAATTTTGAAACAATTTTAGTTAATATTTGAATAATTCTTAAGAAATTTACCAAAAATTTTTAATATTTTTTTTAATAGTATTTTCACAATTTTTCACTAATTTCTATCAACACTATTTTAATATTTTTTAATTAAGTATATGCATTTAAATATTGTTTTAATACGATTTTAAGATTTGTTTTCATACATTTGCCGAGTCCGCTGGTATTATATGTATATAATAATAAATTTATATATTATATGTATATAATAAAATATGTCAGCGGTAACACTGCACGCGATTTCCCTTGATGACTCTAGAATCATAAGAAATGACTCTAGAATCAATAGAATCATTGAGCGGCATTCTTATGAGCGATGAGTGAAAGCGGCGGCACTCGTCGCTCATCGCTGTTATGAGGATGCTTCGCGTGGAAGTGTTGTTTGTTGTACGCAACCGCACGCACTGGCATTCGGTTTTTGATGGATGATTTATAGTCATTCGTTCGAATCATAGACTCGTTTCAGTTCTTTGACAGGAACACAGAAGATGGGAGATGGTTTCTTCCTCTTCTTCGTCCCTTTAGCTTCTACAGAAGTCATTCGAGATGAGTCCTAACCTGTGGGCATGTCTGCCTATCAAGCAGTGCCCTGTGATGACAGCTACTATTGTGGCCAATTCTGGCCTTGTCAGTGAGAGAAGGGCTCTCGATCGCCCGGGATCTAGTATCGGCCAGATAAGCCTTGATGCTCTGCATGTCGAGAGTTCAGCCCACCTAGTGTTGTCTTTCGATGTAATGTTGTTACTGATTAGTAGCTTGAGAGTCGCTAATGGGATACCCGGTGGGTTAGCACCGCTGATTCCGCTCGTGTTCCATTCCTAGCAAGCTCGTCTGCCTTTTCATTGCCTTTATGTACCCATATTAGGCTGATGCTGAAATAGTGACATTTCACCTAATGAAGCACGACATTTTTTGGCTACTTTAGAGTTTGGGGCTACTTGTTCCAACGACTTGATCGCAGCCTAGCTATTCGAAAAGATATAAATATCCCGTTTCGAGACAACGTTGTTTGAAAGCTATGATGCAACCTTCCCTTTTGCCATCATTTCGGCCTGAAACACACTACAGTGATCAGGAAGCCTACGAGCCAGACAGAGAAACCCCAAGCTCTTTTCAGTTGACCCCGTCCCCGACCTTGTCGTTTAATTTTGATCCATCTGCATAGAAATATAGACACCCTCGTTTCCATGGCGTACCATTGGCCCAGTATGTTCTAGGCGGAATTAGCGTTGCATAGCTTCCTTCGAAGGAAAACGAGGGCTTGCAGTAATCAGTCCTTGATGGAATGAAGTTGAAGCTATTAAGTATGGATTAGTGACCCGTTGTCAGACTTTTACACCTTATACACCTTGTTCTCTGAGTCTTATCGCCGAACAGGCTGCTGTCTGCTTAGCAACCAGGTCCAGTGGTAGAAGATGAAGTATAGTCACTAAATCTGCAGTCGGTGTTGTTCTCAGAGCACCGCTGATGCATACAGATGCACTTTTTGGAGTTGCTTCATATAATATGTCATTCAATAAGTCCATAGGATAAGTAAGAAAAAAACAAAAGTGTGATAAAACTCGATTATATTATTCAACATAGTTGCTTTCGAGAGCGATACAACGAGTATAGCGATTTTCCAACTTTTCGATACCACTTTTGTAATACGATTTCTCGTCAAAATAGGCCTCAGTTTCAGCGATTACTTCATCATTGGACTTTAATTTCTTTCCAGCAAATTCTCTTGAGATCTGAAAACAGGAAAAAATCGCTGGGGGCTAAATCTGGAGAATACGTTGGGTGGTAAGCAATTCGGAGCCCAATTCATTCAATTTTGCCATCGTTTTCATGGATTTGTGACACGGTGCATTTACTTGGTGAAACAACACTTTTTTCTTTTGCAAATGTGGCCGTTTCTTGGCGATTTCAGCCTTCAGTTGATCCAAAAGTGCACAGTAATAGTCGCTGTTGATGGTGGTTCGTTTTTGGAGATAGTCGATGAATATTATTCCTTTCGCATCCCAAAATGCAGACGCCATCACCTTACAAGCCGACTGTTGGGTCTTTGCTCGCTTTGGATTCGGTTTGTCGACTGCTGTCCACTCAGCTGACTGTCTTTTGGATTCTGGTGTGTAATAGTGAAGCCATGCTTCAACCATTGTCACATATCGACGATAGAATTCGTTTTTATTGCGGTTTAACAGCGCCAAACACTCCTCTGAAGCATAAATTCATTGTTGTTTTTGGTCGACTGTGAGCTCACGCGGCACTCACTTTGAACAGAGCTTTCGCATACCCAAGTGTTTGTGTAAAATGGTAAAAACACTATCATCTGATATCTTTACAATGTCAGCTAGCTCGTGCACCTTCAATTTGCGATCGTTCATAACCAATTTGTGAATTTTTTTGATGTTTTGTGGAATAACAGTCTGATTTGGGCGTCCACTGCGCTTTGCATCATTTGTGCTGGTACGACCACGTTTAAATTCAGCAATCCACTTTTCTACCATTTGTCTCGATGAAGCAGAGTCCGGATAATGTTTATCAAGTCATTGTTTGGTTTCCACTGTATTTTTTTTTTATCAAAAAGCAATGCTTTATCAAAACTCGAAATTCACTGTTTTCCATTTTTTTTTTTTAAGAACAGTAGTTGCACACGAAATGGAATAACTCACGAATCAATTGTCAGATTGTCAAATTTTTATACGTATCGTTTGAAGATTGGTGCTAAATAAAAATCATATGGAAAAAATCTACTACGCCATCTATGTGTCATCCTATGTACTTTTTGAACGTACTGTTATTTATCCAAAATAGAGCCCATTAAATATTAATATTACAAACTTTTTGAATGCACACCTTTTTAAAAAATTGTACTGCATAATTTTAGGACTCGAATTATTTTGGTATGAGTCTCAGTCTTTCTGATTGTCAAAAAGATATGGTTTATGCCGTTGTCTTTAAAATAAACGAAAGTATTTGTACCTAATTAAATCAAAGTCTTTCAAAGTTATCATATTTATCAAAAAGTTCTCTCAGTGCAGTGAAGCTAACCAGTTTTAAAGTTTACCAGTAACCAGTTTTTTTGCTAACAAAACAATGTTTTAGACATGGCACCACCACTTCTTGTTAGTGATGTTTTCAATTTATGGAAACAATCAAGAATTGATTGTACAATTAAAAAGCAAGAGGAGAATATAGAAACATTTTTAAAATCTTACTATTCAGTGCCTTGTTTAAGTAATGATATTCTACATTGTTTTTAAATTTAATCAAGAATTTAAAGCCGTGCATCGAAAATCATCTGCATTCGAAACAAAACGTCATGATTGGCTCCAATCTCCTCTTATTTGTTTAACTTACAGGTTTGATGATGTAAGTTCATTCGCGTTTTAGTAATTTAACTCAGATTCTCCTGGAACAGCAAGTTCTTCTTTAGATTTAAACTTTAGGGCTCTGAAAAATTCGAATTAAAGTAAACCTGAAATATTTTATCTATAGTTAATTACATAAATTCAAGGGACGCAGTACAAGTAGAGGCATTCGGAATATATCAGACACACAAGATACTCCTACTTTTAGAAAAATTGAAACCAAAGGGGGTAGAAAACCAGTGAATTTCGAAGAATCATCCAGTCGAACAAAGCGCCGAAAAGTTCAGCAATTAGTCAATGAGAAATCACCAAAAGAAATTGAAAGTGCAGCGAGTTTATTAGCTAAAAGGAAACTTATTGAGTCGACAAATCAATGTCTGACACCATTTCAAGCACTTGGCCTATATTATGACTTGAAATTATTGGCCCGAAATAACTTGGCCTATATTATGACATGAAATTATCGGTAAGGCGTTATAGAATATTGCGTTCGGTTGTGAACAGTCTTCATCCTGAATGTTTTCCTGATTACAAAATAATTGAAACACAAAAAACGACCTTGTACCAAAGCCTATTATAGTTTCAGAAGTATCAGCTGAAGTAAGAATGCAGGACTTGCTTAATCAAACTGCATCAAGTTTATTAAAAATATTTGAAATAAAATGTAATATTAGTTGTGTTCTTGAATGCAAATGTGGCTTTGATGGTAGTTCCGGTCATAGTGTTTAAAAACAAAAATTTTCCAATGAAAGCATGACTGATGAATTCTTGTTTATTGTTGCCATGGTTCCTCTGAAAATTACTTATTATTGATAGTCAGGGAGAAGTATGGTTGATCAAAACCCCATCATCTGTGTTATTTTGCAGACCCATTAAACTTATTTTTATGCAAGAAAAACCTTGATTAATTCATAAGGTAGAAATGGATTTAATGGAGCAAATAGAAAAACTTCTGCCATTTAAAACAAAAGTTATTGATTTTAACGTTGAAATTATTTTTAAATTGTATTTAACAATGGTTGATGGTGCAGTTACAAATGTTTTGGCACATAATCGGGCATCAATGAATTGTTATCTATGTGGAGCGACTCCATCTGTAATGAATTATTTTTATTGCATGCAAAGAACTATAGACAAAAGACATCTACAATATGGATTATCTACATTGCATGCATGGATTAAAACTTTTGAATGCCTAATTCATATTGCATACAGGATGCCTCTCAAATGCTGGCAGGTACGCGGCGAAGAAAAGTCTTATTATTGATAAAATGAAAACAGGATATGGCACTTCAAACGATGGGAAAACTGCCAGAAGATTTTTTTCAAATATTGAAATGGTGTATGAAATAACAAACATAAATATTTGTTTACTAAAAAACAGGGTTCGGAAAGGTGCGCACTCAAAAGCACAAGCACCGGAGCTCTATGCAGTGTGCTGCGCACTCAACAGCAAGCACATGTGAAAAGTGCAAACAAAAATTTCCGAGCACCGACATGCTAGCACCGAGCACCAGCCCCAGCACACTTCATTCGGAGCTGGGGGCAAACAAAATAGCACGTTATAGCACATGTGCAGTGTGAAATTATTTTTGCCCCGGCACAATTTTATCGCAAACGAGCACGGAGCCGGAGCGCAGCACCGGTGCACAGCACAGAGCAGCTGTTTTTTGTTAATTAACAACTTTTATACATGTGCTCGAAGTATAATGGAGTCGCTGACTTAATATATGATGTTAGTATTGAAAAATATTTTTTTCACTAGGGTGGTCCCATAGAACTGTTTTTTGTTAATTTACAAAGTTTTATACATGTGCTGGTAGTATAGTGGAGTCGCTGACTTGATATATGATGTTAGTATTGAAAAATATTTTTTTACTAGGGTGGTCCTATAAAACTGTTTTTTTGTTAATTTACAAGTTTTATACATGTGCTGGTAATATAATGGAGCCACTGACTAAGTTTCTGATGTCAGCATTGAAAAATATTTTTTTTTTCACTAGGGTGGTCCCATAAAACTGTTTTTTGTTAATTAACAAGCTTAATACATGTGCTGGTAGTATAATGGAGTCGCTGACTTAGTGTCTGATGTAAGCAATGAAAAATATTTTATTTCACTAGGGTGGTCCCATAAAGCTGTTTTTTGTTAATTTGCAAGTTTTATACATGTGCTGGTAGTATAATGGAGTCTCTGACTTAATATATGATGTTAGCATTGAAAAATATTTTTTCACTAGGGTGGTTTATATATGATGTTAGCATTGAAAAATATTTTTTCATTAGGGTGGTCCCATGAAACTGTTTTTTGTTAATTTACAAGTTTTATACATGTGCTGGTAGTATAAGGGAGTCGCTGACTTAATATATGATGTTAGTATTGAAAAATATTTCTTTTCACTAGGGTGGTCCCATAAAACTGTTTTTTGTTAATTTACAAGTTTTATACATGTGCTGGTAGTATAATGGAGTCGCTGACTTACTATCTGATGCTAGCATTGAAAAATATTTTTTTCACTAGGGTTGTCCCATAAAACTGTTTTTTGTTAATTTACAACTTTTAGACACGTGCTCGTAGTATAATGGAGTCGCTGACTGAATAGATGATGTTAATATTGAAAAATATTTTTTTCACTAGGGTGGTCCCATAGAACTGTTTTTTGTTAATTTACAAGTTTTATACATGTGCTGGTAGTATAGTGGAGTCGCTGTCTTAATATATGATGTTAGTATTGAAAAATATTTTTTTCACTAGAGTGGTCCCATAAAACTGTTTATTGTTAATTTACAAGCTTAATACATGTGCTGGTAGTATAAGGGAGTCGCTGACTTAGTGTCTGATGTAATCATTGAAAAATATTTTATTTCACTAGGGTAGGTATCATGCAATAACAATAGAGTTCAACTACTACAGCTATATCGCACTTCCTCAGCATTAACCCATCTAAAGCCACTACCCAGTAATCATTGAAAATATCAATGTTATGGATAACCGTGACCACAAACAAGTTAATGTGGGAAAAATTTACCCACCAATAAATGGGTTGGGCTCAGGGACAACACAAGACGTAACAACTAACCATGCGTATATACAGATCTAATTACACAACTAATTTTAATCTACTTTTGAGTTGACCTTTTGACAAATTAACATCAAAAACGCTACAATTGTTAACAAAGGAACTCATGCGACTTAAAGGAGCAGTAGCCATATAATTTGTTCTACTAAATGGCAAATAAATTAAGTTGTTAGCGTTTCTACTGCTTCTACGGTTAGTGTTAAAATTTATGTGAGAAAGAAGTTCTGGAGAATCGAATACACCTGTTATGAGCTGGTGTAAATATACGATATCTGCCGATTTCCTTCGATCACCTAAAGACTGCATTTTTAATAGTTTTAAACGATCCTCATAAGGAGGAAGGTCTAATATGTCAGTTCCACTTAAGCCCCTTAGAGCAAACTGAACAAAACGTTTTTGGATTCTTTCTATTCGATCAACATGCACATTGTAACTTGGGGACCAAACTTGACTTGCATACTCTAAGTGAGGACGCACGATTGCATAATACAACGTTGTAGGTGTAATCATGCTATTAAATTCTTTGGCCCAGCGTTTTACAAAACCAAGCATTGAAGATGCTTTTTTAAAAATATTATCAATATGAATGTTAAACGACAGCTTAGAATCCATGCATATACCTAGGTCTTTGACGGTGTCTACACGACTCAAGGCAGTATCTTTAATCTTATAATCAAATATAAAATTATTCCTTTTTCGCGAAAAGGTCATAGTTTGGCATTTATCTGAATTTAAAAACATATTATTTTTAGAACACCAAACTTCAAAGGATTTTAGATCAGACTGGAGTAGATCTGAATTATCTCTAGAATTAATCGTTCTGTATATTTTCATATCATCGGCATAAATAAGCAGATGAGAGTGTTCAATGACGTGAGTTACATCATTGATAGCTAAAATAAACAGAAGAGGACCAAGGTGACTACCCTGAGGAACACCTGATCCAGCAATAAATTCAGAAGACAATGCGCCTCGGAAACGTATTTGATAAGATCGCTCTACCAAATACGATTTAATCCAGTTCACAAAATATTGTGGAAATCCCATTAACTCAAGTTTAAATAAGATTAGATTGTGTGGTAGCTTATCAAATGCCTTACTAAAGTCAGTGTAAACACAATCGACCTGGTTACCAGAATCAATAGAATTTAAGCAGAATGTTGTAAAATCGAGAAGATTAGACACAGTGGATCTGCCATTCACAAAACCATGCTGACGAGTTGTTATGACTTCCCCACAGTGAATTTTCACCCGATCATACACCATCCGCTCAAAAAGTTTTGGAATCGATGAGAGCTTAGCGATAGGCCTATAGTTACTGACATCGTTCCTGCAACCCTTTTTAAAAATAGGACTTATAAATGATTTTTTCCAAAAAATTGGAAAATAACTTTCGTTAATAGATTTATTGAATAATAAAGACAGTGGTTGACTCAAAACGGAACCGCATTGTGTTAACACTGCGGCAGGAACACCGTCAGGTCCAGCACCAAACTCCTCATCGATCGATCTAATATACATTAAAATATCCTCTGGAGTGAAGGATATATGTTCCAAAGATACTCTGGGTTCGGAATTCATATATTCAAAGTACTCTCCATCAGGATTAAAAGAATCTGAACAGAATGATTCTTTAAAAAGATTGGCGAAAAGGCCACAAATTTTGACGGGATTGTCAGTAAATCCCTCAGGAGTTCTAAATGAAGAAGGAAATCCATCAGATTTCTTCTTTGTGTTTACGAATCCCCAAAATTTCTTTGGATCTGTCAATATTCTCAGCTTAACATTATCTAAATATTCGTGATATAATGTAGCTGAGCGATTTTCAAATTCCAGAAACAAACGTTTGTAAGTTTCTAGGTCGTTTGAGCCTAAGCTACAGATGTATTTCTTCCATGCCCTATTCCTGTTGTTGCGAAGAGTCTTTAAATCCTTTGTGTACCAAGGGTACGTAGAATTCCTCGCAAATTTGAGACTATAAGGTACTGATTGAGAAAACACAGCAAAGAGTTCCATATAAAAAAAATGTATGGAGTCATCAAGGCAATTTACATTTATATATTCTAAAATTGCATCAAGTTTACCATGAAGCAACTGATTCAACTTCAAAAAGTCAGCATTTTTAAAATTGAATTCATAAAGCTTATCTGCTGAATTAGAATTTACTATATTTGCTCTGTCGGATTTGTACCAAATACTCAATGGTGGATGATATTCATCAACAGTAGTTAGAGCATGAAAGGCCCTCTTAACAACAACATTGTTACTGTCTGTAGTTAAGACCAGGTCAAGAAGTCTTTCAAGACTATTATAAATACAACTCACTTTTTGTAAGTCTGAACATATATTATCAACAAATATATGTTCTTGGCGGGTCTTCGAATTAGATGCACAATAGTACGTATCATCGTCAGAAGAATGCTATTTTAAATCAGGTAGATTAAAATCGCCCAATAATAAAATGTCGTCATTAACGTCTAGTAAATCAATTATGTAATCTATGCACTCCGCAAGGCTTGCATAGACCTCTACACTACTCTTAGGAGGAACATATGCATTAATAACATATACATTAGAGTTACAATGTATAACTTTAACGCAAATTAGTTCAATATTAGAAGAGCAGGGAATGTCAACAATAAAACTGACAAAACAGTTCCTCACAGCCAAAAGGACACCACCACCGACAGAAGAAATATTGTCAGTGTATCTGTCTTTTCTAAAAACTTGAAAACTACTGTCAAACAATTCCAAATCAGTAATGCTTCCGTTTAGCCACGTTTCTGTTAACGCGATAATATCCTCAGAGCAATTTTGAGTTGATAGAAATAAGCTCTGCGACTTAGAACGTAGACCCCTTACATTTTGATAGTAAAGGGACAGCCTATTTAGTTTTTTTGAGTCTGGCGGGCGGCTTGAGTCACCCTTTTAGACTTATTTTTTGGCTTGTACTCAGTAACAAGAATATTATCGGCCCACAAATAAGATTTAAGAACAGTTGTAAAATCTTCGGCTGCAACTGTTAGAATAAAAGAGCATGGGAAGGCTTATTACCAATTTTTTTGCATGAACAGAATGCATTTGAGTTCACTAACGTGGATTGCCTGACAAACGTCAATATATTTTCTATTGATGTGTCGGGCTGAAGACGTGAAATGAAAACATTTCTGGTCCTCGAAACTGCTCTTAAAGTCAAATGACTGTTAGGCGTAGTTGAAATCGCATTTGGGCTACTAGTCAATGGAGGAATAGAAGATGGTGTATGAGAATTCACCGTATTATTATTTTCAGATGGCATTGCTGGGGGCTGCTCTGCCTTAGAAGGTCTGGAGGATGCCTTCCGACGCTTATTTTTGTTTTTCCTCTGTCTTTTAGAGCTTTTTAGGTCTTTTTCTGATGAAACTGACAAAATTCCGGAAGATGTAGTCATGGACGAAGGAACCGAAATGTTATCCTGAACAGTAGTCCCATAAAACTGCTTTTTGTTAATTTACAAGATTTATTCATGTGTCCAATGCTGAGATACTAAGTCAGCGACTCCATTATACTACCAGCGCATGTATAAAACTTGTAAATTAATAAAAAACAGTTTTATGGGACCACCCTAGTGAAAAAAAAATATTTTTCAATACTAACATCATATATTAAGTCAGCGACTCTCTTATATCACCAGCACATGTTTAAAACTTGTAAATTAACAAAAAACAGTTTTATGGGACCACCCTAGTGAAAAAAATATTTTTCAATGCTGACATCATGTAGTAAGTCAGCGACTCCATTATACTACCAGCACATGTATTAAACTTGTAAATTAACAAAAAACGTTTTTATGTGACCACTCTAGTGAACAAAATATTTTTCAATGCTGACATCAGATACTATTCCAGCGACTCATTATACTACCAACGCATGTATAAAATTTGTAAATTAACAAAAAACTAACTAACATCATATATTAAGTCAGCGACTCTCTTATACTTCCAACAAATGATTGAAACTTGCAAATTGACAAAAAACAGTTTTATGGGACAACCCTAGTGTTAAAAATATTTTGATTTTCTAACGTCAGATATTAAATCAGCGACCCCCTTATAAGTACTGTCTGTCCATTTAAAACATATTTTTAAATCGCAAGCCTAGCCTCTAAAAGTTTTCCCACCGCAACTAACAGTTTTTAGTCACCGAAGCGAGCCCTCGAAACAGTGCATCGGCAAGCACAAAAGCGTGCCCCGGCTATCACACATGCTGCTCTGTGCTGTGCACCGGTGCTGCTCTCCGACTTCAGCTCCGGCTCCGTGCTCGTTAAAATTGTGCCGAGGCAAAAATAATTTCACATTGCTCATGTGAACATGCTATTTTGTTTGCCCCCAGCCCCGAATAAAGTGAGCTGGTGCTATTGAAAAAGCACCGGCATCGCAGTGCGGGCAAACAATTTTTGCTCAGCACATTTATTGGTGCTGTGCTGGGTGCAACTCATCAGCACACTGGTTGGTGCAATTGCTAAAATGTACGTACATGTGTGCTCCCGGTGTGGGCTTTCTTAACTCTGCTAAAAAATTTCAGTTTGATTCTGAAAACACTGTCAAGCGGCAGAAAAATAAATACTACAAGGTTCAGTACACTTTTAAAGGATACTTTTAAAATATAAGTGGATAATTATCCCTGGTATAATATTCCAATAACTGTCCACAAAATATTGATTCATGGATGTGAAATAATTAAAAATTTTAATTTACCAATTGAACTTTTATCTGAAGACGCATTAGAATCTAGTCATAAGGAATATAGAAAATATCGATTAGGTCACACTAGGAAAAATTCTAGGGAAAATTGCAATCGAGATCTTATGGCTGCATTACTGATAAATTCGGATCCTCCGATTTCTTCGAACAGACATATTGCCAAAACAAAAGGAAATGATTATAAAGATATTGCCATATATTATAGTGGCGGCCGTGGCGTAGTGGGTAGACTGTGTGACTCTTACGCCAAAGAACCCAGGTTCGAATCCTCCATCTGACACAGAAAATTTTTTCAATTGAATTAATTTTTCTGTTCGGCCGTCACCTCTCTGCAGACAATGACAAACCTCAGAGAGTAAAAACTCTCTAAAAAAAAAGCCATGAAAATCTTCTTCAGAACATTAGCCGTTCGGAGTCGGCGTAAAACATGTAGGACCAGTTCTTGACCATTTGTGTGCAAACATTTCACATCACACACAACACAATTTATCATAAGAAGCTCTGTCAAAGTCCTTTCAAGGGCTGATATCATACCATATCGTTTTTTTTTGCCATATATTATAGAAGAAAGTACAGATGCCGATGTTCATAACAGCTTCATTTCTGATTTAAATTTTGAAGATTTTGTTTCAAGTGACACTTCTGATAAAACAGATTAACTACAGAAATTCATATACATAATTTTTTTTATTTGTAATTAACTTCCATTTTTATTTTCTTTTTTATATATAAAATATATGAATATTTTATTTTTATAAAAATTTTTTAATAAATGATCTCAAAAGGTTTTTTGTGTTGAAAATTTGGTGTTTTGAAAATTTTGTTTAAATTGGGGTAGCACAAAAGGAAGTTAGCATATTTTATAAGGCATCTTTATTTGGAAAAACGCCTTTTTTATAAAATGTTAAAGTGAAAGTGTTTTAAAAACGTGGGTTAAATGGGAGGTATCCCAAACAATGTATCAATTCAGGCAATTTTAAGCAAAGACTTAGTTGTGATAAAATAAAGTTCTCTATGTTATTTTGTTCAAAAGCACTCGAGTTTTAAGAATTGAAGTTTTATGAGGGGTACCCCAAAAACTGGTCTGACCCAGCCCATTTTTAGTAAAGACCATTGGTATAATACTGAAAATATTTGCGTGTGATTATAATAAAATAAAGTATTTATTTTTACAGATACGAGTTATTTAAAATTCGGGTTTTATGGAGGGTATCCCGAATAATGGCCTGATTATAGCCGTTTTTGGTACGAATGTTTTTTGAAGTGATTTTAGACCAAATATGAAGGTGTAATATTGAAGGATTCCAAAGATACATCGACTTTTAACTTTACCTTATATGGGAGGTAGGCGTGGTCATTTGGGAAATTTCTTAATCTATGTAAAAAAGTCGTCCACACCAAATTTCGTTGCTCTGCGGTAACTGCAAATAGTTTTGGCTAAAGCTAATATGAAACGGTTACACTCTGCCCCGTACTGATTGCCGCTTAGTCAGTCCGGGGTCTTGTTATCAGTTTGCGAGTTTTTCCCAGATTGTATGAGGGCCACATTTTCCTTGCTGTAGAACAGGTTGTCAAATTTTTGCATCTGCGATTAGCTATGTCCTGGTAGTGCGAGAGCACTCCCGCCTTTACTGTGTTCAAGGGAACTGAGACTGGTTCTGCTCTTGAAGCGTCAAGGGAAGAGCCCAACCGCCTTTTCATTACCATAAATGTTCCTGTGCCCGGGAACCCAAATTATAGTGATGTCAAGCAAGCGACCTAGCATGACTAGCTCCTCTTTACACTGCCTTACTAGCTTGTAGTTGGATTTTTCTGCAGCTAATGCTTTTGTAGCAGCCTGGCTATCCGACAGGACTGCTGCGTTTAGATTGTTGGTGTTGGAACGCATAATAGCTTTACAAGATTCTCCTATCGCTAGAAGCTCCGCTTTGAAAACACTGGCCGAGTCCGGTAAGCGGAAGGAGTTGGCCACACCCAGTTTCTCTGAGTAGATATCCGCTCCTACTTCGCAGCCCATCTTGGACCCATCGGTGTAGAAGATCACATCATAAACATCATCTGGGCCACTATTGCGCCACTCTGCTCTAGTGGGGTACTTGCGGGTAAATGTTTAAGTGAAGTCAATATTGGGAATTACATAATCTGTGTTACTATTTACTTCACCGTGTCCATTGGGTTTGTATCTGCGGTTAACAGACTCTTTAGTCGGATTGCAGTGTTGGATGCAGTTAGTTTTATGTGAAGATCAATAGGCAAAAACGTTCAGTGCATCCGTTGGACATGATCGGATTCCCTCAGTGACTCCTATGCAGACCAAATGCTGAACCCTGGATAGCTTACTACTATTCTGCGCTTTAGCCAATGCAAGCCCCCTCACTAGTGCCCCATATGTCAGAATTGGACCCACCACTGCGGTGTATAGCCATAAGAGTATTTTCGGCTTTGGACCCCATCTTTTGACAAATGTTTTTTTACAGGCGTAGAAGACTATACAGGAATTTTTAACCCTGTGCTCAATGTTTAATTTCCAACTGAGTTTCGGGTCCAGTATGACTCCCAGATATTTGGCACTACTGGATAAAGAGATTGTTTGACCGTTCAACCGAGGGAGGTCAAAGTGTTGCCCCTTGTTTTTTGTGGTGAACAGCATCAGTTCTGTTTTGCTGGGATTTATTCCTAGGTGGCACCCGGCAGCCCCGTCACTGAGTTTGTGCAAAGCTCCCTCCATGATTCCAATAATTACGGAGGCGAACAGACCAGATACCATTACAACTACATCATCCGCATATGCTACCACCTTGACGCCTCTATTGTTAAGAAGATTCAGTACTCCATTCATAGCTATGAGCCAGAGAAGGGGAGGTAGCACCCTTCCTTGAGGTGTACCGCTATCTACGAATCGAGTGAGGTGGCTGTTACCAAGATCCGCTTGGATTATTCTTGAATTCAGCATTGTGTCAATCCAGTCTCTCCGCACCCAGTTCGGTGAGGGTATCGTGAATGGTCCTAGTATGAATGAGGTTGAACGCTCCCTCAATATCAAGAAAGGCAGCCATAGTAAATTGTTTGAAGTAGAAAGATCTCTCAATGTGTCGATCTCCCTTTGAGGTAAGCATGTTGGGCTGAGAGTATGGAGGTTGTGCTGAGAATATCTCTAAGATATATATCCAGAAGTCTTTAGTGTTTTTAGTACAAACGATGAAAGGCTAATTGGTCTGAAGTCCCTAGCGGATGCATGTCCCCGCCTGCCAACTTTCGGGATGAAGATTACATTGACTCTTCTCCAGCTCCTTGGAGTACAGTTAAGTCGTATGTTTGCATGAGCAAGGGCGAAACCAGTTCTTGCATTTTTCGCAGCATTACGGGTAGTATGCCATCTAGACCTGGAGATTTGTAAGGTGAGAAGCTGTTTATAGACCATAAGATCTTTATCTTTACTATTATTAGACACTTAACCATGTCTTCCTTTGCGAGTTTTCCTCGCGGCTGTTTGTGCAGCCTGGAAAGTGTGTGTTGAGTAAGTGTTCTAGTGTTTCCTCCGTAGATTCCGTCCACGTACCATTTTCCTTTCTTATAAAGAAAGGACTGGAGTTACCCTTAGATAGTATTCTACTTAGTCTTGCTGAGTCCTTAAGATTGTCGATTGAGTGAGTGCATTCTTCCCAAGATCGTTTTTTCGAGTCGCGAATAGGTTTCTTGTAAGTATTTAGGATTTTTTTTTTGTATGGCTGCCAGTTGCTACACCTGTGATATTTGTTGAAGGTTTTCCTAACATCTCTCCTAAGTTCAGAGAGATCTTTACTCCACCACGGAGGAAAGGATTCTTCCTACCCCTACTAATAGGACGAGAGACCCTAAAGGCAACTTGCAAATATAACATGCAATAACAATAGTGTTCAGCTATACAGCTTTTTCGCACTGCCTCACCATTAACCCATCCAAAGCCACGACCCAGTAACCATTGAAAAATATCAATGCTATGGATACCAGTGACCACAAACAAGTTAATGTGGGAAAAATTTACCCACCAATGAAGGGGTTGGGCTCAGGGACAACACAAGACGTAACAACTAACCAAGCGTATACGTAGATCAAATTACACAACTATTTTTAATCTACTTTTGAGTTGACCTTCTTACAAATTAACATCAAAAGCGCTAAAGGTACTCATGCGGCTTAGAGGAGCAGTAGCCATATAATTTGTTGTTGTAAGTTGTTAGCGTTTCTGAGTTTATGAGTTGGTGTAAATAGACGATATCTGCAGATTTCCTTAGCTCACTTAAAGACTGCATTTTTAACAGTTTCAAACGATCCTCATAAGGAGGAAGGTCCAATATGTCCGTTCCACTTAAGCCCCTCAGAGCAAACCGAACAAAACGTTTTTGGATTCTTTCAATTCTATCAACATGCACATTGTAACTTGGGGACCAAACTTGACTCGCGTACTCCAAGTGAGGACTCACAATTTCATAATAAATCCAGGCAGAAGATGCTTTTTTACAAATATTATCAATGTGAATGTTAAACGACAGCTTAGAATCCATGCATATTTGGTTGCGAATAAATATATTTTTGAAGAATTTTATTTTTTGATGTTTTTATTTCAATATATTTTTTCAACTCATAAAATATTTGAAAATTTTTGAAAAATAAAATTTTCAATTCAAAGAAAACTTGATCGTAATAATAAGAATAAAGAAAGTAGAATTCGTTAGAGTATAAATTTGAGACGATACAGTTTGTGAATTTATCGTGTTATTTTGTGGTGGTATTGAGTCACCACATTATTCCCCCTCCCTTTTTTTAAAAATTTTTGTCATGTTGGCTAAAAGGTTAAAGTGTACTTTGGTGTTTTTAATTTTGGTTGTATGTGTTTGTGCTGTTTCAGTGTCTAATGAGGCGGATTTGATTCGGTCTATGTTGACTGTAATGTTAGTATTATTTTTGCGTATTCTGAAAAATTTTGGTGTTTTCTCAATAACTTCGAAGGGACAAGGTGTCCGACGAATTAAAATTTTTACTGTCGTGTATTACTATTTGTTGGGGTAACCTGAGATTTTGACCAAATACCATTTCAGCAGGTGAAGCCTTAATATCTTCTTTGACCGTGGACCTGAGTCCCAGAAGAATTAGTGGCAGCTCTGTGTACCAGTTTGTTTGATTTTTGCTCGCTATTAAAGAAGTCTTGAGCTGTCTATGAAATCGTTCTACCATTCCGTTAGCTTGTGGATGATAAGCAGAGGTGGTAATGTGTTTGCTTCCTAGATTTTTGACAAAGTTTTTAAATGTTGCGGACGTGAATTGAGGACCTCGATCAGAAACAATTTCCAGAGGAACTCCAAAACGTGAAATGTATTCCCTATGAAGTGTGCCAACGACAGTACTGGCGTTGGTTTCTTTGAGTGGATACGCTTCGTGCCAACGTGTGTTTCTATCAACTAGGGTGAGCAGATATCTGTAACCATTAGATATTGGTAAGGGGCCTACCAAATCGACATGAACATGTTCGAAACGACCGTGTGGAATGTCTATCTTCTGTGGAACTGTTTTTATGTGTCTATGTATTTTTGCTTTTTGACATCTTATGCATTTCTGTGACCATTCGTTAATTTGTGTGTTCATTTTTGGCCAAAAATATCTCTGTGTAATAAGTCGTCGAGAAGCTCGTGTACCTGGGTGTGCAATGTTGTGTAGTTGTTCAAAAACGTGTTTTCGTAATGTTTGTGGTGTGTATGGATGTGTTTCTGTATTTGTTTGTTCGCACCAAATTTTAATGTATTTTATTTTTTAATTTTAGTGGAATGTGTATTTGCTTGAAATTGTAAGTATCTTTGTTTAATATTTCCTGAAGTTCTGAATCTTTTGTCTGTTCTCAGTGTAGAGTTCTGAGATTGATATCTGAGGTTGTAAAAGCCTCTATCTCAGCTCGTGAAAGTGCGTCTGCTACGACGTTGTCTGTACCTTTAATGTGTCTGACGTCATTGAAAAATTGTGCAATAAATTCTAGGTATCGTGTTTGTCCTGGGCTTCTCTCTGTCTTTGAGTGTAATGCTGAAATGAGTGGTTTGTGATCTGTATATATTGTGAATGTTCGTCCTTTTAAATAATGTCTAAAGTGTTTAATTGTGAGGTAAATTGCTAAAAGTTCGCGTTCAAATGTACTGTATTTTGTTTCGGATGGTGATAATTTTTTAGAAAAGAAAGCTAGTGGTTCTATTTGTTGTTCATGTTCTTGTTGCAAAACAGCACCGATAGCAGTGTTAGATGCATCCACAGCAATAGAAAGTTTTGCTTTGCTATTAAAATGATTAAGTAGCACCTCCTTAGTAAAACTCTCTTTTATTGTTGCGAATGCTTCTATTGTGTTGTCTTTCCATGTAAGATGTTTGTTCTTTGTTTTAGATGCTGATGTAACCATGTCGTAAATGTGTGTGAGTGTGTGTGCTAATTTTGGTATGCATCTGTGATAGTAATTTATCATCCCGATGAATTTCTGCATTTGTTTAACTGTTTCTGGTTTTGGGTAGTTAACAATACATTGAATTCTATCGGGAGATGGCTGTATGCCTTTGATTGAAATATTGTAACTAAGAAAATTAATTGTGTTTACGCCGAAAATGCATTTGTTAGGTTTGATGTCAAGTCCATGTTTGTCTAAACGTTCAAAAACTAAATTTAGATGTCTGAGATGTTCTTCTGTCTCGCTTGCTACTAGTATGTCGTCAAGGTATATGAAAACGAAATAGAGTTCTTTCAACACTTCGTTTATGAAACGTTGAAATGTTTGAGCTGCGTTTCTTAATCCAAACGGCATTCTCAAGAACTCAAACATTCCGAATGGTGTTGTGATTGCGGTCTTGTGTATGTCTATAGTGGCCATAGGAATTTTATGGTATGCTCTTACTAAGTCTAATTTAGAAAAAATGTTCTTGTCGTGTAAGTTAATAGCTAAGTCGTGTATGTGTGGTAAAGGGTAGCGGTCTGGAACTGTAACGGCGTTAAGTCTTCTGTAGTCGCCACAGGGTCTCCAGTCGTTTGCATATTTTTTAGGTACAAGATGTAGAGGAGAAGCTGACATTGAGTCTGATGGACGACAGATGCCTGCTTTGACTAGAAAGTCGAATTCTTGCTTGGCAATTTTGTACTTGTTTGTGTCTAAACGTCTTGGTTTCGAAAAAGGTAACTGTCCTTCTGTAATTATGTGATGTTCTGTCTTGTGTTTAACTGTTTTGTTGTAGTCTGGTTCCGATGTAAGAGATGGGAAGTTTTTAAGTATATTCATGTATTTGTTGTTAAGTGTAAATAATTTGGGTAGTGTTGAGTCTGTGAATGCTGTAATTGCGTTAACTGATAATTGTGTAAGTGGATCGATTAGTTTCTTACGTTTTAAATCTGTCAAGAGACCATATTTTGAGAGGAAATCCGCTCCTATGATAGGTCGTGTAATGTCTGCTAGTATAAATGTAAAAGGAAAATCGCGTCTCAGTTTTAAGTTAATATTTAATAATTTCTTTCCGTAAGTTGTAATGGTGGTACCGTTCGCAGCTGTTAGAATTAAGTCTGAATTTTTCTAGTTGGCTTTGAATTTATTTATTGGAAGTACTGAAACTTCTGCGCCACTGTCGATCAAAAAATTAATGTGATTGTCGTTGTCGTAAATAAATAGACGGCGTGTAAGTGTTGTCGGACTTCCATCATTAGCCGTCGCAATGATGGAATCACTTAGTTTGTCGTATTGTGTGGTGTTGTGTTATGCTGTGTGATTGAATGAACATGGTTGTTCACATCGTTTGGCTGCCCTACCAAATCTAAAATGGTATCTACATACCCAGTTGGCAGGACGTTGTCGAGGTACACTTCTTGACGGGATCTACGTCTTGAAACACCTCTGAAATTTGTCTCCCTCGAGTTTGAACGGTTACGAAATCGTTCGTTCTTTAACCCTTGGACCTCAATTGCCAATTTATTGAAATTGTCCAAAATTTTGGAAGTTGTCTCTGTGAAAGCTTGTGTAATCATCGCTAACTCTGACTGATGGAATGATTTCGCCGAGCGATGGACTGAAGCGACTTCGGATTCTGAAATGACTTCCCATAGGTTGTCAGCGAGTTTTAGTTGCTCGTCTAGTTCTCTGTGACTCGAGCTGGTCAAAGCTATATTAAGACTTTTGGGAAGCTTACAAAGCCAAATTTTATGTATTAAGTCGTTATCGACTGATGATCCGGCTAATAGCACTAGTGACCTGTAGAATTGGGAGGGTTTTTGGTCGCCCATATCGGTTCCAGAAAAAATTTTGTCGAACCTCTTGGTCTCACTCAAAGAGTGTCGGTCAATCAATATTCTTTTTAACCCATCGTACAAGTTTGATGAATGAGGTTTTTGAATAAAATCAAGCACTGTTATTATAACGTCTTGAGGAAGAGCGGTTACGAGATATTCGTACTTGGTCTTGTCAGCTGAAATTCCTTTCGCTTGAAATTGTATCTCTGCATGGGCGAACCATGCGTCGGGACATGACGTCCAAAACCGAGGTAATTTCACTGCTGTCGCAAGTATTTCGTGATGCATTGGTGCATCGAATGGGTTGACAAATTCTGATTGTAAATTAATTAGAGGCGGGTGATGGTCACCTTTTCCGCAATGAGGGGGTTGTGTAAGTGGGTTGGAAATGTGTAAGGGGGTAGGGGTGTGAGAGAACTGGGTGGGGCTGTGTACCATACTCATTCTGATATTTTACTGTTTAATATGTTATGTACCTAAATAATTTTGTGTACCTAGGTCTAGTGTAGTGCCTACGGAGTAAAACGATCGGTTTCTTCAGACCCGATCGTTTGCCAACTGAAAATTCTTAATAATTTTTAAGAACGTTAATTTCTTTTAATTAACTTAAAAACTGTTTGTGGTTTCGTTAACCTTCTTTTTGTAAATGTTTTTAACTGTTTAATGTTTAATTGTTGAATGTTATTTAATTGTTAAATGTTGGTTTTAATTTTTTGTAAAATTGTTAGGGCACTTAAATTCCGCGGAGCTCTTCGACAAAGAAACGAACGCTTCAAGTACTTTATTTCAAGTGAGTTTTTAATATTCAAATCTTACATCTAATACAAAAGATCAAAAAAGAGAGAGCGAAAAGAAGAAGTTAAAAACAAAGGAAGTTATGCAAACAGGGTGCATAATTCATTAACTTAAAACTAACAATTCATTTATTCTTAAACTAATATAAAATCAAAAATAGAAAAAAAAATTTAAATAAAAAATTAAATGAAAATGAACTGGCGAAACACCGGCCGCGTTGAAGGACTCCACTGTCTTCAATTTTCAAATGGTAGTACGGCCAATTTATGAGTAGGCCGCCTAAATTCGCCGTTTCTGGTTTTGATGTCCGCCACACGGACCTTGCCGTCTTGACCGGCGATTACGGCTACTATTCTGCCGAGCATCCAATGCTGAGGCGGCAGATTGTCCTCGTGTAAGACGACCAGCTGTCCGACCGCGAGGTTGGGTTCCTCGAGCACCCACTTGGCCTTGGGTTGAAGTCCCAGTATATAATCTTTCGACCAAGACTGCCAGAACCTGCGCTTGAGCTCGCATAGAATTCGCCATCTCTGTAAGCACGACATCTTGTTGTCTTGCACGGCGAGCACGGATCCTGGCGGCAGCGTGCGTAGAGGACGCCCGGTTAACAGGTGCCCTGGTGTTAGAGCCTCGCTGTCGTTGGGGTCCTGACTCAGTGGCGCGATGGGTCGGGAGTTCAGAACGGCCTCGACCTCGACGAGTATCGTTTCCAGCTCTGCGTTGGTTAGTAGCGCGCTGCCCATTGTTCGCTCCAAGAGGTGCTTGGCAGACTTCACAGCAGCTTCCCACAGTCCTCCGAAGTGTGGGGCTCTGGGAGGTATGAAGACAAATTCGGTCCCCCCTTCTGCGGCGTATGAGACGAGTTTGTCCTTCTGTCGCTCGAACGCCTCTTGCAGCTCTTGTAGCTTCCGGCTCGCGCCGACGAAGTTCGTCGCGTTGTCGCAGTACACCTTCTGAGGGAGACCACGGCGTCCGATGAACCTTTTAAAAGAAAAAATAAAACAGTCAGAAGATAAATCTGCAACTAGTTCTAAGTGGACAGCTTTGGACGTGAAACAAACAAAAACTGCTATATACATTTTGACTGGTGGTCGACCGCGAATTTTAAGAGTTGTGTACACGGGACCACAAAAGTCTACGCCACAAATTAAGAAGGGACTTAGCGCCCTCAAACGATAAGAAGGCAAGTTTCCCATTATCTGAGTTTGGAGTTTAGGCTTGTAACGAAAACAATGTATGCAGTTTCTTACGGTTCTACTACAGACTTCTTGCGCATTTATTAGCCATATTTTCTGACGAAGAAGAGCAACTAATGCCTTTGGACCCGCATGACAATTAGTTATAAGTAGATACCGTAGGTATATTTCAACAAAGTGCGATTTTTTAGGCATCAATAGTGGAAATCTTGTTTCATATGAATTTGGTGCATTGAGAAGACGACCACCGACACGAAGTAGATTCACAACTTGATTCCCATCTTTAAACTCATGAATGAACGGAGTCAGTTTTTGAATACTGGGTGGTAAGACTTGGGACTTATTTAACTTATGAATTTCATCCGAAAACTCATGTCTCTGAACGATTTCGACTATTTTCAGGAAAGCCGATTCTAATTCTCTTGCAGTCGGAATAATTGAAGTAATTTCCTCGTTTTCTCGAGCTCTATTCAAGAAACGGTATATAAATACAAAAATTCTCAGTAATCTAGTGTAAGAAGACTGGTTAGAAATCAGCTTCATGATGTCATCTGGAGTTTCGTCGACTGCAAGAAGCACCGTTTTGGTTTTTTTCTTTTCAAGCGTTTCTTGTTCAGGCGATAAGTCAAAATGGCTATTTTGAGGCCATGTGTCAGCGTCTTGTAGCAGATATAATGGACCTCTGAACCAAATTGAATTAATTAGCTCGCCCACATTACATCCTCTGGAGACAATGTCTGCAGGAATTTGCTTTGACGGCACATGTCGCCAAGAAACGTCGTGAGACCATTCTTGTATCTCAGATACTCTATTCGCTACAAAGGTTGTGAGTGTCGATGGATGAGTTTTAATCCAATGTAATGTAATTTCTAAATCCGTCCAGAAATATACATTCCCAATTCCACAGTTCAGGAACTGCTGAACTCGTGTCCAAAGTTTTGCTAGCAGGTGCGCTGCACAAAGCTCAAGTCTGGGCAGAGATTTTGTTTTGAGCGGAGCGACTTTTGATTTAGCAGTCAAAAGCTCTGAATGGATACCATTGGAGTCATTGCTTCGAATGTATATGCAACAACCATATGCTCTTATCGAAGCATCGGCAAAGCCATGAACGTCACATTTCGAATTTGGATGTGTGTTTACGTAGCGTGGAATGCTAATAGCATCCAACTGACACAAATTCGTCTTAAAGTTTTGCCAACTGGTATCGAGGCGCATAGGAATTGATTCATCCCAATCGAGTTTTTGAAGCCAAATCTCTTGTAGTAAGATTTTTGTTTGGTGACGATTGGGCAAAGAAGTCCGAGAGGATCGAAAAGTCGAGATGAAACTGAAAGGATATTTCGCTTCGTGGCTCGCAAGTCGTGAAAGTTTTCTTCCAAATGAAACTTAAATGTGTCATTCTTCGGAATCCAATGTATTCCAAGCGCCTTTGTGGAATCGGTATCATTGAATTGCAACGGTTTTTCTAAGGATTCTTTGTTTTTGTATGACGAATGGTTTGAGAACCATTTAGCCAACTGGAATCGAGCTGATTCGAGAATCTGAGTGACTTGCTTTCGAATAAGTTCGAGATCTTCAAAATTGTCGGCACCAGTAAGCAAGTCATCTACATAAAAATCGTTGCGTAATGTCTTTGACCCAACTGAATGCGTGTCCTTGTACAGGTTGCTTAAATAGGTAAGACATCGAATGGCTAAAAATGGTGCAGGTGAGGTACCGTATGTTACAGTGTTTAACTGATAAACTTGTAGATCGTCTGATGAGTTCTCTCTCCAAAGTATAAGTTGGAATTTCCGGTCTGCCTCGTCAATTTGAACTTGACGGTACATTTTTGTTATGTCAGCAGTAAGTGCATACTTATGCAATCGGAACCGGATGAGAGTCGAACATAGTTCTTCTTGAATCGTTGGACCAACTAACAAAATGTCGTTTAATGACAGTTGGGACGATGTTCGACAAGACGCATCAAAAACTACGCGAAGTTTCGTAGAAGTACTCTGTGGTCGCAGGACGCACTGATGCGGAATAAAATAATGTGGAGTATCACAGAAATTGTTTTTGGTCAGTGTCATGTGACCCAGATGAAGGTACTCTTTCATAAAGTCCATATATAGATCTCGCAGCTTTGAGTCCTTTGACAATTTGCGTTCCAAGGACAGAAATCGTTTTTCGCTATCTCAAATGACAGACCGAGTGTGCTGGGATCAGACTTGAAAGGCAGCGATACTTTGAATCGACCAGACGGTGTCCGTTGCACCGTATCGAGAAATTTTGATTCACAGAGCTGTTGCTCTGGAGTTATTTTCTTTGAAGTTGACTCCTTGGGAATCTCTTCTAATTCCCAGAATTTTTGAACTAGAGAGTCAAGTGAGCAGCTTTCTTCTTCTCTAAGACTTAGCAAATTGCATATTTGAGACTTAGGGCTTTCAATACTTTTATACCTTCCAGACACTATCCACCCAAGCAAACAGAAAGAAGCTCAAAGAAAGTTTCAGCACCTAGTAATAAATCGATCTTCTGTGGTTTGAAGAAATATGGGTCAGCAAGTTCAATGTTAGAAGGGATATTCCAATTACTTGTGGAAACCTTTTGATCTGGCTGGTAAGTAGATATTGAGCGCATCACCCAAAAATCACTGGAGAACTCATAAGAGTTGACACGTGATCTCACAGTGGCCTGAACCTTATGCTTGACTGTGGAATTTGTTTTACCAATGCCAATCAAATTTAAATCCCTCTCTTCCTTTCTTAATTGCAACTTTTGCGACAGTTCCTCGGTTATGAAATTTATCTGTGAACCGGAATCTAACAAAGTTCTGGCTAATTGGTATTCACCAGATTTGTTTTTTATACCTACTACGGCTGTAGCTAAGATAACTTGATCATCCGTTGCCGAGCTGTGATTCACAAAGGCACGAGAAGTGGATGGCTGACCAGAATCAGAACTTGAAGTTGCTTGAGGAAGGTTTGTAGCATACTGATGCAAAAGCGAAAGATGGGCATGTACTAATAGCGTGCTCTTTCGACTTACAGAACAAACACTTGCCATCTTCCTGAGAAGTAATTTGGTTTCTTTGGTTGCACACAAATGACGAACTAACATTTTTCTTTTTCCCGTAGTCTTGCTTAGGTTTAATAGACCTTGACCTAGAAGTGGAAGCCTCATCTGCTGATATATGCTGGTATCGCTTATTGAGAGCACTTTCACAATCACTCCATAAGGGCAGCTTATCATAGTCCAGCTGTTCTTCCCATTTGTATTTCGTGATTGGATCGACCTTTGACATTACTAAATGAATAAGAATCGCATTTGTTATATTCTTATCATCTCCTATTGACAATAGGGAATCGTAAAGCGCTGATACTGTGTCGATCATGGTACGTAAGGCAGAGCGGACGGTTTATTGATCTCTGGCAAATCAAAAAGCTTCGAAATGCTATCGAAAAATATAAGACAATTATTGTCATAAACCTTTTTCAGACTAGCTAAAGCCTTCGGATAGTTTCTTTCCGTAACTTGGAAGGCCTTTACTGTACCAAGAGCTTCATCAGATAAGCATGACAGCAGATGGTTGAATTTTTCAATATCAGTCAACGTGGGATCGTTATCCACAAGGTTTTCAAAAAGACTGATAAAATTCTTATAATCAGCATATTTCCCACTAAACTTAGGAAGACGCATGCTGGGAAGTCTAGATTGGTGTTGATTGCATCCAAACGATGTTTCAGGAACGCTAGACTTCCTAAGTTTGCTTACAATTTGCAAAAACAATGATTTCGTAGAAACGCATGCATCTTCTAGATTTGAGCGAAAATCATCGGTGGCATCGATTGCCTCTATCTTTCTTTGATAGTTCATAGCTTGCTCAATGTATGAATTAAGAATATCTAATCGACATTCTTTTTCGAGAGGATTTAAAGAAATGGTCTTCTCATGTATGGATCTTTTCATTCTTAGAATGTTAGCCAATACAGTCTCTCTCTGTTGAATTAACGCATCTGTGGCATCTTGGTGTGGAGAATTTTGGCGTTTTGGAGCCATAGTTGCGAATAAAGTTATTAAATCAACACAAACGCAATTTGCAATAAATTGGCGAACAAAATTAGATTATTTGTTGTTGAATTAATTTATTCTAAGCGCACTGCTTTGAATTTACTTAATTTGTGTACTTAAATTGTTCAAGAACACCGAGAAGTTGATCTTCGCAATCGAAAAAAACTTTAATTACTCACTGTAAGTTAAAGTCTCACACCAGTATTAAATGCAATTGAATTGCCGAAATGTAAAAAAAACAATTTATTTTATTCGACGACTGAATATTTTTTTCCAGTGTAGAAATTCAATTTTTATTTTATTTAAAATTTATTAAATAAACTAAGTTCAATTATTAGTGAAATAAAACCGGACAAGGATATGAAAAATCCCGCGTACGTCTCTCGATAAATTTTTCGAGGTGGCAACCCTATTAACTTTAATAAACAAAACAAAGAGAGCGAGCTGATGATTGTGTGTATGTATATTTGTACACACGCGAAACGAAAACTTGCACTCCACTTTGTTTTTTTTTTTTTTTTTTTTTAAATAATGAAATCAATTTATTCACTTATTTTTAATGTTTATTAAAGTCACTAGGGATTAAACTCGGTTTTGCACTAAAACACGAATTCTCAATATGACCAATTGGTTCAAATTTGCCGACGGCACTTTTTTTAAGAAAAGTAGCAAAGACGAAAACTGTGGCTTAAGGATTTTTTCACGGTAATTTATCACTTGAACTTTTTCGAAATGACTTGAAATTCTGATTTCAAATAAATTATGCGCGATAAAATTAATTATTATTTTAATAAAAACCTGCGCAACGCACTTTGTTGTTCCACGTCTTTGTGTATATACGAGTATGTAGGTATGTGTGTAATTTTAAAGAGAAATGCAATTAATCGTGCGCAAAACGAATTTAGTTTTATATTTAAATTCGTTTTGTTAATTAAATATTTATAATTTCTCGGCAATTTATATCAGTTTTGCCGGTTTTAGTAGCGATAAGAACGCCTTGCTTTATTAAGCAGTTGAACTTTCCTGCACTTTTTAAATTAATTGCATTTAAATACCTTGGATTTGGCAACTTCCTTTTTGCATATACAGCAACTGCAAACCATTGAACCAGAAGACGTTGTTAACAGCAACGGAACAGCAAACACCAGCAGCAGCAACAGCACCAACAGCGGCGGATCAGCAGCGACGCAAGCAGAGGACGGCAATAGATGCAGCGTTTCAGCAGCAAACGGGATCACTGAGCAGCAACGATGTTCGGCAGCAAGCAACCACTATTTTGCGCGGTTAAAAACGATGGCAGCGGCGGATTAGAAAACGGCACAAAGCGATGATTTTAATTTAATTGAAATCGCGAAAACGAAAAATTTGAAGCGCGACAAGATTTTGAGCTCGGCAGTAGAAATTAATTAAGTCCCTGTTCGGGTGCCATGAAAATTCTTAATAATTTTTAAGAACGTTAATTTCTTTTAATTAACTTAAAAACTGTTTGTGGTTTCGTTAACCTTTTTTTTGTAAATGTTTTTAACTGTTTAATGTTTAATTGTTGAATGTTATTTAATTGTTAAATGTTGGTTTTAATTTTTTGTAAAATTGTTAGGGCACTTAAATTCCGCGGAGCTCTTCGACAAAGAAACGAACGCTTCAAGTACTTTATTTCAAGTGAGTTTTTAATATTCAAATCTTACATCTAATACAAAAGATCAAAAAAGAGAGAGCGAAAAGAAGAAGTTAAAAACAAAGGAAGTTATGCAAACAGGGTGCATAATTCATTAACTTAAAACTAACAATTCATTTATTCTTAAACTAATATAAAATCAAAAATAGAAAAAAAAATTTAAATAAAAAATTAAATGAAAATGAACTGGCGAAACACCAACTGTGTATAAAGCTAAGTGTGTGCCTCGTGATAAGCTATTACAATTATTACAATTTATCATTTTTAAAATTTTAATTTAATTTATATAAAAAAAAATTTTATTGATTTTGACTGCAACGCTGGCTGTGTCGCTGGCTGCGCTGTCGACGTTGGCAGTGTCGCAGACTGCGCGACTGCAGCGACCGTGTCTACTGCTAATGTGTTGTTGTCGCTGCTGTTGTTGTCGTTGTTGTTAGGCAGCGACCGTGTCTACTGCTGATGTGTTGTTGTCGCTGCTGTTGTTGTCGTTGTTGTTAGGCAGCGACCGTGTCTACTGCTGATGTATTGTTGTCGCTGCTGTTGTTGTCGTTGTTGGTAGGCAGCGACCGTGTCTACTGCGGTTGTGTTGTTGTCGCTGCTTATGTTATTCTTCGCTGCTGCTAATACTGTTGTTATTTTTGTTCTTGCTGCTGCCAATGCTGTTGTTGTTATCGCTGCTAATGTTGTTGTTATTGTCACTACTGCTGTTGAGGTTGTAGTTAGCAGAGGTGGCCCGTTGTGAATATTATTTATTGTTGCTATTGGTGTTCTTTGTAGTTAAACAGTGACCGGGTTTACTGCTGTTGCTACTTATGTTGTATGGCGTTATCAGTGAGGGAAGGCGAACGTAGTGATGGAAGTTATAGAGGATGACAAAATTTCGGGTGTTGGCCGTTTCACCTGTGTTAGACTAGGCAGTTCCTGTGTTGAAGCAGCTCTCGCAGTGAAAGTTGTGATTGCAGTTTTAATGTGTGCCGCTGTATTAGTGGTTTATTTGTAGCTCGGTGGTAGGTAGGTAGGATCGCCAATATTTGGTTGCTAACAAATATATTTTTGAAGAATTTTATTTTTTGATGTTTTTATTTCAATATATTTTTTTCAACTTATAAAATATTTGAAAATTTTTGAATAACAAAATTTTCAATTCAAAGAAAACTTGATCGTAATAATAAGAATAAACAAAGTAGAATTCGTTAGAGTATAAATTTGAGACTATACAGTTTGTGAATTTATCGTGTTATTTTGTGGTGGTATTGAGTCACCACACATATGCCTAGGTCTTTGACTGTTTCTATACGACTTAAAGCAGTATCTTTTATCTTGTAATCAAAAATAAAATTATTCCTTTTACGCGAAAAGGTCATAGTTTGGCATTTATTTGGGTTTAGAAACATATTATTTTTAGAACACCAAACTTTAAAGGATTTCAGATCAGACTGCAGTAGATCTGAATTGTCTTTAGAATTTACCGTTCTAATAATTTTCATATCAGCGGCATAGATAATCAGATTATCTATGTATCATAGAGAGTATTCTATGATATTAGTTACATCATTGATTGCAAAAATTAACAGAAGTGGTCCAAGGTGGCTTCCCTGAGGAACACCTGATTCAGCAATAAATTCAGAAGACAATACGCCTCGGAAACGTATTTGATAAGATCGATCTATCAAATACGATTGAATCTAGTTCACAAAATATTGTGGAAATCCCATTAACTTGAACTTAAATAAAATTAAGTTGTGTGGTAACTTATCAAAAGCTTTACTAAAGTTAGTATAAACACAGTCGACCTGATTACCAGAGTCAATCGAATTTAAGCAGAATGTTGTAAAATCGAGAAGATTAGATGCAGTGGATCTGCCATTAACAAAACCATGCTGACGAGTTGGGAATCGATGAGAGCTTAGCGATAGCCTATAGTTATTAACATCATTCCTGCAACTTTTTTTAAATAGGACTTTTAAATGATTTTTTCCAGAAAATTGGAAAATAACTTCCGTTAATTGATTTATTGAATAATAAAGAAAATGGTTGACTTAAAACTGAACCGCATTGTGTTAACACTGCGGCAGGAATTCCATCGGGCCCAGCGCTAAAATCCTCATCGATTGATCCAATATACTTTAAAATATCCTCTGGAGTAAAGGATATATGTTCCAAAGAAACCCTGGCTGCAGAATTCATATATTCAAAGTACTCTTCATCAGGATTAAAAGAATCTGAACAGAATGACTCTTTAAATAGATTGGCAAATAGGCCACAAATTATGTCGGGATCAGTAAATCCATCAAGAGTTCTGAATGAAGAAGGGAATCCATCGGATTTCTTCTTTGTGTTTATGAATCCCCAAAATTTCCTTGGATCAGACAATATTTTCAGCTTAACATCATTTAAGTATTCGTGATATAATGTGGCTAAACGATTTTCAAATTCCAGAAACAAACTCTTGTAAGTCTCTAGTTCATTTGAGTCTAGGCTACAGACATATTTCTTCCATATTCCATCTTCCTATTCCTGTTGTTGCGAAGAGTTTTTAAATCCTTTGTGCACCAGGGGTACCAAGGATTTTTCGCAAATTTGAAGCTATATGATACAGACTGAGAAAACAAAAGTTCGGTATAAAAAAAAATTAATGGAATTATCAAGGCTATTTTCATTTACGAATTCTAAAATTACATTAAGCTTACTTTGAAATAAACGATTCAACTTCAAATAGTCAGCTTTTTTAAAATTGAATTCATAAACTTTGTACATTGAATTTACTATATTTTCCCTGTCGGATTTGTACCAAATAAGCATGCCTTTAGGATTACGAGAGGACTGCGGAGACTCAACTTGCAGATTCAAATCGAAGAGAATCCATTTGTGGTCCGAAAAGGATCTTTTGTCTGAAATTATCCAATTAACCACCCGTAGGGAATCATTGTCAGAAAGAAGTGTTAAGTCCAACACCTAAGGTAGGTACGTTCCCTAGATTACAAATATTGAGGTGAGAGTTAATAAAATAATTAAATAAAAACTCACCTCCAGTGTTGTTAAATGAGCTGCCCCATAGCATGTGTCTTTCGTTGGCGTCGCAGCCCATCAGTAGTGTGTTGTTGTGTGTGACTGCCTTGTCCAGAGACTTCACACCAGAGACTTGACTTCATCAGGCGGGGCGTCTTTATCGTGGGCCATATATATCACGGCAAGGTTGATGTTTGATTCTGCCTCATCCAACCTTACAACTGTCAGGTCGGGAGAGCTAAGATTAGGAAGTAAGAATAAAAAAGTTAAATTAAACCATTTTTTTTTTTAAATAATCGTGAACATGTGAAATTCTTGTAAATTGGGCTTTGGCCGTATATTAAAGATAAAGATATTTTTAATCTGTCTTGTGTTTTTTTTTTTTAATTTTGCGATATTTCGACTCTCGCTGAGAGTCATCATCAGGCTAGAAAAATACATAAATTTTATTTTATTTTAAACATGAAAATTGGTATAACTTTACCATTAAAAACACTAAATTTATATTAGAAACAACAATTAGCTAAACATATTGCTATAAATTAAGCATTTAAAAAACATTACAGAGCTATTAAAACTTTTACAAAAAAGGTTTGCAGCTAATTTATTAAAATGCACGTCCGTTATCGTCGACTATTTTTGTGTTTTGTTAAGTATTTGTAGATGTGAGCGCAATTATCCGTGTCAGATATGTTGTTAAGGCGTATATTTGTTGGTGTGTTGATAATGTGCAGCATCTCTATCGTGTACCTTCTCGCGTAATTTTTCTCTTGTTGTAGTATTATTGTGCTTTCAAAGTCGGGAAAGGGACCACTTTGGAGACAGTGGGCCGCAAGTGCTGTTTTCTATTCGTGGTGTGATTTTAAGTCCGATTTGTGTACTGAGAGTCTCGTTTTTAATTTCGATTTAGTTGTGCCAACATACACTTTTCCGCATGTGTTCGACTTATCACCCTTACATTGTATTCGGTAAATTAAATCACTTTTGTCCATGTCATCAATTTTGCTTTTAATTTTACTATGAAGGGTTTTTAATGTGTTGTATGTTTTTGGTGCGAGAACGGAGTCGTTGTTATTGTAAATGTCCGATTTTTTAAATTTATCCGTAAAGCCAGGTACATATGTTATTCCCTTGTATATCTTTGGTTCTGGAACTTGTTCGTTGCCAGTATGTTTGATGTTGTTTGTACACATTATTAAAAGGCGTGTGATAGTGTGTTGTGGGAAGTCTGAATCAAAACAAATACTTAACAAAACACAAAAATAGTCGACGATAACGGACGTGCATTTTAATAAATTAGCTGCAAACCTTTTTGGTAAAAGTTTTATTAATAGCTCTGTAATGTTTTTTAAATGCTTAATTTATAGCAATATGTTTAGCTAATTGTTGTTTCTAATATAAATTTAGTGTTTTTAATGGTAAAGTTATGCCAATTTTCATGTTTAAAATAAAATAAAATTTATGTATTTTTCTAGCCTGATGATGACTCTCAGCGAGAGTCGAAATATCGCAAAATAAAAACAAAACCACAAGACAGATTAAAAATATCTTTATCTTTAATATACGGCCAAGGCCCAATTTACAAGAATTTCACATACAACACAAAAGGTCGATTAACTACATTATAATCGTGAATATGAACATGATGCCAAACAAGCAGGGTGCTGAATCTCTTTATCTGGTGGCATATTGAGTTTGACCGATAGTCAGATAAAATTCAATATGGCGGATCCAATATTGCGGTCAAAACCAGGTAAAAAATAGTATTTTAAAAAAATCTACCGATTTGGTATATATGGGTATATATGATTTTCGGGGTTGCTGATCACGAATCTGGAGTTAGATTTATAAAATTCAAGATGGCGGAACAATATGGCTGACGAAATTTTCGAAGTTCAACCAACTCCCGCCAAATTTGGTGTTGGGGTTTTCGAAGTCACAAATCACGAATATGAAAAAGAAAGGACCGATACTCAGATAAAATTCAATATGGCGGATTCGAGATGGCGGCCAAAACCAGGTAAAAATTATTTTTTCGAAAAATGAACCGATTTGCACCAATTTTGGCATAGGGCAATTCCTAAAATCTTTAAACATTTGGGTATAGAGAAAAATTAAAAAAAAAAATTTGATGGCACATTAATAGGCTTTTGCATACGCAATAAGCAGCCCATCAAAGTAATAAATCTGAATGCGAACACAACATTTAGTGTGGCGCGCGGTAAAGGGGCGCGGTTTAGTGTTTTTTTCACGGAAGGCCAGAAATTTAGTTAGCTAATCTTACAAAGACCTTACAAGTCAGTATTTTGTACATATTCATGTCAAAATTATAACAATTCTTACAGAAACCCAGAATCTCAGTTATGAATGACGAACTCAACGAGAAAAAGTCAATGGATTTGCAAAAAAAAATGTATACTACTATTCAAATATGTATATATCAACTATTTGAAATATGCGTTTTTTTATTTTAAGTTTTTTGTATAATATATGAGGGCTGTTACCAATCAGGTGCAAATGGTCTTGCATAATAGCATTTACAAAATGGTAGAGTATATTTTTACTCTACACTAACAAAATATACAGAGATGCATTTACTAGCCTTGTAAAAATATGCAACACTAAAAACCCATAGTTTATATTTACTATGCATACCACTTTGTTAAAAAAGAAAGGTTTATTCACACTGTGAACCGGACTTAACTAACTGTCCGATTCGAATCAGCGTCTCTCGTTGACATTTGGTAAAGTGACTGTTTTGTTTACAACAACTTTTTTCGTGTCTTTGATTTTTACGATGGAAGAAAAAATTGAGCAACGAGTTCGTATCAAATGTTGTGTGAATAATGGTTTCAACTGCGCCGATACGCGTAAAATGTTGATGAAATGTTACGGTGACTCTGCTCTATCGTATCAGAAGGCAAAGAAGTGGTTTAACCGATTTGTGAGTGGCCAAGACGAAGTAGAAGACGATCCTCGTACCGGGCGGCCATCGTGTTCAACTACCGAAGAAAACGTTAAAAAAATCAAAGAAATGTTGGTCAAAAATTGCAAATTGACGATTAGAGAGATAGCAGAGGACGTCGGCATTTCAATTGGATCCGTTCAGAACATTTTGAAGAATGAATTGTGCTTGAGACATGTCGCTGCGAAGTTGGTACCGAAAGAACTAAATTTCATGCATAAAAAAAACCGAGTTGCTATCGCGAAAGACATGCTGGAAATGGTAGAAAACGACAAATCATTCATCGAATCCATCATTACTGGTGATGAGACATTAGACGTGAGACGAGTATTACACGCAAACCATGCATCAGGCCAGTGAATCAGGCTCAATTTTTTCTTCCATCGTATAAATCGAAGACACGAAAAACGTTGTTGTAAACAAAATACTGTCACTTTACCAAATGTCAACGAGAGACGCTGATATTTGGCAGCCTTGTCATAGACTCCTTGTCATTTTCGAATCGGACAGTTAAGTCCGGTTCACAATGTGAATGAACCTTTCTTTTTGAACAAGGTGGTATGCAATACTGAACTCTAAGCTAACGGCTAATTGTCAAAAATATAAAGTAGCTACAAACAAAGATATGAAAAATAAGTAAATTAAAAACGAATTAAACTGGAGAAACCCAATAAAAAATTCATTAAAGAGTTAGTGAGTAATCAGCTGTTAATTTCATTCTTTGCAACAAGTATTGCAAAGCAAACCGAAAAGGACCGCTCTCGATGATGGCAAATTCTTACAATTGCATAGATTTTTAATGCCAAATACACAAGATTGTGAATAGTCCTATTATGTTTTCATAGAATTAATACAAAAAGTAAATAAAGTGCTTAACCATTTTTGCCAATGGTTGGAAAAAATTAGAATTTAAAGAATAGTGACTGCAGGGTGGATTGTTTCTTACAAATTATATAAGACAAATAGTTTAAAAATTTTTGTGTCCAAATAAGTTGGTGCATTTTTGAAGAATTTAATGCTGGTTTCAAATCTTTTTTAATAAAATCCATTTTAAAAATTTCTTCTTGTGTTACTAACACCAGTGTGAAGCGATACTTGTTTTTTTGAATCTCCAAAATGTACACTTCGTATTTCTGAAGAACACTTACAGCAATAATTTTCCGAAAAATCTATTATGATCATGCAATAATTTTCCGAAAAATCTTTAGAGCGTAAAAGCGTTTTGTTTTACAACAAAAACGACCTTTATATAACCTTTTTGAGAAACATTCATTATTTTGGATCATTTTTGAAAAAAAGATTAAAAATATGAATGCACAGCAAATGGTATTTCTTGTAATAGTTTTGATGAAGTAATTTTATTGAACTTTTTGACAAAAAATAATTTAGGGAAATATATTTAAAACCAGCGGAGATGTTTGCATCGAAAGTCATATCTTTAAATTTCGGATGATTTTTTCTCATTCTTCGGGCAAACAAGTAAGAGGCACACAGTTTGTATGGCAGCACTGTAAAATATCAACTATCTACAATATCTATATAAAATATCAAATATCTGCACATACGGAAAGTTCGAGAAAAACCCAAAATTTTTGATACTCATAATGTAGTCGTTATCTATAACAAAATATTTTATTAATATATAATAGAAATTTTTAATATAAAAAGGGTAAAAGTTAAAAAACCAAAAAAGGTAACTTTTAGAATTAGCTCAAATTAAACATAAGTGAAATGAAACAATTTCGAGTACGGGCTCTTCATGATATCGACTAAATACAGTAAAAAATTTCAACAAAAAAATAACAATAAAATTTCTTTCTAAAAATTAGATGTCATCATGTGCGCCTTCTCAATACATTTCGTTTAATACCAAATATGTGTATCTTTTTATGGAAAATAGTTTAATTATGGCGAAAAAACGAGATTTCCGCCGATTTTAAAACGCCATTTTGAAACCCTAAACCATCGATTTAGCACGTATAAATAAATACGTCAACCTTAGATTTTTGTCCTCTATCACATATCCGAAAATCATTCAAATCGACGAGTGGCACCTGGGGGCCTTTCCTTGTGATCTTATTGCGATATCAAAAACACGGATTTTGATCATCTTGGCAAATCCAAAATATTCACAATTTTTAAGCGCGCTTGTGCCAACATTCAAAAATGTCGAAAGCATGCATGTGCAAGAAGGAGCGTCCTCATCCTTTTAGGATCTTCGATGTGCCAACGAAAAAAAGTTCTATTTTTGATGGTGTTCGTTTCAAATGACCATTGACAAATGAGGAGTTGCTGTGTGGGTAATATTAATTCACACACTAATTCCACCCAACTCAAAATTTTTTAAATCTCAGAATTTATTTAAATTGTTTTTTTATAGTAGTTTTCTTATGGCGTGAGTTTTCTATATCACAAAAAGTACGAAAAATTTAGAAATGCTATAAAAGGGGTATCAGGCCTTGAATGTGCTTTAATTTCGTAAGCTTCATGGCACATCAATAATAAAAATATATATTTTGTATTCAAGTATTTTCATACAAACACCATTTAAATTTTACCGAAAGTTGGTGGCGCGCGCTTTATATAGCTCAGAAGGTAAAAATTTGTGTGTAAATCAACTCAGTTTTTAGTGTTTTGTTGAGTTTCGATTCCAGTAGCAACTTATGAAACTGAAATTAGTAGGAAAATTTGGTTTCATGTATTTTAAGTAGACGCTCAAAACTTAAACTTAACTTAAGAAACAAGAAAGTTATTAAAACGTTTATACCAAAATCCGAGATTTAAAAGGTTTTGGGGATTGCCCATATAGGGGTTTTCGGGATAGCTGATCACAAATTTGATTTTTTCTGGATATTATTTTATACTTTTCTTTTCCAATAATGGCTTTTTGATAAACATGTGTAAGGTGTTTGCGTTTTCGCGGTTTAAAAAAATTCGCACTTCCTTTTTTTTTTTTTTTTTAAATTTACGACCTGCCTAAATATTGCCAGCGCTTCTGCGCCACAGGCTCTAAGTTTAATAGCCAAAGAAAAGCCTGAGCAAATGAAACTCAATAAGCTTTTTTGAAGCTGAACTTAAGATTAATTTTATATTAAAATTGTTCGACCTTTTATAGTCTAGCAAGCGTTTTTTCCTTATTTAATAATATAACATTTAAATATTCTTATCTATCTATATATATAAAAATGAATGTATGTATGTGGGTATGTGGGTATGTGGGTATGTGGGTATGTGGGTATGTGGGTATGTGGATATGTGTGTATATCACGTATAGACTCCAAAACCACCGAACCAAACTCTATGAAATTTTGAGGGATACTGAAGCAACATTCGGGAAGTGTTCCTGTGAAGTTTGGTGTTGATTGGGCAAGGGGGCGTGGTACCTCCCATACAACCCAAATTGGCTCTATCGCCCACAAACCAAAAAAATTGCTATATATCAGACGGTTTTAATCATATAAAACTTAAATTTGGTTATTTTGTTCAGATGGTTACTTTCGGTGACTGTACAAGAAATGGGCGTGGTCACACTATATCTACGCCCACTTTTCAGCAATTATTTTAATTCCTAAAATGTTCAAGTTTAGATAGTGAATCTTGATATGCAGGTGCTATGCATACAAGTGGCAGTCACTATGTAAATATAAACGTTGTAACGCCCACTTTTACCGCCCACAAATAAGTAAAAATGCTTTATATCAGACGGTTTTTGCCATAGAAGGCTAAGATTTGATAATTTAGTTTATATGATTACTATCCGCCAATATACAAAAAATGGGCGTGGCCGAACTATATCTACGCCCACTTTATCGGAATCATGCTTATTCTTGAGATGTACACGTTTTGATAGTGAATCTTAGTATGCAAGTGCTATGGATCTAAGTGACAGTCACTATGTAAATATAAACGTTGTCACGCCCACTTTTGCCGCCCACAAATCAGTAAAAATGCTTTATATCAGACGGATTTTGCCGTAGAAGACTACGATTTGGTAATTTAGATCGTATGGTTACTGTCGGCCAATGTATAAAAAATTGGCATGGCCGCACTATATCTACGCCCACTTTATCGAAATCATGCTTATTCCTGAGTTGTACGATACACGTTTTCATAGCCAATCTTGGTATGCAGGTGCTCTGGGTGCAACTGGCAGTCATTATGTAAATAAAAATGTTGTCACGCCCCCTTTTACCGCCCACAAATCAGTAAAAATGGTTTATATCAGACGGCTCTTGCCGTAGATGACTAAGATTTGGTAATTTAGTTCATATGGTTACTGTCGGTCAATGTATAAAAAATGGGCATGGCCGCACTATATCTACGCCCACTTTAGCCTGCATAGCCAATCTTCGTATGCAGGTGCTAAGGGTGTAAGTGGCAGTCACTTTGTAAATATAAACGTTGTCACGCCTACTTTTACCGCCCACAAATCAGTAAAAATGCTTTATATCAGACGGCTTTTGCCGTAGAAGACTAAGATTTGGTAATTTAGTTCATATGGTCACTGTCGGCAACTGTTTAAAAATGGGCGTAGTCGCACCATATCTACGCCAACTTTTTCGAAATCATGCTTATTCCTGAGTTGCACACGTTTGATAGTAACACTTGATATGCAGGTGCTCTAAGTGGCAGTCAATATATATATATATAAAATTTGCCACGCCCACTTGTACCACCCACAAAAAAACAAAACGAAATGGCCAATTTCAGTCCTTGAAAGTACTTTGACCGAGCTTCTTATGATCAATTGTGTTGTGAGTGTTGTGGAATGTTTGAACACAATTGATCGAGAACTGGACCTACATGTTTTATGCCGACTCCGAACGGCTTACGTTCTCAACAAGCTTTTCATGGCAGTTTTTATTCTCTGAGGTTTGCCATTGTCTGCAGAGAGATGACGGCCGAACAGAAAAATTAATTCAATCGAAAAACTTTCCGTGTCAGGTGGGATTCGGACCAGGGTTCCCTCGCGTATGGGCCACACACTCTACCCGCTACGCCACGGCCGCCACTTGGTTTCTTTTTACCCACAAATTAATAGAACTTCTATAAATCAGACGATTCTCATCGTTAAATACTAAAATATGGTTATTAATTTCATACGCTTACTCTCGACAGCTTTGCAAAAATTGTGCATGGTAGGACTATATCTGTGCCCACTTTTCAGAAATAATTTTATTTAATTTATTTATTTACTTATGTATTAATGTACTATAGTTCATTACAATTTAAAAATTATAACTAAGTTAGCTGCCTGGGCTATCGGTTAGAAATAATTTTAATTCCTGAGATGTAAACGTTTTGATAGACAAACTTGGTATGTAGGTGCTATGGGTCAAATTGGCGTTCACTTTATATATAAATGTTGCCACGCCTACTTTCAATGCCCACAAATCCATAAAAAGGATATATATCAGACTTTTTTTACAGTAAAAGACTAAAACTTGGTAGATTAGTTCATATGGATACTGCCAGAACTCTTAAAAAATGGGCGTGTCACACTTTATTTAAGACGACTTTTCAAAAATCATTGTAGTTTCTGAGCTGTACGCGTTTTGATAGTGGAACTTGGTATATAGGTGCAATGGGACCAAGTGGCGGTCACTTTATATATAAATGTTGCCATACCTACTTTTTCTGCTCATCTATCTATCTGTAAAAAATGTATGTATGTATACTAAGGCTGCTCACAAAAAAAAGGTGTTCGGGTCGGTTCCTCAAAATAATGCTTTATGTTATGATGATTCCCCAAATATTTCGACTGTAGCGATAGTCATCCGTGAGCTGGAAGGGTTTGAAATAAAAAAAAAAAGAAAACAAAAAGGAAATGGCCATTTCAGACTTTGACCGAGCTTCTTATGCGTGCGTGTTGTGAAATGTTTGAACACAAATGATCGAGAACTGGATCTACAAGGCCTATGCCGACTCCGAACGGCTTATGTTCTCAAGAAGCTTTTAATGCCAGTTTTTACTCTCTGAGGTTTGCCATTGTCTGCATAGAGATGGCGGCCGAACAGAAAAATTAATTCAATTGAAAAAACTTTCTGTGTCAGATAGAATTCGAACCTGGGTTCTATGGTATACAAGCCTCGCACGTCAACCAGTATGCCACGGAATGGTTTGAAATATTCTGTAAAAATCGAGTTTTTTATAAAAATATTTACTGGCGCGGTAGTCAAAAATAACAAACGGTCAGAAATAATAGTAATTAAAAAGTTCTTCCAATCTGCACTAATAAATTTTAAATTTTTACTCTACTCTATAAATTTAAATTTTTTAACTTTTTTGTTTTGTATTATTTTCACTAAATGGCAAATTAAATTTTTTTTTTGTTTTGCCATTTTACTTTTAGTCAAATAAATTATCTATGGATGATAAAATAAAGTGTAAAGTGAATTGCTAAATTGAATGAAATTACAAAAAAATGTACACATTTTTTACATTGTACAATTTATTTGACTAAAATTAGTTTAGGAAAAGATTCGTTTGAATTTTAGTGAAAATAATATGAAAAAAGTTAAAACAATCCAAAAAATCCGCATTATCTTTGGTCCAACGGAAATATAAGATTTTTTGATGCAAAATTGTTTCCATTACTCTTATTTCTGACCGTTTGTTTTTTTCTAACTGCCATACCAGCCAATATTTTTAGTCGCAATATTTTGTGGATCATCATAACATAAGCCATGGATTATTTTGAAGAACGAGACTGAACAAATTTTTTTCTAAAGAGCGTGAGGCGACTTAATGTATATACGTATGTGGGTATATGTGTATATCACGTAAAGGCTTCGAAACCGCTAAGCCAATTTTTATACCAAAGCGTTGAGAGGGTTCCTGTGAAGTCTGTTGCCGATCGTAAATACACCTAAAATTTTCGATTTCGAACAGTTTTGTAATTATAGGTCGCAAAGCCTCGGAATTCAGTATTCGACCTCAATTTACACATGCCGTTGCACAGGTAACATTTTATGGGTGTTGGACGAGGGGCGTGGTACTTTTTCCGCACCCAAAATTTTCGGTATAGCTTTCGAAATAAGTCACACATTAATAAAACTCGGTAAGAACTTACTATAAAAGCATGGCTTCACTAAAGCTACGCCCTCTTTTAGGGGATAAGCGCTGAGCGCAGCGAAGCGCGCCGGGTATAAGCTAGTAACTTATATAAATTTAACTTATATCATTATCATATAACATTATCATATATTCGAAAATGTAACAAATAAAAAAGTGCGTAGACAAAATGTGTGCAAAAAGAATGCAAGAATATACATATATATAGTGTGTGAGTGAAGTTGAATGTTCTTTAAAAATATTGTAGCAACAACAAAAAAAAAACAGTGCGTAGAAATATGTAACTAAGTGTGTGCAATAAAAATGCAAGCATCTATATATAGTGCGTGAGTGTACCAAAAAATAAGAGCATAACATAAGTTCAACGTTCTTTAGAAATATATTAGCAAGTGTTAACTTAGTTTAAGTGTTTGTTACAGCAATTGTTGTTTTGTGCAAAACAAATAATAATGTAAGTTTAATATAATGTAAATATATAAGTAATTATTAGGTGAAGTGCGTGCTGTAGAAATAATAGTGGAGTGCACTACACACCCATCCTTGAGATGAAAATTATTTAGTAAAATAATTTGATTTGAAAAAAATCATTTGATTTAAGGAAATAATTTTTGATGTAATTCAATTTCTGATATGCTTTTATAATTCATATTATAATCTATGTATATAATAAGCTTAGTGTTTAAATTATACAATACAATTATAGTAGTTGCTACTATCTATCTATCTATCTATAGGTATGTACTATATATATATATAAAATTGTAAAAAAAAAAAAATCTCTACATGAAATATTTTTTTGAAATTCCTTTTGCGATGGGCGTTTTGAATGACGCTGAGTCCGAAAATCGCATTTTTAAAATATTTGTCTGTCTGTCTGTCCGTCTGTTAAAGCATCACGCGAAAACCACTGGATGGATTTAAATGAAACTTGGGATCTAGGTTCCTTATTGGTTTAACATATAGGCTACTTTTAATCCAGTAAAAAACGTTGGACCCGGTAGGGGGCGCTGCGATCGGATTCCAGGCATTCGTTTTTTCAGCTTATCTCGGAAACCGTTCATCCGATTTTTAAGTCGCTAATACGATTTACATGAAAGTTGGTATATAGAGGTTTTCAGAAACGGTGAGTTTTTATGACGTATAAACTAGGTTCTATCTTGAACACCAGAGGGCGCTGTAGTACAAATAATTTTAAAAAGTCGAAAAAGTTCAAAAGCTTTCATCCAATTTACATGAAATTTTGTATTTAGAGGTTCTCGAACACAAAAGTTCAAAAGCTTTCATCCAATTTACATGAAATTTTGTATTTAGAGGTTCTCGAACACGCTGAGTTTTTTGACTTATCTACTCTTTTCTCTCTCGAACACCAGAGGGCGCTGTAGTACAAATATTTTGAAAAACCTCGAAAAACTCCTTAGCCGTGCATCCGAATTGCATGAAAATTTTAAAATAGGGTTTTCTGATACGGTGAGTTGTTTTGGACTTATCTTTTTTGTGCTATCTTGAACACCAGAGGGCGCTTTAGTAAAAATCTTATGAAATCGTGACAAACTCCAAAACTGCTCATCCGATTTGGATGAAAATTTGTAAATAGCGATTTTCGAGTACGGCAATGGTTCTGGTGCTATATTTTTTGCTCTTTCTCGAAACTAGAGGGCGCTGTTGTCCAATTTGTAAGTGTGTATGTTATTAAACTGTTTCTTAACGGCTGCACTGATTTTGATGAAATTTTTTGTGTGCGTTTGAATGGACCCCTGGATGGTTCAGATTCACACTTGGACCCCGTAGGTGGCGCTGCGATCGTGTTTAATTCATTTTGTTTTTATAGTTTATCTCCGAAACCGTTCATCCGATTTGCATGAAAATTTGTGTATAGAGGTTTTCGGATATAGTGAGTTTTTATGACTTATCTACTCTGTTCTATCTTGAACACCAGAGGGCGCGGTGTACAAATATTTTAAAAACTTCTAAGCTGTTTATCCTGATTTTCATAAAAATTGGTATATAGGGGTTTTCTAATATGGTGACTGTTTTGGACTTATCTTTTTTGTACTGTATCGAACATCAGAGGGCGCTGTAGTACAAATGTTTTAAAAAATCGTGAAAAAGTAGAAACCGCTCATCCGATTTGGATGAAAAATTTTATTAAAAGATTTTCGTGTACGGCAACTGTTTTGGCGTTATATCTTTTGCTCTGTCTCGAAAAGTAGTGGGCGCTATTGTATATTTGTGCGTGTGTGTGTTATTAAACTGTTCCTAAACGGCTGCACCGATTTTGATAAAATTTTTTGTGCGTGTTTAAATAGATCCCCGGATGGTTCAGATTCGCAATTGGGCCCGGTAGATGGCGCCAGAATTCAAGAATTCTACACTTTATTTGTAATATTATAGCAGAGCTACCACTTTCTCAATATAACATCTTCATAAGGGCAAGCTGACATTATGACTTCCAACACTCCGCCTCAATTCCTATCGATATTTAATTCAAGTTCGATTGGTAATTGCAAATATTAAGTCGTTTTTATATAAATTTCGAATACAAATCAATTCAAATGAAAGTTAAAAATTAAAAAAAAAATAATTATTTAAATGAAATAAAGAAATTATTTAAATGAAATAAAGAAAATAATTATTCCATACAAATCAAATCTAGTCTACCTCGCAAATATTCAAACGTCTGTTTCGGTAATCCTTTGGATATGATGTCAGCCAATTTTTCATTCGTTGAAATGTATCTGACCTCAATGATCCCTTTTCCTACTAAATCACGTACAAAAGAGAACTTGACGTCAATGTGCTTCGTTCGCTGCATTTCCTTTTCCTTAGATGAGATCACAATTGCACCCTGATTGTCTTCGTGCAATATTATTGGCTCGTCGGGGGCTTCTCCAATTTCTGTTAATAGACCACGCAGCCACATAATCTCGCATGTCGCCATGCACAGTGACACATATTCAGCTTTAGTAGACGACAGCGAAACAAAAGTCTGCTTACGTGTCATCCAAGTCACGGTTGCGCCAAACACTTTCATCACATTTCCAGAAATCGACTTTCTATCATTGATATCGCCGGCCCAGTCAGCGTCCGCATATCCAGATAACACAATCGAATTCTCTTCGTAGCGATATTCCAGCTTCAGGTCAATTGCTCCCCTGATGTACCGGAGCATCCGTTCCGCTGCTTTCCAATGCTCTTCAGTGGCAAAAGATTGGAATTGACTGAAGTAATTTACTGCTGCTGACAAGTCTGGACGAGTCGTACAAGCCGCATACATCAAGCAGCCAATTAACTCGCGGTACGGTTTGGCCACAAGTTCAACATCCGCCTTTCTTTCTAACTTCAGTTGACATTCCATGGGGGTCGAACTAGGATTGCAATTGGTCATTTCAAAGCGTTGCAATACGTCCTCTAGATAGCCGCGTTGATTGATTCTCAAGATTCCACGGCGCCGGTCACGTTCGATGTTGATACCAAGAAAACTTTTTGTTTCACCCATGTCACGCATTTCAAATTCCTTTGACATCAACAGTTTTATCTTGATGATTTCTCCGAGGTTTTCGCCCAATATTATCAGATCGTCTACGTATAAAAGCAGGTAAACCATTTCTTCTTCATCGCCACAGGAATATAAGCAATGATCATATCCTGAGCGAACAAAACCATTCTCGAGCATGAAACTATGAAATCGTTCATTCCACACACGTGACGCTTCCCTTAATCCGTACAGTGATTTTTTCAATTTACAAACAAAATCACCCAGCACGAATCCAAACGGCTGTTCCATATAAATGTTCTCTTCAAGTTTTCCGTTGAGAAACGCTGTTTTAACGTCCATTTGATGATTTTCAAAATCATGTTTCACAGCAAGAGCCAGCATGACCCTCAATGTAGCTATCCTCGCCACCAGTGAATAGGTTTCATTAAAATCAAGTCCCTCTCGCTGGGTAAATCCACGAGCCACAAGTCGAGCCTTGTACGACGCCAACTTGCCCACATTGTTTCGCTTTCGAGAAAACACCCACTTGCAGGGGACAACTGATCTATCCGGCGGACGTTCGACCAACGTCCAAGTTTCATTCCGCTTGAGTGAATCCATTTCATTATGAACCGCTTTCATCCATTGAGCTGCATCATCTCGTTTTGCTATTTCCCCAAATGACTGTGGAACATTGTCGACGTACGCCACGGCACCAAGTGCATAGTCCAATGTGCCAGAATTCAATGCAAACGCCGAAAAGTACTTTTCCTCGTTGTCCTCATGCAATCCAAGCTTTTCCGTATCAATAAAATCCTTGTAGCGTTTCGGTAGTTGACGCTTTCGCTGCGGTCGCGATGTAACGCTGAATGGTTGATCGTTAATTGCACCTGTAGATCGAGCATCATCTCGCCCGACATTTTTCGCATCGCTATCCGCTGATCTCTCCGCCTAGCCAACACCATCCATTATTGATTCTGTCTCGAAGAAAACGTTCGGAGAATTTGGCTGCTACTCATCAAACACAACATCTCGCCGTGTTATAATTCCATTTTTCGATGGGTCCCACAGGCGGTAGCCATTCACACCATAGCCAACCATGACCAATTTGGTTGATTTCAAATCCAATTTCTGGCGTAACTGGTCTGGTACATGCGCATACGCCGGCGATCCAAAAACTCGAAGCCTCGACAGATTGGGTTTCTTGCCTGTCCAAAGCTCAACTGGTGTCACATTCGAGCTAATAGCGCGCGACGGACTGCGATTCGTTACGTATGCAGCACAATACACTGCTTCGCCCCAAAAATTCTTGTTCATTTTAGAGTCAGCAATCATCGAGCGTGCCTTCTCAAGCAATGTCCTGTTCATTCGCTCGGCGACGCCATTATGTTGAGGTGTGTACGATTCGCTGTATTGGATCTGAATCCCGGTGTTTAAACCCGCGTTTGGATTTATTTTAGTTTGATTATAGACCCAAGCACATAAACTTGGACTATGGTTTTAAGTTTGTTGTCACAAACAGCACTTGAACTGTTTTGTGGAGTTTTATTAAAGTTAGTTTGGTTATAGACCCAATCACATAAACTTGGACTATGGTTTTAAGTTTGTTGTCACAAACAGCACTTGAACTGTTTGTGGAGCTGGAAAGTTTTGATTTGATAAAACACGTACTCTCCCTTTATTAAAGTCTTTTCGCCCTTTTATAGGCGAAAATCAATACAATATACAGTAAATATTAACAAATAAAATCGATGAAATATGTAAAAATACATAAACAAAATTGACTTAAAATATAAGTGCATATTTCTGTATGCACAAAAAACAACCTTGACCATGAGTTGAGTCGTCAGCATATTTGACGAGCATACGAAAATAAGCAAAACAAAAGAGTCATATTTCTATGCTCTGGTTGAACTGTTTTTTGTTCTTACTTTATTACGTTGAGTTTACTCGCGTTCAAGACCAAGGTTGTTTTTTCGATGGAAATGTACTGATTCAAAACCTTGAAATGCACGATTCTCTGGCCATGGAAATTGACTCTTCATAGCCAGGAAAACGTGCGAGTTCAGTGCCCCTGGTGAGATCTAAAGTTATAAAGATCTCACTTAGTTGAATTATGTCACGGTGACCACAAAATCTGATGTTGTTGATCTCTGGCGTGGTAATGGTTGCGGACATCGTGTTTCTGTCAACTGGAGTTGGTGGTTTTTTGATTTCTCCTTCCAAATAATATAACTTGTGATTATAATGGACAAAACCAATGCTGTATATCCAATTGCTGAATAATGGTAATTGAATTTCTGAAATTGTGCTGGTAGATCAAGATATTTTTGGTGCGCTAATAAGATCTGGAGTTCGGTTAGGTTTTGCAGCTGCGTATAGTATAGTATAGTATAGTATAGTATAGTATAGTATAGTATAGTATAGTATAGTATAGTATTTAAGAGTTCTACGTTGCACTCTGGTTGGGTGTCGTTGTTGAACAGCTGTATTTCACAGGAACATATTTCAGAACCCTTGTTGTATTTTGCCTGTATATTGGTACATACGTATGATTCTGATTTTACGAGAATACAGGTATTCAGTTGGGATTTACTAATGGGGAGATATTGATCTCTATGTGCGTTAACGGCAATAATGTCATCGCAGGACTTGATTGCAGTTAAGCTGTTGTTGACCATAGTGGGCACTGGAAACATTTTGTAGAGTTCGAATGTTTCTTGATCGCACAGAGGTATTGAAATTTTAAAAATGACGTGGCTTTCTGTTAATTGTCCTTCCACAGTCATGAGTTTATAGAGTTGTATGCGCTCCTCATGATCGACAGGTAGTCGCAGTGTTGGTGTCAAATAGTTCCGAATTGTTACCAATTCCTCTTGTAATTGGTTTGGTGTAAGTAACATTGGACTGATTTTTCCGTGGTGGGTATCTGTTAGAACGTCTATGATGGATGTCTGGATCCGTTGCAGATTTGCTGCTGTGACTAAGTTGTGTGGCTAAAGAAATGAAGATTTGGAACATTTTGAATTGATAGTCCATGTCTTCAAGATCGTGCACTTGTGACCAAATCTCGTTAACCCTTGTGTCGATGTTGTCGAATTTCTTTTTAATCTCCGATTGATCTTGTTTGATGATGTTAATGGTTGCATCAAGAATCGAGGTTTGATTTTTGAGTAAGATTTGAAGATGTTCTTCATTTTCTTTGACCTTTCCGATAGTATTGTCCATTTCCTCAGCATATTCGGAATCTAAAACTCCAAATAATGAATTAGCGATATTTCCTAATGTTTAAAGCACCTCTTTTATTTCTGTTGACTTTGAATCCATTGGTGTCTGCAGTGTTAAGTGCACTTCTTATAGATCGGTTTATGGTAAGAAGATTATTGTCCTGTTTGAGTACGTTTTCAAGATTGTCAAAAGTTTGTACAATGGATGTGCATACACTTTTTTGAGAGTGTACGAGTTTCGGTTCTTGACAAAGGTGCCGCAAGGCTGCTCCATTCGTGAAAAACTCAGTTTCTTTCCAATAAGGGTTTAAATCATAATACACAATAAGTTGCCATTGTGTTCTAGAGGTTTTCATTGATGCAATTCCCTCGAAGTGGATGCCTAGGTTGGAGTCAAACTTATAGTTCTTGACTTCGGTTGCCAATTTAAGAGGTAGCATGATTACCGCAATTAATAATACCGATGCTAAGGTGGGTGATGATGATCTTCGTCTCTTACGTGCTACTTCAGTGTCGTTGTCGTCGTGATGACTAGGTGCCTTGTGATAGGTAGACCCAGTAGTAACAGGAACCTCTGCTTGGTTGTCTTCTATTGGTAGGGGAGCTAATCGATGGATTGGCCGTCTAAATATTCCTGAAGCTGTTTTGATATCCACTACACGTACAATGTCATCTTCTCCCTTATAAGTTTTCGTGATCCGTCCAAGTGGCCATTGAAGAACCGGGGAGTTGTCTTCCTTGATGATTACCACGGTACCTTCCCTAATGTTATTAGCCTGTTCCCTCCATTTGTGTCTATATTGAAGTTCGTTAAGATAGTCACGAGACCATCTTTGCCAAAAGTCGTGTTTGATTTGTGACACGGCTTTCCATCTGGTTCCTAAGGATGACTTCGTCTCCACTGCTCTTGCATCGACTTGTGCTGTAAGTGGTTCGCCGATCAAAAAATGTCCAGGAGTAAGTGCACTTAAATCATTAGGATCGTTTGACATGGGGCTGATTAGTCTCGAGTTTAGTATTGCCTCGATCTCCACTACAATGATTTCGAGTTCTTCGTACGTGAGAGATGCCGATGCGACACTTCTTTGGATCAGATTTTTTGCTGATTTTACGGCTGCTTCCCACAGTCCTCCAAAGTGAGGAGCCCTGGGAGGAATGAAGTGAAAATGTATTCCTTTTCTATTGCACGTGTTCATTATCTTTTCTAGCGCGTTGGCTGAATGAATTGCTGGTGATAATTCAGCAAGTTGGTTTTTGCTCCAACAAAGTTGGTTGCGTTGTCACTGTAGAGGTTTTGACAGTGCCCCCTTCGAGCGATGAACCTTTTAAGGGCTCCGATAAATGCGTCAGTTGACAGGTCGCTTACAATTTCCAAATGAACTGCTTTTGTGGCGAAGCAGTAGAATATAGCCAAATATGCTTTTGTTGGTCTCTTCCCGCGTAGTTTGTAGTGCACCCAAAGTGGTCCACAATAATCTACACCAGCGTTGATAAATGGCCGTGCTGGCGTAATTCTCGTTGCTGGTAAGTTTCCCATGATTTGCTGTAGCAGTTGTGGCCGCGTCCTGTAACATCGGATACAGTGGTGAACTATTGATCTTGCCATACTTGCTGCTTTCACAGGCCAAAACCGTTGTTTAGTATGCGCCACTAATGCGGTTGGACCACAATGCATGTGATCTTCGTGTATAGATTGCATTATTAACTTTGTTATCGGATCATTATACGGTAGAAACATTTGGTGTTTAGTTTCGTATGGTAATGTGGATGCATTTAGTCGGCCGCCGACTCTCAAAATGCCGTCGTCGTCTAAAAATGGCTTAAGGCTGTGTATTGCACTGTTTTTGTTCACGACACCATATTTCTTTAAAGCTAGCATTTCTGTACTAAAATCGGCCGTTTGCACAGTTCGTATAATCGCCTTCAGTGACTTATCCAATTCTAAAGGTGTTAGTACCCATGAGGCTTGGTGGGATGGCATTGTGCCTCGTGCACGCTCTCCAAAGCGAATCAAGTAGCCTACAACTTGCTGAAGTTTCTTAAATGAGTTACCATGATTGATTAAATAGATCATGTTTTCTGCGTCATTTCTGGCTGTAATTAAAGCCTTTGGTGCTTTTCTTTTGCCTTCTTCTGTTATTTTTGGACTATTATTGCAGAATGGTTTTGGCCAAATTGATTCGTTTCCATGTAGTAAAAATGGCCCATAAAACCATAGGTTGCATTGCATAAAGTTTCTTGGATGACAACCCCTTGACAACACATCTGCTGGATTCCCTTGCAGCAATTGCGGATGGTTAGCACACCATTTTCGCAACTCAAATCCTGCGGTACTTAAAATTGTTGTCAGTTCCCTTTGAGCCGTGATGGCGGTGGTTAGACTATCTCTTCCGAGTAAGCCATCGTCCACATAAAAATTGTTCTGCAACGCCGAGGCTCCCAGGGGGTATTTTGTGCGATTTTCTTTGGATAACTCTAACAAACATTTGATGGCAAGATATGGTGCTGCTTTGGTCCCGTAAGTCACTGTGTTTAGCTGATAATATTTAATCTCTTCTTCGGGATTTTTTCTCCATATGATAACTTGATGCATCCGATCATGGGGGTTGATTAAGATCTGCCTATACATTTTCTGAATATCTGTAGTGAAAACGTATCTTGGAATTCGAAAGAGTAGTAAGACGGTAAACAAATCATTTTGGATGATCGGCCCTGTGTGCATTATGTCATTTAATGATAATCCTGATGATGTCTTCGCGGAAGCGTCAAAAACTACCCGTAACTTGGTACTGCTACTATCAGGTTTGCTAATACAATGGTGTAGAATAACGTAATGTGGTCTTCGCCAAATGCCTGTGCTTGATACTTTAGTCATGTGTCCCAAACTCTTATATTCTTCCATAAAGTTAGTGTAAGAAATCTTCAGTTCAGGGTTTTTTCTTAGCCGCCTTTCTATTGCCAAGAAACGATTAAGAGCCATTTGTTTTGAATCTCCTAATGCTGCTGGATTATCCGTGAAGGAAATTTTTACCACAAATCGTCCATCGGAGTTTCTTCGAGTGACTGGGATTTGTGGTTTTCAACTTCTTCCAATTTCCAGAACCTTTCGATTAGTGCACTTGTATCTTCATCAGCTTCACTAAAAATGCTACATGTAGCAGAAGTAACTTTGGTTTCTTCTACCTTGCCAGACACTACCCATCCAAATATAGTATTTTGTAAACTTGGGAGATTGTTGCTTAATTTGATTTGACCAGTTGATAGTACTTGTAAGAAAAATTCTGCACCGAGCAGCACATCTATGTTGCCAGGCTGAAAGAATGTTGGATCAGCGAGTGGTATATTGGGTGGAATATTCCATGACGACACATCTATAAATTTTGACGGCTGAGCGCTTACAATTTTTGGCAACACAAGCGCTTCCAGCCGTGCTTCGAATCCATTTATTGTGGACCGCATTGTTACGCTTATTCGTGATTTACAATCCTTCTTGTTGGCTCCAATCCCTTCTATACTGAATGAAGCGTGTTTTTGTTGGAGTCCCAGCTTCTTAACAAGTCTCTCTGTAACAAGATTTACTTGAGAGCCAGAATCCAACACTGCTCTGCATTTAAGCTCTCGACCACTGTTTGTTATTAGTTGTATACAAACAGTGCTGAGCATAACGTATTTGTTGCAGCTAGCCTCATCTGCTGCGGATAAGCTGACTGGAATGGATCCCGTCTTGTTAGATGACGATGTGGGCGCATTTCCTGTCTTTAATAACATTGATCCTTGATTGTCGGATGTTGATAATGATGAACTGGTTGGCTTTGTTGACATAGCCTTTTGCTGCTTGCATGATGATGATGAACGGACTGGCCTTGTTGATATAGGTTGTAGGATGTTTGATGAATACGACGGAGTCCTCATGTCATCTTGGTTGTCGAGATGAAGTAACGTGTTGTGTGTTTTGTTACATCTTGTGCATTTTCTCGATTCGCAGTTGTTTGCAAAATGTCCCTCTTTTAAACAATTTACGCATCGCTTGTTGGTTTTTACGATCTGAAGCCGCTCTGCTGGCTTCATGAGTATAAGTGCATATTTCTGTATGCACAAAAAACAACCTTGGCCATGAGTTGAGTCGTCAGCATATTTGACGAGCATACGAAAATAAGCAAAACAAAAGAGTCATATTTCTATGCTCTGGTTGAACTGTTTTTTGTTCTTACTTTATTACGTTGAGTTTACTCGCGTTCAAGACCAAGGTTGTTTTTTCGATGGAAATGTACTGATTCAAAACCATGAAATGCACGATTCTCTGGCCATGAAAATTGACTCTTCATAGCCAGGAAAACGTGCGAGTTCAGTGGCCCTGAACCCGTACACCCGGCTTCATCACAAATCGCCCTGAACTGATTGGATTTGTACTCGCCACCATTGTCACATCGGATTCTTGCAATCTTTTTTCCAGTGTGTGTCTCTGCCATCGATTTGTATCTCTAAAACATTTTAAGAACATTCCAATACCATTCCAATAACCAAAGTCGGCAAACGCTTAACATCAGCGTAATTCAAATGTGCCAACCGACGATGCCACAGGCAAATGCTTTGTTTCGACTTCACTTGTGTAATCTCCAATTGATTAAACTCTTTTGAAACAATGCCTTTGCTTAATGATGTCGTTATATTCGCTGTTTCATGTCGCACACGCTGTAATTCGAACACATATATCTTGCCATTGCGCCTTCCTACGGCCATCTTCAAATTATCCTTTGTAATGAGAACTTCACCACCATCGAAAATTACTTGATATCCAGCACTTTCTAATCGACTCACAGAAAGCAAATTATATTTTAGATTTTCGATAAACAAAACATTCGTGAGCATACATTGACGCTCGATGTCATCGACGATAACAGTTCCCAGGATTGTACCACATTTCGTTGCTGTGATTGACGCACCATTTTTCGCAATGCCAATGACGAAGTTGCACAGCTCGCTGAAAAGTGACATATCATTCGCCATGTGCTCCGAAGCACCTGAGTTAACAATGAAACGTATTGTCGACTGTATTTTACACTGAAGCGCAAAATCATCAGCATCAGCACCGAAAACAACTCCATTCGCATCGATGTCCGATGCGCAGTTCGCATTTTGCTTTTGAAAACGTTGCACCTTGTTTGATGATCCATTATTCGAATTTCGCTGATTCAATTTAGGACATTCGTCCCTTCGATGACCTTGCTTTTTGCAAAAAAAAACACTTATTTTCTTCTTACCAGCACTGCCATACATAGCGACATTGTCTGGAGCACCATTCGGACGACCACTCGATGTCTTGCTTTCTTCATCCAACAGACGCGCACGCACCAATTCCATCGTCAATTTAGATGGATCGATCGTCTCCAATGCTGTCACCACCATGTCATATCGCTTCGGCAACGTTATCATGAGCGAGACAACCAGCATTCTATCATTCGTTTCAGCACCGCACGCCTTTAATTCTCGTATCAGTTTGTCGAATGCAAGAAAATGTGAGGTTAGGTTGTCAGAATCTGAGCAACGCATAGTCAACATGCGCTTTTTGACACCAATTTCGGTCGCCACACTTGCCCGTTAAAAAATTGTTTTCAATGAATTTATCATTGCAAACGCTGTTGGCCGGTCCTTCAGATATTCCAAATGTGAATCTGCAACACGTCGAGTGATGTGCACCTTGCACATTCGATCCTCCTTATTGATTTTCTCGACATTCGCGCCGGTCTCAGCTACTGCTACGGCAGCATAATTTTGCAGCCATTTTTCAACACCCTTTTCTTCCAAATTAATTTTCTATCGAAAAAACCAGTTGCCAAATTCACATACTTCGAATTGTTTAAAAGCAAACTTTTTCTCATCCGCCATCTCAAGTTATTTATCCTGAAAAATTCCGAATTGCTAAATTCGTTCAACTAAACTCTTTTGTTTCGCACCAATTTACACGCTGGGCCCATAACCTGTTGTATTATAGCAGCAGCAATCCAGAATAAAGAAAACACGATGTGTATTCTAGAAGAGATTCAAGAGAAGTGCTCTAAACTTATATAATAGCAGAGCTACCACCTTCTCAATATAACATCTTCATAAGGGCAAGCTTACATTATGACTTCCAACACAGAGCGCACTGCACTACAAATGTTTTAAAAATCTCGAAAAACTTCTAGCTGTACATCCGATTTGCGTGAACATTTGTACATTGGAGTTTTCAAATACGGTGGGTATATTGGACTTTTTTTCAGCGCTATCTTAAACACCAGATGGTGCTGTAGCGCAAATCACTTAAGAAATCGTGAAACACTCAAAAACCGCTTATCCGATTTAGATAAAAATTTGTATATCGGATATATAGGATTTAATTATCGAGTATGGAAAAAGCTTTTGCGTTATTATTTTATTCTATCTAGAAAACCAAAGGGCACTGTTGTACAAATACCGCAAAAAACTCAAAACAACTCATTCGATAAGTATGATTTTTATAAGTGGTTTTCGGGTGCGGTGAGTCTTTTGGCGCAATGTATTTTGCTCTATCTTGATTCCCAGAGAGCGCTGTACTACAAAATACAGTAAGGCGTAGCAAAGCGCGAAGGGTGATAACTATCTTCTTTTCTTCTTTATGTGAATTTATATTCCACTTTCTTTTTTCGCAAATCAGGACAGCTGATGCCAAATTCTGTGGTATTTGAGTACGCATCAACACATGCGGAAGTCTGTTGCGTCATAAGTTGGCGTTGTTTTGGCATTGCAATTTCTATTTTCAATGCTTATTTAACTTTTGTCCAGTTTCCTCGCGAATTGCCAAAAATTCGTTTTAGCTCTAATTTTTTTCTATAATGTGCAATCTATCAACTACAATATAAAATTTGAAAATATATGTTTGCAAGCGATCGGCGGCACGCACACACAAATCACGACTTTCTCATAATTTTCAGATGTTAAAGCTACATTTTGCTCATTTCGTTAAAGTTACCGCCTTGAAAGATGCACACAAAATTCCTTCTAAAGTTTGTGAAAAGTTTTTCCAAATAGACAAATGAAATCGAAAATTATTTATATCAACTCCCGAGTTAAGCCGGGTATTCAGCTAGTATTTAAATAAAATAGTGGGTTTAAATTTACATTTATTATTTTCATTAATTCCATTTTTTTAACAAATTGTTATGAAATTCTTTAATTTTTCCATTTACGTTAATTGTAGAATTAACTCCATTTGTATTAATTATAGTATAAGGACCATGATATGGTGGTTGATTTTTCTTCCTATTCATTTTCTTTATAAAAACAGAATCTCCAATATTTAAATTTAATGCTTTTATGAAATTGTCATTTTGAACTCACTTTGTTTTTGCTATCTCTATTAATTCTTTTGCTTTTTGTACTGAATATTTTAATCTCTGCTTTAATTCTTGCGCATAATTTTCGGTATTGTAAAACTTTGATTGTGAATAATTATCGCTTGGAAGATAAGCCAATCTGCCAAAAATAAGCTCGAAAGGAGTATAGTTTGTGTCAACATGGGGTGTTATGTTATACGCAAAAGTGAAGTATGGGATCCATTGGTCCCACTCGTCATTTTTGCAAAAAATTTAGTAAGAATTCATTTAATACGCGATGGTTTCTTTCAATTGAACCTAGAGTTTCATGATGATACGGAGTGCTAAAAATTTGTTTAATGCTCAAGAGAGTACATACTTCAGACATTAATTCATTAGTGAATTCTGTACCTTTATCCGATTTAAGTGTTTTAAAGTGACCGTATACTAAAATTACGTTTTCTACTAAAGCCTTTGCTACCGTTCTTGCTTCTTTTGTTTCTATTGGACATGCGATGACGTATTTTGTCAAATCGCATTGTATCGTGAGTACGTATCGGTAATTGTTTGAATATCGTAGAGGACCTACTTGGTCCATCGATAACACTTCAAAACTGTTCCCTGGCGTGTCTGTCATTGCTAGTTTTTCTTTCGTATGTCTTGTTTGTTTGTTGATTTTACACTGTTCGCATTTATTTATATAGTTTTTAATCATTTTGTTCATATTTTTCCATATGTACCTTTGTTTTATTTTCAAAATCGTCTTTCTTATGCCTATTATTTTATAATTTTCTCCTGTATTTTTTTTATCTAATATTCTTTCCGGATTTTTATAAATTAATATTTTTAAATTTTCTCTATCTTTTTTTAATTTATTATATGTGTTTTTAAAATCTTCAACTGTAATTATTTTAAATATATTATCGTTTTTACTTAATGCAAGTTCTTCTATTTTTAAATTGTTCATTCTTGATGACAGCTTTTACAACGTCAGCGGTGTGAACAAAGGATTGTCACTGCATCGAACAATTACTTCCTCATCTTCAATAAATATTTATTTATTTATTTATTTATTGGCCAAACAAGGCAATTTACTTATTCTAACTTAATTTAAATTTATTTATTTTTTTTTTTTTTTATTTTATTTCTTCTCCCCTTTCCTTGTTTTGGTGTTCGAAAATGTCCGAATTGAAGTGGGCGTAATCCGCCCACCTTAATGACATGATTTCACGAACACGTTAAAAAGGAGGGGCAGAAAGAAAATTAAAAATAAACTTACATACTAGGAAGAGCAGAAGAAAAGAGAGAAGATAAAAGGCTGGGTTAACTAGGAAGAGAGAGAGACTTGAATAGTACTTATTTCCAACAAGTTTAGAGTGGGCATGCTTAAATGTGGTATACATACGGGTAACTATTTATATACAGGTAATTTAACTTAAGCCTGAGTTAATTAATTAACAGGGTTTGCTTGAAAGAGGATTTGGACATAGAAGGTGAGAAGTATACGGAAACGTTATTGAATTCTCTACAGCTTCGACTGATGGGTTCATTGTTTGCGTATGTAATTTGGTGCTGATATTCAGTTAACAGCAGCGAGTATGCCTAGTACGTCTTATTGGTTCGTTGAGACATATCATACTAGAAATATATTCACTGTCAATAGCAGTATTAATAACATCGAATGTGAAACATGAGCCCAATAATGTTCTTCTTGATGATAATGGCATCAAGTTTAAAAGGCTGAGTCTGTATTCATATGAAAAAAGGCTATTATAATCACGGGGGTCGTACATGTCTCTCAACGTGTATAGTAAGAATTGCTTTTGAATAGACTCGATTCTTTCGCTATGGGAATCGAAGGATGGACTCCAAACTATGCAGGCATATTCAAGTATTGGCCGCACTAACGCACAGTATAAGGATGTAGTGACAAAAATATTCTTGAATTCATTTGCTCGCCTTTTTATAAAACCAAGCTGTTTGCTGGCTCTGGACAAAATTTTGTCATAGTGCAAATTAAAGCGCATCTTGCAATCCAAGATCCACTACATGATTGACTCTTTTAAGCTCGGTACTATTGAGGTGGTAGGTATGTAGTGCCATGTTGTTCTTACGAGAAAAACTAATAACATTGCATTTATTGATAATAAGATGCAGTTTATTTTGGATACACCATTGCTCAAGAGACAACAGTTTTGACTAAAAAATTTGCATCTATCTCTGATTTGATTGCATAGTACATTTTTAAATCATCTGCATACATAAGGTGTTGGATATGTTCAGGACTTCTGACAAGTCTGATATAAATATCTTAAAAAGAAGAGGACCAAGGTGCCTTGCGGAACTTCTGAGGAGACTGCAATTTTTTTTGACAAAATTCCTTGGAATTTAATATACTGGGATCTGTCGTCGAGATATGATTTTAGCCAACTTAGTATGGGTCCCTTAATACCGAATTTTTCTAATTTACATGTTAGCATGCTATGATCAACTCTATCGAAGGATTTACTGAAATCTGTATAAACAGCATCTATTTGGTGCCCTTTTTCCATATTTATTAAAACATCCGATACCATGATCATAAGATTGGATGTTGTAGATCGTCCCTTACGGAAGCCGTGTTGCTGCTCATTTAGACGTGGGTTGATTATACTTGTTAGCTTATCACAAATAATTTTTTCAAAAAGTTTTGAAATGGCTGATAAAATTGCTATGCCTCTATAATATTCAACATACCTTTTATCTCCACTCTTGTAAATTGGTGTTAGATGGGATGATTTCCAATATGAAGAAAATGTCCCACAAGACAGTGATTCGTTAAAAATTATGTATATCGGCAGAAGTAGTTGGTCTAAACATCGCACCAGGAAGCTTGTAGGAATAAGGTCCGGTCCAGGTCCCTTAAATAAATCCAGTTCTTTTATGGCATTAGAAATCTCTTCCTTCGTTAAATTTATACTATCCACCACAATATTTGAGCTGGGAGAAGAGGCTTCAAATTGGGTAGTATATTGACAAAAGACCTCCTTAAAATGATCCGCATATAAGTTGCTGATTTCATGAGGGTTGGACGAATTTACAATACCTTTAAACATAGACGATGGATAGCCGCTAGATTTACGCTTCAAGTTAACAAAGTCAAGGAATTTTTTCGGTTCTTGGATGATTTTCTACCCGATAAGGTTTGTGTACAACTTGTATTCTTCTGACTTGATAGAGAACTCGTTGATAGCTCGACATACCTTAGCTTGAGTTCATCGCTTACATTATCAGTGTTTTTGAGAAGTTTATGGATTTTATTTCTTTGATTCCTCAAAAATCTGATATTTCTATCTAGCCATAGCTCTGAAAGCTTATTCTTTTTCTTTATTTTTGGCACATAATTTTCGATAGCTGTAAAAATGTGCTGATAAAATTTAGAGACAGCGCTATCTACGTCTAAGTTGGAAAGAATATAATTCCAGTTTAGAGCATTAATATAACATTTTATGCTTTCGTAATCGGCGTTGAGGTAATCGTACGCAATGGAGTTATTATAAGATTGGGTAAAGGTAACTTCATTAGAAGAGAAAGTAACCGTTAAGGCTGTATGGTGAACAGAATTAGCTAACAAATTTTCTGCATCACTGCATGGGCTAACCTTCATTTCCTCATATGCGTTAGTAAAGACTAGGTCCAACTATCTCCCATTTTGATTTTGTACAGAAGAAACTTGCTGCAGATCACTGCCATAAAAGGTACTTAGCAATGTGAAATCTATGATATTTGAAAGGTTAACAGGAAGAAGATAGTTGTCATTTCCATTGGTGACAAACGATATATTTGGACGGTTAAAGTCACCAAGAATAGCAACTTTATCTTCCTCATTTAGAGTAGAGATAAAGGCGGACAGTGTTTCACATAGCTCGTTGTATGTTGTTTCATTTGAGCAGGGAAGAATGTAAACGACACCAATGTACAAATATAGACTATTTCCTAAGCAAATTCTAATTATTCGGTGATCGAAGAGCTTGTGGGTAGGTGTATCTATAAGCTCACTTGAGAGAGAATTGTGAGATGCTATCAGGACTCCTCCTCTACGTGAAAGACCTGTTGAGGAGTAGTCCCGATCATTTCTGAAGACAGTCCAATTACTGTCAAGAACTTCCTCATTATTGAAAGTATCATTTAACCATGTCTCAGTGAATACTAGTACATTGTAGTGGCATGATTTGGCGTCAACATAAAGTTTTTGTAATTTGCTTCTCATGCCACCACCGTTATGGTAAAATATGTTTAACAAATTTGAGTTAGGGACGATAATATTGCTGCTGCTCTTTGCGTGATTTTTGAAGAAGAGACACGTGTTTAGTTCTGACGTGAGCGCCATATGTGTCTAGATCCGCCTTGACTTGATCAATCGTTACGCCAAGTTGTTCGTGAAAGCAAACAAAAAGGTTACGTAAGTCATCAACAACGGTAGGTAGCCCTTCTTGCTGAATTAATACTCTAAGATTAGTTTTGGTCTTGCCTTCAATGCATGTTGAATCTGGGGCCTTATGCATATAAGCGAGATATAAACGAACGTTGTTGTACACACTGTTCTCCCTTAGACGAGAAAGGGATCTGCTCTGAGTGTCTGCGCAAGAATTTAATGTCAATTTGACTTTTGGATGAAGTAGAGGATCTAGAAATGACGCAGTGCTACCAGGTTGATCACAAGGCACATTTAGAACCGAAATAGGTTTATAGACACTTTCGGTTGGTGGTGATGGAGTTAGAGTATGGGAGTGGATGAAGTTCGGATACTTATCATTGTTGGTTATTGTTGTTTAGATTAAATGAAACCCGTCTTGGATAAGTGGAAGATTTTTTCGATAATGGATTGCTTTTCACCGTATTGTTAGTTGGAGTGTGTGCTGAGGTTGTGGAGACGGCACTTCTCCAATTTACTTACTGGTGACGATTACACCAATGCCGCCCATGGAGAGCGCAGTTCAGAGCTACCAATCAACAATGACGGAGTGGAAGTACCACCACCTAGCCATGATGAGGTTCGAGTTGCTATCCAACGACAACAAAGCAGCGGGTGCTGACGGCCTGTCAGCTGAATTGCTTAAAACCGGCGGCGATGAATTGATAAGGCACATGCATCAGCTCATCAGCAAAATATGGCTAGAAGAAAGCATGCCCGACGATTGGAACCTCAGCGTACTGTGCCCTATACTTAAGAAAGGAGACCCAACAATCTGCGCAAGTTATAGAGGTATTAGTCTTATTTCCATCGCATATAAGGTTCTCTCAAGCGTACTGTGTGAAAGATTAAAGCCGATTACAAAAACACTGATTGGACCTTATCAGTGTGGCTTTCGACCTGGTAAGTCCACCATAGACCAGATTTTCACGCTACGACAAATCCTGGAGAAAACCCACGAAAATCAAATTGACACACACCATCTCTTTGTCGATTTTAAAGCTGCGTTCGATAGCCCGCGAAGGGATTGCCTATACGCAACAATGTCTGAGGAGTTCGGTATACCTGCAAAGTTGATTAGATTTTGCAGAATAACGTTGAGCAACACACGCAGCTCCGTCAAGGTAGGAAATGACCTCTCCGAAACCTTTAATACCGAAAGAGGTTTCAGGCAAGGCGATCCACTGTCTTGCGATCTCTTTAACATCATCATGGAGGGGATCGTACGAAAGGCCGGTGTGCATCGCAATGGCACCATTTTCTACAAAGGCGTCCAGCTCCTTGCGTACGCTGATGATATTGATATTGTCGGCAGAACCAAGAGAGATGTTACCGCTGCTTTCGCCGCTATCGAAAAGGAATCAGCCAAAGTGGGTTTGACGATAAATTAGGGCAAAACAAAATATATGCTATCTACAAACAAGGGAGCTCGGCGTTTAGACTCCCACGTTTCATCCGGCAGCTATAACTTTGAAGTAGTCAAGGAGTTCTGTGCTGCTTTATGGCGCTGAGGCATGGGTAGTTTCGCAAACTGACGCAGCCGCTCTGGGGGTGTTCGAGAGAAAAGTTCTTCGCAAAATCTTCGGTCCTGTTCGAGTCGGCGATGACTATCGCATCCGAATGAACCACTGTATGAGCTCTACGGAGCTCTACGGAGACATTGACGTAGTTCGGCGTATAACTGTGCAGCGACTACGCTGGCTGGGTCATGTCCATCGTATGAACGACGAAGCTCCAGCGAAAAAGGTGCTCGAGGCGAGGGTCGCTGGTCAACGACGACGAGGGAGACCATGCCTCCGATGGATGGACCAGGCTGAGGAAGCCCTAACCGCACTTGGTGTATCCGATTGGAGAAGGCGCGCGCAAAGCAGAGGCGCCTGGCGAGAGCTGATGAGGTCGGTTGAAACCCGGACACGGGTTGTTACGACCAACTAAGTAAGTAAGTAAGTTAGTTGGAGCGGTATTCCGGTTGACTATGGGAGAGAATATTGGGAAGATGTTAGTTTTAAGATTCCAATTAGTATCTAAATTATGATGGGACTTAGATTGCAAATTGGATATAGAAGTTGAATTAAGATTAGATTTAGAATGAGAAGAGTTTGAGCTAGAACAATAATTACTTTTAGAAGGATTCTTAGAGTAAGAATTAGTATTTATGTTAGAGTTGGACAAATTTTTAGGTTTAGGTAAGCACAACACTAATGCTTAGGATTATTGCTTATTTTAATCTTAGAGCTCGTGTATGAGTTTGACTTATAGTTGCTAGTTTTATATACTTTCGGAGTACTCCCGGCCTTATCTGTCCACTTTGATATTGTAATAGTTCCAAGAGTTTGGATTCCATCGTAGGCACTCAGGACCAGCCAAGCGTATTTGGTGGGCATGATAACTTTAAAGCTGCTAAATTTTGCACGGCTTCGAGATGTTTTCTCGCAATCGGAGATGGAGACGCGAAATTTTTTTAAGAAGTATTCTCATACCGAGGATACAGATGTCTTCGAGGGAAAACCTTTGATGAATACTGTGGTAGATTTAAATTTATTAGCAGACTTAAGCTTTTGGATCCTGTTTTCCCATTCTGTGATAGTCCACGAGGTTCCAAATCGCTCAATAACTCTACGTGGCGCTGCTATAGGTGCTATAAATTCCAAGTCAGATGCAGTGGAAGTGTTTAGATAAGCTGGCTTATTTGGTGGCAAGGAATTAACTGATGGTGAATGGTTGGACGTTCCCAAAATTTCATGAAAGACGGAAGATGAATTATTGTGAGGGATCTGTGAGGTCATGACTTCCGTGCTATTAGGAGCAGATCTGGGATTTGGGTACCCTTGTAATTTTTTTGTGTTAAAAAAGTTTTTTAATTTTGCGTATATCTTAGAGTGATGTACATGCCCAGGCAAAACGTTTATCAGACTTACTGCTAGGACTACATTCTGAATTTTTAAAATCAATGTTTTGTTTGTTTTTTCTGTATTCATACTACGTGTTATTGCAAGTATATTTTGTTTATCATTTTCTGTTCCAGTTGGAATCATTGCTTTTAAGGATTCGCTGTTCAATACAATTCTTGATAATGCATCAGCATTAGTATTCATTTTACCTTTTTTGTAAATGATTTCGAAATCGTAATCGCATAAATCTAATCTTATGCATGTAATTTTTGATGACGGGTTTTTTTGTGAGAAAAGAGACACTAGCGGGCGGTGGTCTGTTAGAACCGAAAATGTTCTACCATAAAGGTATGGTCTAAAGAAATTGATTGCCCAGTGTATAGCCAAGAGCTCTTTTTCAATTATTGGTTTATTCATATCGTGTTTTGCGAGAGATTTGCTCGCATAGGAAATCGGTAAATCTGAACTGACTTCACCTTGAGACAACACAGCACCGAGGGCATAATTCGAGGCATCTGTGGTAAGTATAAACGGTCTGTCGAAATCTGGGTATTGGAGCACCGGGGGATTTAAAAGTTTTGTTTTTGAGTGTCAAAAGCTTGCTGGCAACTTTCGTTCCAGACGAATTGTTTGGTTTTCTTTAAAAGTGCATTTAAATCTTTAGCTATGTCAAAATTTGAAATAAAGCGCCTGTAATAATTACAGAAGGCGACGAACCTTCTCACTTCATCTGCATTTGTTGAGACTGGATAATTTTCGATAACTGTATTTTTGGCTGGGTCTGTTTTTATCCCATTTGACGTAATGAGATGGCCAAGATATACTACCTCTGGCTTCAGGAAACAACATTTATTTGGGTTGTGAGGGATGAAGGGTGCAGCCTGAGTGACCCTGGGTGTTTTACCTTTTTTTTAACTGTGGGTCAACTCCAGCTGTCATATTTTCAGATCTGACAGCTGAGATGTTTTTAAATTCGGCAGCTGTCACATTTTTCAGATCTGACAGCTGAGATGTTTTTAAATTCGGCAGCTGTCACATTTTTCAGATCTGACAGCTAAGATGTTTTTAAATTCGGCAGCTGTCACAATTTTCAAGTTTTGCAGCTGTCAGATTTGAAAGGTGTCATATGGGCTGCTTTTTCAAATCTGACAGTTGACGTGTTGTTGAAATGGGCCGCCGTCGCATGGTTCTTGGTCTTGCTTCTTTCTTTTTCCCTTCAATGCGTAATCACGCAAATGTCTCGTACAGACCTATCATAGTATCCTGCCATGGACCCTATGAATTGTACCCTACATGTAGTAAGCACATTTGCAATGTTTCAATTTCGGAACACACCCGGAAAAATTGTTCAGTGGAACGGCGAATGGCGAATTCCGCCAACAGCGATTTTCTGCTTTTTTTTTACTTGGGACATCGAGAAGGCAGCAGTTATAACCTCCATCTTCCAACCACAAAAGCGGCTATCAGAGCAGCAGCTACTTCTCGGCGCTACCAACTGCGTGACGCCAACAAAGAGGCCAAAATAGCGCCGCACCCACGATTTGGGTCACAAAGCGGCCAACAATCGGCGGCGCATTCAAGCAGGCTCAACAATATCACCAGCAGTGCAGGAGCGAATTGCTCCACAGCGGAAAACTACCCGCACAACAGCGCACTCCAAAGCGGGCAAACGCGCCACCACGAACACCATAACTGCAACATCAGAGCAGCAGCTACTTCTCGGCGCTACCAACTGCGTGAACATAACGCCAACAAAGAGGCCAAAATAGCGGCGCACCCACGATTTGGGTCACAAAGCGGCCAAAAATCGGCGGCGCATTCAAGCAGCCTCAACAACATCACCAGCAGTGCAGGAGCGAGTTGCTTTGGAAACAGCAGCAACAAATTGCACGCCGCTACAGACCTACTACCACCAGACCCATCGGCAAGGTGCCAACAGCGAGGGCAAGAGGACAACAACAACGCCCACTGTATCTCTGTATCTCTGAGAGGTTTTAGTTCTTTTTCATTAAAATGTTTTTTTTTTTTATCTTAAATATATTGCTACATTTTTATTTTTTTTTTGCTTTAAACTAAAATACGAGGAAGCTCATTATCCTCAATAACTTAAATTCATCAAACCTAAGACAAAGGTCTAAATTAAGCATAAATAACGAAAACTAGGAAAAAGAACAATATAAGGAAATAATGCTACTTTTAATATTAATTTAATAACTGCTTTATTTGACTTATTGACAAAAAAAAAAAAAAAAAAGCAACCGGACAGACTCCTTAAATAGTTTTGTTGTTTCGAACATATTTTATGTAGATGTATTTGTTTGTGTTTTTTTTGGATAGTTGTTTTTTATTTTTTTTTTTTACAAATAAATAATACCTAAAAATTACACCAACGGTTACACTAAAAATACAACTTAACTACGCCAACTGCGACATTAGAAATAAAACTTAAAATTACACCAACGGTTACACGAAAAATAAAACTTAAAAGTACACCAACTGCGACATTGGAAATAAAACTTAAAATTACGCCAACAATTACACTAGAAATAAAACTAAAAAGTACACCAACTGCTATCTTAGAAATAAAACTTAAGTATGACTAACTATTACACTCGAAATAAAACTTAACATAACATAAACAAATACTACACTACAAATAAAGAATATTTAAAGTTATCCAAGTAGTGAAGTATTTGCTTGTCTTTTCTTGATTTGATATTTTTCTTTTATTTTATTTCGAAATAAAACGTCTTTTCTTGATTTGATATTTTTCTTTTATTTTATTTCGAAATAAAACGTAACATAACCTAAGCAAATACTACACTACAAATAAATAAGTATTTAAAATCACCCAAATAATACACCCCACCTATATTACACTACAAAAAAATAATATATAGTATTATATAAATACTACACTACAAATAAATTAAGATTTAACATTAACCAAATAATACACTACACCTATGTTACACTACAAAACAATACTATATACAATTACATAAATACTACTACCCTACAAATAGATAAGACTAATCTTGTCGCATATATTACACTACAACTAATAATACTATACAATTCCACCGCCAATGACACTAGAATTAAAACTTAAAAGTTTCCCCGATTATTACACTGAAAATAATATTTAAAATTTCACCAACCGTTACACTCGAAATAAAACTTAAAAATTAAACCGACTGTTGCACTGAAAATAGTATTTAAAATTTCACCAACCGTTACACTCGAAATAAAACTTAAAAATTAAACCGACTGTTACACTGAAAGTAATATTTAAAATTTCACCAACCGTTACACTCGAAATAAAACTTAAAAATTACACCGACTATTACACTGAAAATAATATTTAAAATTTCCCCAACCGTTACACTCGAAGTAAAACTCAACATAACATAAACAAATTCCACGCTACACAATAACTAGTAATCAAAGTTAAGATATTTTTAAGAGAGTTAATGTATTAATATATTTAATGAGTTAATATATTTTTTTTCTCTTTCGAACCTAAATTTAACATCACATAAGCCGACACTACAGTATACTAGTGTTACACTTAAAAATAATAATGTAAAGAATTATACAATTTCACCCAGCAAATGAATGCTCTAGTCTTTAAGCTTATTTTCTTTTTCTTTTACCTTATTGTAATAAACGATGTACTAAAGATAACATGAATTCTTAAGTTTTTCCTTTGGATCTTTTCACCACGCTGAACCGTTGGTAGAAAAAAAAAAAACAAAAAAAAATGGGTAAGCACTGGACATTTGAGAGCTCCTGAGTAATGACCATCAGAAGATGGTTGGGTGGGTAGAGACAGGGTGGGAAAACACCAGCTAATCCCATCCCTGCCACTCCGAGTCACCGTTACTAGGCCGCGTACATTCTTTTTTTTTTTGCTATCTCTTTATCCTATACATTTTTTTTCCCCAGTTCGAGTTTGCGTTTGGTGGGTTTGGAGTTGTAGATTGCCTTGCTCTCTCTCTATATCTGCACTTGATTTATTTTGGATTTCTGTAACTCCAGCATTCCCGCGTCTCGATGCAACCCCACCCCCTTTCCCTGAGCTAAGACCGAAGCATAGCTAGGCGTGCAGAAATCGCGTCGAAGCCGTGGGACTTGGCTCAATTCCCAGCCGACCCAAGAGCTGGGATAATTTGTTTGTTACAGGGTTTAGCTTTAAATTAAAATTCCTTATTCTATTAAAAACCTTTGATAAATTGTCATTTGGTGCCCTAAACTGCATCCAAATACAATAATGTCGTCGACATAAAGAAACGCTTCGGCGTCAAGACCACTTAGCGCGATTGTCAGCATGCGCTGAAAACTATTGGAGATAGCTTAAGTCCAAAAGGTAAACGTTTAAATTGGAAGTGTCCATTTCCTGTCGAAAAAGCAGTAAGCGGTCGTTAGTCTTCGTGTAAGTTAATTTGGTGGAAAGACCTAGTCATGTCCAAAGTTGTAAAGTACTTAGCTCTTCCCAGTCTGCCCAAAACGTCCTCTATCCTGGTTAGTGGAAACTTATCGTTCACTATTTTGTCATTAAGTTTTCTGAAATCTACAACGAGTCGCCATTTTTTTCGTCGTCTGTCGATTTCTTCGGTACCACAAGTAATGGGGAATTGTATGGGCTAAATTAATGTTCTATAATGTCTTCTTCTAAAAGTTGGGCAACTTGTTTGTTTATTTCTGTCATCTAAGTCTGTGGAAGTCTGTAGTTCTTAATGTATACGGGGTTTAAATCTGTTGTTTGTATTTCCTGAGTATAAAAATTGTTTACGCTTAAGCGTTCTCCTGTGCGATGAAAAATATCCTGGTAATCTTTAATTAAATTGACAACTGATTTTTCTGCTTCTGGTTCGTTGCAGCCAATGTTTAATGATTTAAGAAGCTTATCTAGCCTGACTTTAGTGTTGTTGTTTTTCGATTTGCATGTGAAAATATTGTAATTTTTAAGAGGTTTAGTCTCTACTTCAATTTGTTTTATATTAAAGTCTTCATTGGTTGTGTTTAATAATTTCAAGTGCCTGAGACCCGTTGCGGGTATTAAAATATTCCCTTAAAATACGCCTTTAGAATTTCTTTATTAAAAACTATACTATCCTCTTTGACTTCTATATCGATAGGAACAATTGATTCTGATCTCGCTGGTATAATTATATTTGTGTTAAAAAAATCTTTTTTGAAATTGGTAGAGTAAGTTCTTGCCCGTTAACGATAAAAGTAATTGTAAAAGTTTCAAAATCTATTCTTGACATGTATTTTTCTAGCATGTCGCGACCTATGATTCCATCAGTCGCTATAGGAAAGTCATTTTCTACTATGTCAAATTTGTGTTGAATCGTTTTGTTCTCTAAATTTAAATTTAAATTTGCTGTGCCAATGCACTCTATCTCTTCCTTTGATATACCTGTTAAGGTTGAAATATTCTGTGTAGCGATTTCATTTACTTTACTGCTTTTACAAATGGAGATATCAGCTCCTGTATCTATAAAAATTCTCAAATCTTGATTTATGGTTTCACATTTTAATGTGATGTAATTTGTTAATTTTTGGGTAATTTTGAATATCAGTTTTGGCCTCTGCGGGTAACAATTCCTGCTACCCGGCCATTGCCGTTTCCCTGCTCGTTGTTGACTCTAAAATTTGGAATTCTATTCTGATTGAACTTATTCTGTCTGTTGTAATTTTGGTTGATGTTATTTTTAAAATTATTAAAATTTTGACGCGGGTTGTTATTGTTGTTATATCTAAAATTATTGTTGTAATTGTTATTATTATTATTTCTGTAGCTGGCGATACTATTATTTTGATACCTGTGAGAATTGTTCCTGTAATTGTCTTGACTACTATAGTTTCTAAAATAATTTTTATTTAAATGTTCACGTTGACCTCTGTAGTCGTTTCTGTTTTTAATTTGAAAAATATTGGTTTTATAGCTATTAAACTTTTTTCCGCTGTCATACATCTTGCTACAGCTTCACCAAATGTTTTTGGTTCATTCGCAAGTAAGAGTTTGGTATTCGACATTAACACCTTTATTAAAAACGTTTAACGACATATTTTCATTAATTTTGTAAACTGCATCTTTAGCTTCTTGAGTTGGATTCTCCAATGTTTTAATTTGAAATGAACTTAATTGTTCTGAAAGTTCCGTAATTTTTTCTCTAAATTCTGATATTGAGTTATTATTCTGTTTCAGTGTACTAAGTTCGTTTAGTACCTGTTGTAGTGTTTTTGGATTTGGGTAAGCTCTCTCTAATAAATTTTTTAACTCTTAAAATGTCGACGGTCTATTTGATCGACCTAGTATGCTACGAACTTGAGCTGATAATTTAAAATTGTAAACATATTTTATAAAAATTGGTCTATCTTCCTCTTAAATTAAATCATGAAGCAACTCTGTCTGTATAATGAAATCCTCTAATTGATTAACACCTCCTTTAAAAACTTGTAGGTTTTTACCTACTACATTAATGTCGGAATTTGACATTTTTTTCTTCCCAATCTAATGATAAATCCAAATCCTCACAATCTGTTGTAAAAATTTTTCTTTTACATCTAAGTTATTAAGTAATTTAATTGCTTGTTCATAAATTTTGTTGAATTTTTCTATTAGCGTTGTACAATCTTCTTTAATTTAAATTTTTTCTATTTCAGTTTTTAAAGTTTCAAAATATTTTTTAAGGTATGTGTTTATATAACTCCAATAATTTTTCAATTATTAAAGGTTATATTTTATCGAGCTCAAGGTCAATGTTACTTTCCGAAGAAAACAACTGAAGGAATTACAACCAACAACAACAATACCCTATATAGAGTATCAATCCCATAGCAGACTAGACAGCTGTTTCGTTGGCCGCTACACCAACTCATCAGTAGTCTTTTATCGTGATTCTTGCTGTAATCCACTAAGCTCTTAATTTTCTACTTGTTTCACGAATGCAATTAGTAAATTACCCTGAATTGCGGTACGAGAATACAAATGATATGAAAGCAGCTTAAAGTTCTTCTAATTTGTGAAGCATACTTTCAGGGAAAGTATGTTACATTATTCGAAGATAGATCAAAGCTTTTCTAAATACTCAAAGATTTTGTTGTGCTAGTTGTTGTTGCTCTTCTATTTCACAGTCGATCTTAGCTTCAGCAGTTAGCTGATATTAAACTATGACGACATGAAGATTGGTTTGTTTTGAAAACTTAGATTTTTTAATTTATGGTGTGTAAACACACACAAATAATCATATTTTCAACGGCCGGGCTCTGCCATAGAATTTATTTGTAAATTAATTACGACCTTCTTTCATAAGTTTTAAGTTATGTGTTTATATAAGTAACACATCTAAGTCTAAGTTTTCAAAAGAAACAAATCTTCATGTCGTCATAGTTGCTTGTTGACCACCTCGTCGACTTCGTGGTCTTTCTACGAGCGGTACCCTTGTCAGTCTTTCCTTCTGTGCCGCCGCTTGTCTCCTTCGGTAATCCTCAATCGAAATTGCTCTTGGGCCGATGTGAGCAGGTGTATATGTTGGTGTGCTTATACTTGTTGCGCCTTGCGGTACGTATTCCTCGTTACCATTTATGAGACTTCTTTGGTCCGTGGAGGGCAGGATCGCCATGTAAGGTGTTTGCGTTTTCGCGGTTTAAAAAAATTCGCACTTCCTGTTTTTTTTTTAAGGACCTGCCTAAATATTGCCAGCGCTTCTACGCCACAGGCTTTAAGTTTAATAGCCAAAGAAAAGCCTGAGCAAATGAAACTCAATAAGCTTTTTGAAGCTGAACTTAAGATTAATTTTATTTTAAAATTGTTCGACCTTTTATAGTCGAGCAATCGTTTTTTCCTTATTTAATAATATAACATTTAAATATTCTTATAACTTATATAAATTTAACTTATATATAACTTAGAGTAAACATTATCATATATTCAAAAATGTAACAAAAAAAAAAAAAAAGTGCGTAGACAAAATGTTTGCAAAAAGAATGCAAGCATATACATATACAGTATGACCTCACTCAACGCAACCCTCGATGAGCGCAACTCCTCAATTATTGCAACACATCAAAACCTTACATTGCTGACTCAGTTAAAGCAACTTAGGAAAAAAAATACTCAATTATTTCAACTTATTATCGACATTATTAAATCAAAAGTGCTCCAGTTACATGCAAGCATTGAGGACGAACCTGGGGATTTTAATGCGAGCAACGGCTGGTATTCAAATTTCAAGAAACGTTATTGCATTCGCATGTTAAAAATTTGTAGCGAGAAACTTTCGAATAAGTCAACACTTTCGAGACATTTTTATAAAAATTTACAGAAAAAGTCAAGGAACTTGATTAAGTACCAGAACAAATATATAACTCTGATGAGTCCGGTCTATTTTATAAAATCCTGCCAAATAAAAGACTTGTGAGCTTTAATGAATCAAATGCTTCTGGTCAATGCATCTGGGATGCACAAAATTAAACCATTTGTTATTGGCAAAGCATTAAACCCAAGAGCATTCAAAGGTTTTGTGACAGCCCAGTCGTTTACAAGGTTTCACAATACCTTTGTTCCAGAGGTACACGTTATAAAGTAACATTTATTGAGTATTAATTTTAAATTTTTTTTTCTATACATATTTTAAGGTCAGATCATTCCTTTATTCCAGAGGACTACCAAAGCAGTTTTACTTTTAGATAATGCACCCTGTCATCCTAAAGAGGACGAATTAAGAAGTGACGATGGAAAGATTATCTTTATGTGTTTTCCAGCAAACAGCACCGCAATCCTTCAGCCAATGGACCACAATGTTAACAAACGTAGAAGATGATTTTCCATTGAGCGTAATTAGAACTGAAATCATCAATGAAATAGCATTGGCTTCATCTGTTGCTGAATACCTTCAAATGATGAAATCAACGAGTGGATGTTCGAGAGTGGATATGATGACTCTAGCGCTAGTTATCCAGCTTTAAACGAAAATGAGTGGTAGAAATTGAAAGCGCAGACGAAACCACTGTTGAAAATACACCGGCTGTGAAGAAAATTACGGCTAACGCTGCTCTTAGTGCATTCAGTACTTGTATTCAATGGGTGGAAGAAAATTATGCTTCCTTAAAACATATTTTGTTACTTCAAGATCTCCGCGAAACTGCAGTACAGCACGTAATGAAACATAGCAAAAAAACAGTCAAAAATTTCTGTTTTCTTTGGAAAAGTAATATAACCCATGTTCTGTTATGTACGCTTTAATTTTAAAATGAATTAACCTAAATACTATTTAAGTTTTTTTTATTGTTATTTAATCTCAACTATAACTAATTTCTTTTTTATTAAATAGTTTTACTTTTTTCCACTCCGAATATGAGACTATTTTGATGAATGCTATGCTTTTCTGTCCAAAAACAGACAATTTCTTGACTCGGTTTTGGCAACAACCCAGTTATTGCAACTGCTCGAATTTATATTAGTTGCGTTGAGCGAGGTCACACAGTATATAGTGTGTGAGTGAAGTTCAATGTTCTTTAATAATATTGTAGCAACAACAAAAAGAAACGGTGCGTAGAAATATGTAACTAAGTCAAAGTTGCCAGAAAAGCACTATAAATAGTACTTATGGTATTTTTCAACCATTGTGGGATGTGGAAATTCCCATAGTATTTTGTGGTAAAAATCTCTTGCGTGGGGAAAAAAATACCTCAATATACCTCAAATTACCACAATACCTTAAAATACCTCAAATTACCACAAAATACCACAAAATTTTTAAATACTAATTAAGGTAACGATGCGTTATTTGAATTGTGTAAAGGACTGAATGCACTTGTTTGGGGTAGTTTCTATGTTTCAATATAGAAGAAATGTTCGTTAAAAAATAACATCATCCTGTTGCATGCACGTGAATGCGTGCACTTGTTTGTAGTGGTATGTATATATCTGTTTTTTCTTTGTTTCGTACAATTCGTCATTAAACAGAGCCAGTTTTCATGAAAAAAATTACACTCTTATGATCGTATTATTTGAAGCAGTTGTTAAATTTACGTTATTGAAAAGTGTTTAAAAATTATAATGTCTGGAAAAAAAAAGATTCTTTCTGTAAAACATTGTGAATATACACAGTTTAGATATTAATAGGCATTCTAATATTATAAATTTCAAAAAGGAAAACATGTGATGTACGATGTAGGAAATGTGAGGCGGTAGAAAATATGTGTGTCTGCCCGTCAACGTCAATAAGAACAGAAACATCCAAAATTCTGTTAGAGTTAAATCCAAAGAATTTAGAAAAATTTGCCAATTGTCCTGACGACACAAGCGATGAAATTTTAGAACTTACCAAGAGCGAGATGAATCGCTTATCTGAAGATGTTGAATTACTAGACCCTGAAAACATTGTTGATAACAGATCTGCTTCATTGGAGGTTCCAACACCACTCAAGTAATAATTTTATAACTTTATAAATAATTTCTTTATATGTTTCAAAACGTTTAATTCAGGTTTAGAACAAAACGTTTTCAAGACCGCTGGCTATTCGATCCGTTATTTCAGGACTGGATGGAGAAGGATCCAAGCTCCCCCTGTCATTTTATTTGTAAACCATGTGGAGGAAAACGTCTTCAGGCAGGAAAGGAAGAAGCGAAAAAGCACATGTTATCATATAGATATGTTACGCAAGCAAAATACAGCATGCAGAAAGCGACGACAACTATGACAATAACCCAAATGGTAGCAACCAAAAAGAAAAAGAGCTTTATATGGCACAATTTATTGTCAACCATAATTTAGCAATATCAGTTGCGGATGATTTGAACAGTTTGTGCAACTACATTGGAGATTCAACGACGAATAATGTGACGACACCTGGTAGAACAAAAGCATCATGTATTATAAAGAATGTTCTAGGAGAAGAACGGAAAAGGCACCTTTTCAAAACTCTTCAACAGAGTGCGTTCAGCATTATATGCGACGAGTCGACTGCTATCGACTTCACGAAGCAATTGGCACTTGTGCTCGGTATGTAGATGACTCAATGGATGTCCGTGACGATTTTCATCAGTAATGTTTGGAGTTAATAATTCTTTGTTTACTCTTCTTAAGCGAGATATCCCACGTAAAACAATACAAATATAATTATAACCTTATTGGAATTTTGTAAATTTTTATTTTTAATTTATTTTCTTAAAGACTTGTTCCCAATGAAATGTGTTTGCCACTCGTATCATCTGTGTGCATCCCATGCTTGCAAAGAACTACCCTATATGCTTGAAAACTTCTTAAAGAACGTCGCAAACTATTTCTGCACTTCAAAAACTTCATGCATTTCAAGACCTCTTCAATCTTAATCAAGATAAAATTCTTCACCCTGCACCAACTCGGTGGTTATCGCTTCATAAAAGTGTTGAAAGGGCAATTAAACATTACGAACCACTTTAAGCTTTTTTTTTAGAGGAAGAGCCTGATAATCAAAATGCTTCTGGCATTTGTGTAGAACTCACTAACCCATTTACTAAGTTGTTTTTAAATTTCTTAGATTACGTCCTTCCAATGTTTATTGAAAGAAATGTTGAAATGCAGTCTGCCAAAGTAAAAATTCATAAAGTTTTTACAGAATTTTTGATAGTGTTCAAGAGCCTTTTTGTAATTTTGCAAACATACCAACAACAATAGATCGAAAAATTTTATTTTCAGAAAATTACATAGATATTCAGTACAATAACTGCTTAGAGAACAATTTTTCTGATTTGGGTCCAATTGTTGAAATTGAACTGATGAAGCTCATAAACTCGTAAAATTGTTTAAAATTTTGTTAAGAATTTCTTCTTTAAGTCCCTCAAATTTAAAAAATATGTCTATAATGCCTTTAATTCAGCTTTTACCAAACGTAATTCCTAAAGAAACTTAAAACAGCATATATAGGGAATTCAAAAAAATTACGAATACAGACATTGATTTCATTTTGCCTTTTAGTGAATTTTGGAAAAGCATTTTAAATGAACAAGATGAACACATTTTTATTTATCCGGAAATGAGAAAATTGATTTCGTATATATCTTGCCTTCCTCATTCTTCAGCTAATGTGGAACGAATATTTTCACAAATAAATAATAATAAAAATAAATTAGGAAACAGGCTTTCGACGGATATGCTTTCAAGCATTTTATATGCTAAGAGCTTATCAAATTCGAACTACACAACAGAAGTGCATTGCAATGAAATCCACTATGAACTTTATTCCAGCGAAATGTATAAAAAGTAATTAATTAAGCTCTGTACATATCAATTTTAACTAATTTATTATGTGTATATATTTTTATTTAATTAATATTTAAGAAAAAGAACTGAACTAATATGCTTATTTTGTTTTTAATAAATAAAGAACTGAATAATTTTTAAAATTAATGCTTTTTATTAAACATGGTAAAATCTTGGTAATTATGTTAAGATGCTGTCAGAATCAAATTAGTTTTATGGTAATCACTGCATTTTAGTATTTTTTGGAAATATGAGGGATTTTGTGGTAATTTGAGGCATTGTGGTAATTTGAGGGATTTTGTGGTAATTTGAGGGATTTTGTGGTAATTTGAGGCTTTGTGGTAATTTGAGGGATTTTGTGGTAATTTGAGGTATTTTGTGATAATTTGAGGATGTTTGTGGTATTTTGAGGTATTGTGGTATTTTCTGGAAGTTTTGTGGTATTTTGATGAGGTATTATGCGAGTGTGGTAATTTGTGAGAATTAAGTGTGAGAAAAAGAGAATTTTGGTGGTAGTTTCATCTGGCGACTCTGAACTAAGTGTGTGCAATAAAAATGCAAGCATCTATATATAGTGCGTGAGTGTAACAAAAAATAAGAACATAACATAAGTTCAACGTTCTTTAGGAATATATTAGCAAGTGCTAACTTAGTTTAAGTGTGTGTTACAGCAATTGTTGTTTTGTGCAAAACAAATAATAATGTAAGTTTAAAATAATGTAAATATATAAGTTATTATTAGTTTAAGTGCGTGTTGTAGAAATTATAGTGGAGTGCACTACACATGTCAAAAAGAAAAAACGCCAAGGTAATAGACAATGATTCTGATGATGAATTATCATTTGATTATAATGATGATAACTGTGTTTTATTTCAATCAGATAATTCCGTTGACGAAGGTTGCACAGATTTTCACCTAGTTTTGGCCGCCATCTTGAATCCGCTACATTGAATCTCATATGACTATCGGTCCTATCTTTCTCATATTCGTGATCTGCAACTTCGAAAACCTCTATACACCAAATTTGGAGGGAGTTGGTTAAACTTCGAAAACGTCGTCCGCCATATTGGATCTTTATACATATGGAATTTTATACATCTAACTCCAGATTCGTAATCAGCAACCCCGAAAATCCATATATACCAAATTTGCTGCAAATCGACTGATTTTTCCAAAATACTATTATTTACCTGGTTTTGGCCGCCATATTGAATTCATCTAATTATCGGTTCTATCTTTTAGTCAAACTCAATATGCCACCAGATATAGAGATTCAGCACCCTACATCATTGGCTTTATTTTCATAAAGCCGTTCATATTTACGATTCTTTAAAAAAAAAATGGTTTAATTAATGGTGGCGTTAACCTGAAGATAGGTTCGAAAAGAGCATGAAAAATTACTGTAGGACAGTGTTGTCAGGTTATAGTACCTCACTAATTCTTTTTTTTCTAGCATTGAATTCTCACAAATTACCATACACAAAAAATACCAAAAATGACCTCAAATTACCAAAAAATCCCGCAAATTACCACAAATCAACGGAATACCTCAAAACTGCTTAAAATATCACGTTATGCAGTGATTATCACAAAGTTTGAGAAAATTTAATGAAAGCACACATAAATTGCAATAAATTGTAACATTTTAGATTAATTAGATTAATTTTCATAACAATTAATTTCTTTATTTATGAGTAAAAAATTCGAAATATGTTAACACGTTATAATTAAAAATAAAAACATACGTATTTAACTTTGAACTCTTAACGTTTTACTTGCTAAACAACGAATAAACTCCGACCACAAACTCACAACCATAAACATGTGCATTATTCAATTAACCTTTTCTATATGCTTTCAAAATAATTTTTTAGGTAGAAATCTCATTTTGGTATTTTTTTTCTCTCGACATAATAATGATTATTGTTTTTCACTTTGAATTGTTAACGTTTAACTTGCAAAACAAATAATAAGCAAACACACAGCCATAAACAAGTGCAATCATTCAGTAAACCTTTCTATATGCATACATAATTATTTGCTAAGTATAAATCTCGTTTCGGTAATTTTTGGGATTTTTTTTTCTCGCGTGGTAAATATAAATAACACATACGTGGTAAAAATTTTCTCACATGATATTTTTTCTCACATAAAGCGGAGATTTTTACCTAATACCACAGCATCTCGCAAGAGCACAAAAAATACCAAATGTACGATTAATCGTGCAAAACTGACAGTTCTGCTGTGGGATGTGAAGTTTGAGCTAAATTGAAAAATTTTTTTTAACTGAACACAGCGATTGAAAAACCCATGCAATTTATGGCATTGAAGGGCCGTGAAGGGTTAAGAAACACAGGAGAAATGGCTCTTAACTGTTTTGGCTGCATCTATTTATATAAAGATTATTTAATTTTTTATAATGAAGATTAAATTTTTGAATATGGAGACAGAAACTATGTTAAGATAAAAACGTTACAATGTGTAATTATAATTTTTGAATGGTTTTTGGTTTAAATCCAAGAATGAACATTTTTCTTAATTTCTATGCGTTTGGATTTGAATGTTTTCGATTTCGGCAAAAAATTATGGGGATACTTATTTCGAAAATGTTCGTTTTTCACATCAACATAAATCGGTTTAATGGCCTCGGGCAGGCTCCTAAGTCAGCAAGAAAATAAAATACTGAATAAAAGTCGTGGTGTTCCATGGGCAACGGCAAACTGGCATCCGTCAGTTTGACGGCTAATTTGAGCGGCGGGTCACACTCCATAGACCTTAAACATGGAATGTGCGCAGGGTTTGGGTCCCGCCACATTACTACTGCCCAATGAAAACTAAACTAGCCTCGGATAAGAACCCCAATTACGTTGACGACCACCGAAAACGAAAAACGGACAATGATTTACGGATATTCACCTGGAATGTCCGGACCCTTTATAGGGAAGGTGCCATTATCCAACTGGCGGAAGCCCTCAAAACACTAAAGGCTGACATCACCGCCATCCAGGAAATGCGATGGAAAGGGCAAGGCTGCTCTGAACAAGCACACTGTGATATCTACTATAGCTGCCATGCGGAGAGGCGCGAATTTGGATGTGGATTCGTTGTTAGCCGGAAACTACGACACCTTGTTTCCCGGTTCACACCTGTGAACGAAAGATTGGCCACAATCCGCATCAAGGCAAAATTTTTCTCCATCAGCCTTATTTGCGCGCACGCCCCGACGGAGGAAAAGGACGAAGCCGTCAAAGACGCTTTCTACGCTAGTCTTGAGGACGTATACGACCACCTTCCGGTCCATGACGTGAAAACAGTCCTCGGCGATTTTAATGCGAAAGTCGGAAGGGAAGGCATCTTTGGCCCCACTGTCGGTCAGTTCAGTCTTCATGAGACCTCCACGAACAACGGTCTAAGACTAATCGACTTCGCCGCGGCGCGAAATATGGTAGATAGTAGCACCAGATTTAAGCACCTCGACATCCACAAGGCCACCTGGCTGTCCCCGGATCAAAAAATGCAAAACCAAATTGATCATGTTGTAATCGACGGAAGGCATGCCTCTAGTGTTCTAGATGTGCGTACATTTCGGGGGGTCAACATTGACTCCGACCATTATCTTGTTGCAGCCAAGATCCGCATGCGATTATGCAATGCGAAGAACATACGCACAGGAATACAAAGAAAGCTAGATGTCGCTAAGCTGCAATTACAACGGACTGCCGAAGCCTACTCCGCTCAACTCTCGGTTAAGCTCAACCAACCAACCTCTGGACCCGACGACGCCGGCGGACTTTGGACGCATATATCCCACTCCATGCGCGCTGCCGCTGAAGAAGTCATTGGTTTCCAGCGCCCGCAACCTCGGAACCAATGGTATGATCAGGAGTGTCGCATCGCGACTGCAGTAAAAAACGCCGCATATAGAAAAACGCTACAGTCAGCTGCAACGCGAGCCGTGCGAAAAAACTACCGCGAAAAGAGGAAGGAAGAGAGGCGTCTTTTTAGACGCAAGAAAAGAGAGAGTGTGAGGAACTAGAGATATACCAGGGCAAGAAGGATGCACGAAAATTCTATCAACAGGTTAAGCGTCTAACCCAAGGTTTCAAGCCTGGAGCATCCACTTGTAGAGACGAAAATGGAGATCTGAATACGGATACGCAGTGTGTGCTGAGATTGTGGAGACGGCACTTCTCCAATTTACTTACTGGTGACGATTCCACCAATGCCGCCCATGGAGAGCGCAGTTCAGAGCCACCAATCCACGATGATGGAGTGGAAGTACCACCACCTAGCCATGAAGAGGTTCGAGTTGCTATCCAACGACTCAAAAACAATAAAGCAGCGGGTGCTGACGGCCTGTCAGCTGAATTGTTTAAAACCGGCGGCGATGAATTGATAAGGCGCATGCATCAGCTCATCAGCAAAATATGGCTAGAAGAAAGCATGCCCGACGATTGGAACCATAGCGTACTGTGCCCTATACTTAAGAAAGGAGACCCAACAAACAATCCTCCGGAAATGACCTCTCCGAAACCTTCAATACCGAAAGAGGTTTCAGGCAAGGCGATCCACTGTCTTGCGATCTCTTCAACATCATCATGGAGGGGATCGTACGAAAGGCCGGTGTGCATCGTAATGGCACCATTTTCTATAAAGCTGTCCAGCTCCTTGCGTATCACCCAAAATCAAAGGAAAAGGAATCACCCAAAGTGGGTTTGACGATAAATGAGGGTAAAATAAAGTATATGCTGTCTACAAACAAGGGAGCGGGGCGTTTAGACTCCCACGTTTCATCCGGTAGCTATAACTTTGAAGTAGTCAAGGAGTTTGTATACCTTGGCACCGCCATTAGTACTAACAACGAAATCAGCCTGGAGATAATGCGAAGAACAATAATTGCTAATAGGTGCTACTACGGGCTCAGTAAGCAACTAAGTTCCAGAGCCCTCTCTCGATCGACAAAACTAACACTCTACAAGACGCTCGTTCTACCTGTGCTGCTTTATGGCGCTGAGGCATGGGTAGTTTCGCAAACTGATGCAGCCGCTCTGGGGTTGTTCGAGAGAAAAGTTCTTTGCAAAGTCTTCGGTCTTGTTCGAGTCGGCGATGACTATCGCATCCGAATGAACCACGATCTGTATGAGCTCTACGATGACATTGACGTATTTCGGCGTATAACTGTTCAGCGACTACGCTGGCTGGGTCATGTCCATCGTATGGACGACGAAGCTCGAGCGAAAAAGGTGCTCGAGGCGAGGGTCGCTGGTCAACGACGACGAGGGAGACCATGCCTCCGATGGATGGACCAGGCTGAGGAAACCCTAACCGCACTTGGTGTATCCGATTGGAGAAGGCGCGCGCAAAGCAGAGGCGCCTGGCGAGAGCTGATGAGGTCGGCTGAAACCCGGACACGGGTTGTTACGACCACCTAAGTAAAGTAAGTAAGAATAAAAGTCATCGAAGCCAAATTTATTATTCATCGCTAATATCGAATCCAGAGTGGCAGTTTCGACAGGTTTAGTATCCACGGTTGACCATGTCGACGGATTTCAAGTGATATGGCCGGTCGCATTTGTTGCAATGGATTGAAAAATGACAAAAAACCAATAAAAACACTTTAAACACACACAAAAATACTAAATACTCATTAAAACGGAGTTTGTGTGGTGAAACCTTTCATTTTGAAAACACGACTGGAATCACACAACCACTCGATAGATATTTCACAAACACTTCATATTTTTTTCAAAAACAACATTAAACCAACCCGACTGATATATTTACCTTGAATTCATGTTGAGTAGTGGCGGCCGTGGCCCATACGCCAGAGAACCCTGGTTCAATTCCCACCTGACAGAAAGTTTTTTTGTCAATTAAATCAATTTTTCTGTTCGGCCGTCACCTCTCTGTAGACAATGTCAAACCTCAGAGAGTAAAAACTGCCATGAAAAGCTTCTTGAGAGCATAAGCCGTTCGGAGTCGGCATTAAACTTGTAGGCCCAGTTCTCGATAATTTTGTGTTCAAACATTTCACAACACGCACAACACAATTGATCATAAGAAGCTCAAAGTCCTTTCAACGGCTGAAATGGCCAATTCATTTTTTTAGTTTGCATAAAACGACAAATTCATTCGATCAAAAAATCTTTTGAAAATAAATTTTTACCACAATGTACACAATGTACGTCTGAACGCTTAGCTGTAACATACAAAACTGTGCGGCAATGAAAGCAACACGCGCTGTAAGCCCGCTATCAAAATCTCACATGTGGAACGCTTCACCCAACGAAATGCTTGACCCCACCGAATTTTTCTATTTGTCATTTATTAATGCTAAGTGTTCTATTTATTTTTTAAGCTGAAAATTGCACTATGAAGTAACTTTCGATTGTAAACAATTACTGTATGTATATAACGTTTTATTGTTGGTGTTATTCTTTTAAGTATTCAACATTCAATGTTAATTATGTATACTATTGCATTTGTCATAAAATAAGCAACAACGCTTTTTACGCAATGCGTCCTATTTATTTTTCTAGCTATAAATGTGGTCTGTTTTTAGTATAAATGCCTGTTTATTGAAACTATTGCTAAATATTTGTATTTTTCATAGCTTTCCCTTGACTACCACATCTCAGTGTGCACAAATATTCAAGAAATACTTCCTCTTCTTTGTGGATTTTATAATTTCCGAATGAGGACCGAAATCAAGGTAAACAAATTTTTTCTTGTCAGAAATTCATGATCGTAAAACTTGTTAAATACATTCTTTCAGGAAACATTTTTTAGCTCTGTTGTTATATCTTTAACAGCAATATATCCTCACCTTAAAAGCAGTCATTGCAATCCAATAAATACAACTCTCAACCAACACTGGAATAAAACACTGAGGAAAATTGAAACAGTTATAGAAATCGAAATCAAAGAGAGACGAACTCAGTTGTATCGATCTGGAGATATAGTCACCAAAAGATGTTTCGAAGTATTTATTGAAATGGCCGCGTTATTAGTATATTTGGTAAGTAGTTTTTATCTTTTGTATATGTGTATTGACACTATTTGGGAAGCCGCATAAATGGCTCCTGACATGATAAGATATTAAAAAAATTGTATATTTAAAAATAAAATAAGCGTATTTTTTCAGAAATGCCGTCTAAAATATGCAGGCATGTTCTGAAATCCGATTCACTTCGGAATCGGATTTACTTCCTATAACATTTCATTGAAATTAAACCCAATTCCGAGGTGAATCGGATTTCAGAACATGCCTGATAGTCTAAAAATGTAGAAGCGTTAAAAAAGGCAGGAGGGAAAAACACTATAGGTATTCGATATCACGCAACTCTAAATCGCAAATGTTATTAATTTTAATCTACGCGAAAACAAAAAAAAATAATCAATGTCAATATTTTAATTTCTCTGCTTATAACCCCAAGTAGCAATTTAAGTCATATATTAGTTCTTGCAGCGCTTTTAGAGTTATCTGTAGCTTTAGTAGCGCTACTAATAGACTAATGCCCCTATGATACTTAATTTTTTTTGTCTAATTTTAAAATCTGAAAACAAGTGGCGCGTGGGCAGGACGGACATATTTTGTAAGAAAAGGATAAACGTTGTTACTGTTTTATATCTGGTGTTTTTTAAGAGGTATCTGGTGTAAATAAATTAATATTAGCTACACAAATCAGTTCCAATTCAGCATACATTTATATTAAATAGTTTTGTTTACTTTAAAAATGTCAAACTAATTAATAATAGCTAATATTTGATCGAAACTAAACGAAGAACGAATTGAAAGAAACGGAAAAAAAAAAATGCAAAGAAAATACAGTCCGTCTTACAAATTTTTCTCCAATTCGTACGAATACCATATGCGTATTCACTCACATCAATTGAATCCATGCATTCGTGCTATTTGAACTGCTCTAGTTATAATTTTCAATGATCAATTTAATTAAGTATCATACAGGCTTAAGAGCCAGCGCTTTAAAAACTGTTTTCATTTAAAAAGGTTGATTTTCTTTGGAATTGATTATCGTAGTTGTGTACACAACATACACATACTGTGATCAGTCAAGCGAACTGTGGAACTTACTTACTTAGGTGGTCGTAACAACCCGTGTCCGGGTTTCGACCGACCTCATCAGCTCTCGCCAGGCGCCTCAGCTTTGCGCGAGTTATAAAGTCCTTTTTAATAAAAGACACTTTATGTTTTTAAAACACAACTTCTTTTATTCAGATCAAAACTAAAACTAAACTTTCTTACAACTAACAGAATAAATGTTACTTAAAATATACCAATAGTTTATCAATACAAACATATCAATGTATGAGAATTTCTTCTTTTCTTCTTTCTTCTTTCTTCGTTGCAGTACAACGAAGATTACAAAATGTTTATGAAGTTACAAAACACTTAAGTGGGTGTTAAATGATTTGGGTTGTTGCAATGAGGCAATAAATATTTAGTTTTTATTGTTTCCATATTTTGAAACAATTTCTTGTAATTTAATATTAATTGCCTCGTTTGTAACTCCTCCCCCATTTGATCTGAGATTCTCCTGGATCTCATTAGTTATAAATTTTTGTTTGTTTACAAATTTAACTTTATTTTTCTTAAACATTATTAACATAAATATTGCAGCAAGTATAATTAAAACTAATGTTACATTTATTCCATAAGAGATGTTCTTATGATAATTTAGTTCTTCAATTTTTCTTATATTATTATAATGTTTTGTAATGATATTGTTGAAGTGAATGGGTGCTATTTCTGTCTTATTAATTGTATTTTCGTTCGAGTAAAAGTATCTGTCTTGAATTATTTCTATGTGGTTCTCGTAGTTTTCCTCCCCCGTTTGTATTTTACAGTTACTAAATGTTACTAAATTATTTTTTGTAAGAGTAATGTTTCTATTATCGCAATTTTGTATTATTTCGAGGTTGTATGCATTCGTTACTAGTATTGTTTGTTCGTCCAATAGTTGTGTGTCTGTTTTGTTATTAAATTTATATTCGCAATTATTTGTTAAAATACAATTTTTACTTTTCTTTAAATGTTTTAGCGTTACATTTTCTTCGAAAGTAAATGTTTGATTATTGTAATTTATAACGAATTCTTGGTTTTGAATTATTTGCATGAACTTCGAATTCGGAATTGGTGTTATTATGTTAAGGTCTGTCCTTATAAATGATTGTGGTATCTGTATAGCAATAATAATACTATTGTCTTTATAGTCCATTATTCCTACCTTGAGAAGTTTCAGTTTATAAAAATCTATATTAAATGTTTCTATTTCTGACGAAGTCAATATACTTGGGTGGACTATGTTATTTTTTGCTGCTACTATATTATCTTGAATTTGGTCTATTTTTCTTTCTAGGTGTTTAAGTTTCAACAGCTGGTCGGTGTAAAGCAATTTTCTTAAAATTTCGTTATTTTGCGATTTTATATTTAGAACAGTTGATTTCATTTTTATTCTGTCCTCTTCTATAGCTGTTTGTAAAATATTGAACGTATTATTAAAATGTGAGTTTAATTGTATTTGTTCGTTAATTGTTTCTATTGCGTTGTGCGAGTTTTTATTTGATATTTCTAAGCGTTCCAGAATTTCCTCCCTATCGTCATTGTCCATAGTGCCAAAAAGCCATTTGTGAGCTGAACCCACGAAATTAAGTAATCCTCTCTTTGTTCTGGTTTTGTTTGGAATAATTGTACGAATTTTTGATTTTATTAAATCTATTTCATTTTGCAAAAGTTGTTTACTATTTTCATTAAAATGGTCAATGTTAAGTTGTATTTTATTTAAAATATCAATAATTGTGTTTGTGTTTATAATGTGTATTACAGTGGTTGTTTGGTTTACTATTTCTACCTGGTTTAGTTTAATTTTAACGTATCCAGATGTTTCATAAATCGGGCTGATTTGCATTCCCATTACTGTTGTTGTCGTTGTTAGCAATATTATTATTGTTGCGAACCCCAAGGTTGGTATCTGCAAATTTAAACGGTCGTTTAATATTACTTTCATGAACATTTCGTAGTAAATAATTTCTGTATTTTGGTTGTTCTTTATGTCTCAGATTTGTGTAGTTTTTTATGAACCCTCGCTCTCTATTTTCTGTGTAGTCTTCTCTTTTTTCGTTACGTTTTGTTATGGCTTTAGTCTTTTGTTTTGTAGTATTTGTTTTTATTGTCTGCTTACTAACTTTTTCATTTTCCACGTCAAACGGTGTACATTTTATAGTTGAATGGTACGAAGCATTATAGTATTCGATTGCTTTTGCCATTTGTTCTTTAATTGGTAGCTTGTTTTCAAGGTTAAGTGCCCTAAGTCTTTCTGTAAGTGTGTTATTTAAGCGTACAACGTCTGAGTTTCCTGTATGACTGTTTGGTTTTGCGAAATGTATTTCTATTTCTTCTTCTCTACAAAAGTTTTTTACATTTATGCTGTTAAATTCGTTGTCACTTATGATTTTATTCATTTTTCCTTTAATTGAGATGTAGAGTCTTATTTTTTCGATCAAGGTTTGACTATTCCTATCTTCTAAATAGAGACTAACAGCGTGTTTTGAAAATTTATCAATAAAGTTGATAAATGAATGTTTGCTGTTGACATATGTATCTATGTGAATTATTTGGTTAACATCAGTTGGTGTTTCTGTCCTTGCAAATTTCCTTTTTATTGGGTTTCTGTCATATTTTGCTCCAGTACAAATATTGCAGTTATTAATTACTTTTGTTATGAAGATCTTTAAGTTTGGGAAAAATATTTTTCTTTTTATTCCTTCGTAAGTTGCTTCTATGCCTGAATGACCAGATTCTTTTATATGATATAAAGAAATTTGTTTTAGTGTTTCGTGTTCGTCCCTCATATCTTTAGCAAGGTGACTACATTTAACAAATTTTATTCTATGGTATTGAGAATACATTTCAATTATTTTTAATTGTACCTGATGGTAAAATCTATCATTTAAATATGAGTAGATTCCCGTTTTTCCATCTTTAATATGTCTTCTTAGTATATCGGAAATATCGTGTGGTATTTCTTCCTGTTGAATATATATGCGTTTCTTGGCATCTATAATTTCAAATTCTTGAGTTTTATGTTCTACGAGAATTATTTGTGTCTTAAATCTGTTCACAACGGTATCTAAAATGGGTATATGATTTAATGCTTCTTCCTCTTGAGAGTGAACTGTTTGAACTTCCAAAGAATCATTATCATCATTTTCTAGGTAATTTATCTCATGGCTTCCTGTATCAATTCTACTAAGAAAATCAGCTATTTTATTATCTTTTCCTTTAATATAATCGATTTTAGCATCATATTCTCCAAGTTGTATTAGCCAACGTTGGAGTCTTGCATTTATATCCTTTCCTGAGTGTTTGGCTTGTAACCACTTCAGTGGTTGGTGATCAGTATGAAGAATAAACTCTTTACCAAACAAATACGGCCTAAAGTACTGCACTCCCCAAACTACAGCAAGAAGTTATTTTTCTACCGTTGCATAATTCTTTTCGTGGTCATTAAGTGTTCTAGACGCATAGGAGATAGGGTGACCGTCCTGCATCAAAACAGCGCCTAAAGCAAAATTACTTGCATCGGTGACGAGTTTAAACTGTTTATTGAAATTTGGGTATCTTAGGATGGGGTAATCAGTAATGATTGTTTTTAATTTTTCAAATGCTGAAATATCGTTTGGATCATTTTTATTTACTTTTAAATCCTTTTTAAGATATTTTATTATTGGGTATGCTACTTTAGCATAATCTTTGATGAATTTCCTGTAGTAGCCTGTAATTCCTAAAAACGATTTTATTTGTTTTTGGGTTTGTGGTAATTTCAGGTCTTTTATTGCGCTTATTTTATCCGGATTTGGTTTTATACCTTCCGATGTTAAAATGTGTCCTAAATATTGTGTTTCTTTACACATAAAATTACATTTGTCTATTTGGATTTTTAAACCGGCCTTACGTATTGTCTGATATTCTCTAAGTGTTCTTCTAAGCTTGTGCTGAAGATGAGGATATCGTCTAAATATACTACGCAGATTTTGTTAATGTGCTTTCTCAGGACTGAATTCATCAATCTTTGAAATGTTGCAGGTGCATTTTTTAATCCAAAAGGCATCCTGGTAAATTCAAAGTGTCCGAAAGGAGTAGAGAAAGCTGTTTTTTTCTATCTTCGGGTTTCACTAAAATTTGGTGAAACCCTTTGGCCAAGTCTAATGTAGTAAAATACTGTGCCCTGCCCAATTTATCTAAAATTGATTCGGTATTTGGAATTGGAAATTTATCACAAAGTGTGATTTCATTTAATTTCCTGTAATCGATTACGATTCTCCACTTTTTTGTACCCGAATTGTCCAGTTTTTTGGGGACAATCCAAAGAGGGCTATTGACAGATGAGTTGCTTTCAACTATTATGCCTTGTTTTAGCATTTCCGAGATTTGTTTTTCAATTTCGACTTCGTGAACTCGTGGATATCTATATATTTTTGAGTAAATAGGCTGACAGTTTTTAGTTATTATTTCATGTTGGATTTCATGGGTAAAAGACAAATTATCGTTTTCAAAGTAAAATAAATCTTCAAATTGTTGTAAAAGATTCTGTAACTTTAATCTTTCTTCTGAATTAATATGATCAAAATTTATATTTTCCATTAAGCGGTTACTAATGGGTTCTAACGTTTGTATACTTTCGATGTCGAATGGGTACGGACTATCTAAAAAAAATATTTTATTCCCTTTTATCTCTAGAAACCTGTTTTCCAGATCAATTCTTGCTTGTAAAGTTGTTAATACATTTTGCCCTATAATAGCATCATAATTTCGATTATGAAGATTAACCACTTTCCAAGATATGGTTCCTGCTTTTTGAAATTCTCTTGGTATTGGAGTAATTTTTTCGTTGGTAATTTTGTTTAAACCATTCATTGTCGAAAATATTTTTGGTTCTTTTAGTTTTTGTAGTGGAAAATTAATTAATACGTTAGGTTGTATAATGCTTGTAGTTGAGCCTGTATCAACTAAGCATTTTATATTCTCGTTACCAATGTGAATTTTTATTATTGGCAGTTTACATTCCGAGGCTCGTTTTGAAAATGTATGTCGTCCTCCTGAATGTTTTCCATTTCAATTCTTTGGTTCTGTAGATTTTGTCTGGGTTGTTGAGAATTATAGTTTTGTCTGTATTGTCCTGAATTGTTATTTTGAATATATCGACCAGAATTATTATTTTGTGGATATCGTCCAGAATTATTATTTTGTGGATATCGTCCAGAATTATTATTTTGTAGATATCGTCCAAAACTATAATTTTGAATATAGCGTCCAGAACTATTTCTATTTTGATTTTGTTTTTTGTGCCTATAGTCTATTGTCCTTGGGTCATCTAGTATTCTTAGTAAAGTGAATTTATTTATTATATCGTTAAGTGAATTGCAATTGTCGATGTTTGCCCTAAATTGTCCGTCAATTTTGTTTAACAAAATATCCGCTAAGTCTCTGTCAACGTGATTTGCACTATAAATATTTGGTTTCACAATGTCGTATTCGAATATTTCGTTTATTTCGTATTTTGCACTGCTAAATATTTCAAATAATTCTCTTAAATTTGATACCTTAATATTCCTACAATAATTGAATACCTCTGAATAAGTTTTTCTTGGTTGAAATTGTTGTCTCAGCTTTTCCTTGACTTCATCCCATGTTGCGTTGTCTCCTAGTGTCCTGATGCAATTCCCAGCTTCTCCTAAAAGTTTTTCGTTGATGATGATCTGCAATCCAAAATTGTACAAATCCTGGTTTTGACCACATAGTTGCATCACTTTTTCCACTGATTTGATGAAAGAAGTAAGAACATGTCCTTTTCCAAATGGTTTGACTGCTCTGAATTGATCGAGAATTGTTGCTGGAGTTAGTTATAGCATTGACAATGTCGATTGTTGATGTGTTTGTAGGTGTTGTGCAAATTGTTGCTCTTGTTGCTGCTGCTGTTGTATAATATTTTGTTGCTGGAGAATCTGCTCCTGTTGTTTTTTTATGACCTCTTCTAGGTTGTTCATAGTGGTAAGAAGTTGTTCCGAATTCATTTTGGACACTTTTTAATTTCTTCGTTTTAGTTAAAATAAATTATTAAAATTATATAACTTGAGTTATATTTGATTGCGTACAGTCAAAAAGTGAATTTTAATTTATTAGATTTATTTATCTTGTTTCACTTAACTTCCGTTTAATAACGTTATAAAGTTCTTTAAAAAAAAAATATCTTTAGATAATTTTTCTTTAATAAAGTGCTTCTTAATAATTCTTCGGAATTATTTGTAGCCAGTTCCAAAGTTCTTTTTAATAATTCTTCGGAATTATATCCTACCGACTGCGCCAGTTATAAAGTCCTTTTTAATAAAAGACACTATGTTTTTAAAACACAACTTCTTTTATTCAGATCAAAACTAAAACTAAACTTTCTTACAACTAACAGAATAAATGTTACTTAAAATATACCAATAGTTTATCAATACAAACATATCAATGTATGAGAATTTCTTCTTTTCTTCTTTCTTCGTTGCAGTACAACGAAGATTACAAAATGTTTATGAAGTTACAAAACACTTAAGTGGGTCTCTGGGTTTGTTGGTGCAGTTAAAAAAAGAGTAACATGATATTTGGAGTTGCTTAGCTGCATATTTTGAATTGACAAATATGTTTGGCAATTACTGAATTTGAATTTAAGTGTTAAATGATTTGGGTTGTTGCAATGAGGCAATAAATATTTAGTTTTTATTGTTTCCATATTTTGAAACAATTTCTTGTAATTTAATATTAATTGCCTCGTTTGTAACTCGCGCGCCTTCTCCAATCGGATACACCAAGTGCGGTTAGGGCTTCCTCAGCCTGGTCCATCCATCGGCGGCATGGCCTCCCTCGTCGTCGTTGACCAGCGACCCTCGCCTCGAGCACCTTTTTCGCTGGAGCTTCGTCGTCCATACGATGGACATGACCCAGCCAGCGTAGTTGCTGCATAGATATGCGCCGAACTACGTCAATGTCTTCGTAGAGCTCGTACGGCTCGTGGTTCATTCGGATGCGATGGACATCGCCGACTCGAACAGGACCGAAGATTTGGTGAAGAACTTTTCTCTCGAACACCCCCAGAGCGGCTGCGTCAGTTTGCGAAACTACCCATGCTTCAGCGTCATAAAGCAGCACAGGTAGAACGAGCGTCTTGTAGAGTGTTAGTTTTGTCGATCGAGAGAGGGCTCTGGAACTTAGTTGCTTACTGAGCCCGTAGTAGCACCTATTAGCAATTATTGTTCTTCGCTTTATCTCCAGGCTGATTTCGTTTTTGGTATTAATGGCGGTGCAAAGGTAAACGAACTCCTTGACTACATCAAAGTTATAGCTGCCGGATGAAACGTGGGAGTCTAAACTCCGCGCTCCCTTGTTTATAGACAACATATTCTTTGTTTTACCCTCATTTATCGTTAAACCCACTTTGGCTAATTCCTTTTCGATATCGGCTAAAGCAGCGATAACATCTCTCTTGGTTCTGCCGACAATATCAATATCATCAGCGTACGCAAGGAGCTGGACGCCTTTGTAGAAAATGGTGCCATTACGATGCACACCGGCCTTTCGTACGATCCCCTCCATGATGATGTTAAAGAGATCGCAAGACAGTGGATCGCCTTGCCTGAAACCTCTTTCGGTATTAAAGGTTTCGGAGAGGTCATTTCCTACCTTGACGGAGCTGCGTGTGTTGCTCAACGTCATTCTGCAAAGGCTAATCAACTTTGCAGGTATACCGAACTCCTCAGACATTGTTGCGTATAGGCAATCCCTTCTCGGGCTATCGAACGCAGCTTAAAAATCGACAAAGAGATGGTGTGTGTCAATTTGATTTTCGTGGGTTTTCTCCAGGATTTGTCGTAGCGTGAAAATCTGGTCTATGGTGGACTTACCAGGTCGAAAGTCACACTGATAAGGTCCAATCAGTGTTTTTGTAATCGGAGTTAATCTTTCACTCAGTATGCTTGAGAGAACCTTATATGCGATGGAAATAAGACTGATACCTCTATAACTTGCGCAGATTGTTGGGTCTCCTTTCTTAAGTATAGGGCACAATAGATTTGTTGTGTTTAACGTTGACACCTGCCGTGAAGGCTTAATTCAACGTTGTTCCATAACAATTGGGACCGATACAAAGCGTCGGTCAGCGCCCTTTTGAGGATTCAAAGGTACCAAATTAGCTCCATGTTGTGATGACACTTCGCAACCCTTGGTGAGGGTGGAGGCCTATCTAAAACCTCTTCTATACTAAGGGGTATGGCGCCCGGTTTGAGAGTGCAAACCACACCGAGCTAGATAGCTCTGCCCGCGATATGGGTGGTAAACCACAGCCACCACGAAGACTCCCCGAAGGGCCAGCCCAATCCAGTCAGCCCAGTATATGCCAGCAGAAGCCAGAAATACACCGGGGGCCGCTGACTGCCCGTGGTACCAGTTTTAAAGTCCTTGGTCAGACCTCGTAGCTTACACCCCAGCTACTCCCAGTTTTAGCCCATCACAGCTCTCGACTGGTCAACAATCAAAACAAAAGCTCACAAAAAGGTGAGCCCCGCCCCACACTCCCAAAAAGACATTCACATTCTGGACCATAGCCCACACACATTCACAGTATAGGGCACAGACGATTTCAGCATTTACAACTTACACCTGCCGTAAGGCTTAAGTAAGTTGAGTTATCCAAAACCTAGGGTAATAGTTCATGAAACAGACAACCATGAACTTTGTGCTACCACAACACGGACCCGTTTACATTTTAGCAAGTAAAACGTACGGGGCATCCGGTGTGGCAACACGAACATGGAAGCTGCTTCACAAACAGAAAGCATCACCCAGTGCCCTGCTGATTAGGAGCATTATGAATTAACATACTGCCCGTAATAGCAGTACCATTTTAGACTTCCGTAGCGACGTACTTCCATCCATCTACTGGTGGAGACGAGACCTACCCAATATCTTGCATATTAAGACAGATATGCCAACCCGGTCGTACCATTGCGCGACCCCGCCAGTTAATCTAGACCTGTGTAGCATTCACACAACCACAACCAGTACGAGACTCCCCGAAGGGCCAGCCCACGACAGTCATCTGGGCAACTCGATCCCGTCAGATGAGGATCCACAACATCCCCGCAAGAAGACCAAGAATACACAAATGCAATTATGAAAAAGTGCCTTCTTTTGCATGATTGTGCTCAATGAGCACTTAGAGGCTAGTCTAACAGTTTGCAGGTGCCGACTCAGCTGGAAATTATTGCACATGACTGGTACCTACTTTGGAGGACCTTTGCAATTGCCACTCTCACTCTGGCAGTTCGGAAAGTCAACATCCAGACACAGAGTATTGGCTACTGTTCTCAGGGACTGCCGTGCTCAGTATGAGAAAACTCAGTTTAAAACAACCAAAAAACAACACTTCCCTCAGTGACTGCCATGCCAGTTTGAGGGTGCGAGTCAAACTTTTGACAAGCAACACTTCGGAAAGCCGAAGAGTTGACACTTTGACGCACGCATGCCAACACTTCACATCCAGATTTTCCAGCCGAATTAAGGTCTCCATGCGGTGGATAGATAGGGTCAACCCCATCCGACGGGTAAAGACTGTCCCTGTACTAACAAGTTTTAAGGTCAATTGCTATACCTTCGCAGGCTTGTTTCATGTCGATATACCGAATATGACCTGCTACCAAGATGGGCGCCACCCCAAGCTCTTGGTTGGCTTTATCAGTTTTTACGTTTGCAGGACGTGTCCTACAAACAACCCTCCTCCTTTATCCTGGCTTGGGACAGGCAGGCCGAAACCTGGCGGAGTTAGTATAGGGCACAGAAAGCCCATGTTTATTTCTTTATAGAGGACCCCTGCCATTACAGCTTAATCCCTCTGGGTTCTAAACTTTGGAGTTATAGTTCATGAATGATCAACCGTATTAAAAAATACACATCCTAAAAGGATGTGCACCTGAAATACTCTTCCGGACCTGTAATTTACAAGTACATTAGAAGAGCAACCACGTACTAGTTTTCACATTCACAAACACAATAGCATTACTCTGTGCCCTATTCTGTAAAAGCAGTATGCAATAATAATTCCATACTGCCTTTAATAGTACCAGTTTAGCTACCGGTAGATGGCGTACCTTCATTACCATCTACTGGTTGAGACATCGAGACCTATCCAATCTCTTGCATACTAAGCAGGTATGCCAGCCCGGTCGTACAACTGCGCGACCCCGCCGGTCAATCTAGACCTGTGCAAGCGATGTGCACAAACCACAGCCAGCAAGAGTCTCCCCGAAGGGCCAACCCATGATAGTCACCTGGGCAACTCGGTCCCGTCGAAAATGGGGGTCTACAACATCCCAGCAAAGAGACAAAAAATTCTTATTTACATATATAATACATATATAAGAACTTTTGTTTTTGACTGTGCACATAGCACTGTTTCGTATCTGACTGGCACTTCCATACAAGGCATGGTTTATCACCATACCCTATATGAAGTGCCTACGATTTAATTTGATTTGTGCCCAGCGTCACAGGTCGCCTTTGTGCCCACATACGTGACACTCCTTGTGCCCTAAGACACCATTTTTTGTCTTTTTGTTGACCATATAGGCCATGTCTCCATGCCGTGGATAGATAAGGTCACCTCATTTTTTCGACGGGTTTGACTATCCCCGTGCTAACAAGTTTTATGGACCATTGCTATTCCATCGCAGGCTTTTTTCAATATGATATACATATTGACCTGCTATCAAGATGGGCGCCACCCCGAGCTCTTGGTTGGCTCTAACTTTTTACGGCATGGGACGTATCCCATAACCAACCCTCCTCCTTTATCCTGGCTTGGGACAGGCAGGCCGAAACCTGGCGGAGTTAGTATAGGGCACAGTACGCTGAGGTTCCAATCGTCGGGCATGCTTTCTTCTAGCCATATTTTGCTGATGAGCTGATGTATGCGCCTTATAAATTCATCGGTTTTAAACAATTCAGCTGACAGGCCGTCAGCACCCGCTGCTTTATTGTTTTAGAGTCGTTGGTAGCAACTCGAACCTCTTCATGGCTAGGTGGTGGTACTTCCACTCCGTCATCGTTGATTGGTGGCTCTGAACTGCGCTCTCCATGGGCGGCATTGGTGGAATCGTCGCCAGTAAGTAAATTGTAGAAGTGCCGTCTCCACAATCTCAGCACACACTGCGTATCCGTATTCAGATCTCCATTTTCCTCTCTACTGTAGAACAGGTGTGTCATATATGCTATCAAACGTGTCAAGTTTTGCATAGTAATTATTTGGATTTAAAAAGGCTGAAAATTGTTATATTGATAGTATATTGCATATAAATAACAGTTCTGACAGTCAGACAGTTCAACGACGGAACAGAGCTGGTCAGTCAGCCACAATGTATGTGCAGCACCATACAAACTCAGACAAGGATGTACATTAGAGTGGTCCTTAGTTGTATGGAGGAAATTTTTTTTCTGATCTTTAATTGCGCACCCGGGGTTTTGTTCCTTAACATGACAGAGATAAGCTGTGAAATGTTGGGGAAAATATTTTGATATTTAAACGTGCCTCAAGCGACCTCTATATTGAATATCTGATTTATATGGGAAAATAGTGCTGTTTTCCAAATAAAACCCAATTTCATTTTTATAAGCTCCAATTTTCAAAAAACTGGTACGCATTTCATTATTTATTTAGTTTATGAGTTATCGAACATGAAATCGGAGTTAAATTACCAGAGATATGATTTTTTACTTTAGAAAAATTCGAACCTTTTTCTTATTGTATTAAAAAAAAAATCGCAAAAATACAAATTTTAAAAAAATTCAGTAAAACTTCATGAAAATATTTTCTAAAACTATACTTAATGTAGAAACAAAAAATGGTGCAATTATGTTCAATAATTTGGTCGTTACGAAATATTTTGCTAAAAGTATGCCTTTTTGGAAATTTCGAGTTTTAATATTTTTACGAAAAAAATTCCCAAAAACCCAAAAATACAAATTTTGATAAAAACAAACAAGAAATGAACTAGAAATAGATTTAAACTATTCTGAGCAAAAAACTTTAAAAAACCAAAAATCGGATCATAAAGTTATAACTGTGAAACATGTCTTTTTTTTTCAAAAATCCTTAAAGTAGTGCTCTTTTCTGGTATATGGAACACAGAAAAAAAGTCAAAAGAAAGTTAAAAAACATAGATTTCTTTTCTGAAATGACTTGAATAATTCCTAAAAATATATTTGATTTTCTTTTGAGCAGTTTTGGAATTCCAGGGCTGCCAAAATATATACAGAAAATTGATATGTCCTGGTTTAAGAGTAAAAAATTATACAAACACCTCCAAAATCAAAAATTAATTTTTTGAGCAACTTACAATGGCAGTTAATGTTTTGTTTTGTTTATTTTTTATTTTTGATATATTTCCAAATGTGATTAATTTCAAAACGCTTCAAAATCACAAATATTTGAAGCACTTGCATTTAATATTTGCCTTCAGTCGTAATTCTGAAATAGTGTGTTGCGATTATGGTCTGGATATCTTCTTGTATAATCTTGAACAAGCTGTATAAATGAAAGGTGTTGCAAATTTAGAACTAAGTAAAGAATTAATTATATAGAACGGAATAAGAGCGTATGCCACAACTGAGAATTTTATGACTGAGAATTTTATAACTTAAACCTGGGCAACCCAATTTCCTAAAAATATTTTGGTAACCCTTTAATTCCAAAATTTTTCGAATGAAAATTAAATATAATTTTAAGAATTATTGAAGTCATCTCATAAGAGATATCTATGTTTTTTGAATTTTTTTGATTTTTTTTCTGTGTTCGATATGCCAGAAAAGGGCACTTTAAGGATTTTTGAAAAAAAAAGTCAAGATTCAACAGTTATAATTTTTTGATTTGATTTTTGGTTTTTTAAATTTTTTTGCTCAGAATAGCTCAAAATATTCTTAGTTCATTTCTTTTTTGCTTTTTCAAAATTTATGTTTTTATATTTTTGCACCATTTTTGTTTCTATATTAGGTATAGTTTTATAAAATATATCCATGACATTTCACTGAACTTTTTTAAAATTTGGATTTTTGCGATTTTTTAATACAACAAGAAAAAAGTTAGATGTTTTTCCAAAAGTAAAAAATCATAACTCTGTCAATTTAATTCCGATTTTCATATTGGGTAACTCATTTTAAAGAAAAACTAAATGAATAACGAAATGCGTACCAGTTTTTCGAAAGTTGGAGCTTATAAAAATGAAATTGGGATTTTTTTGGAAAACATCACTATTTTCCCATCTAAATCAGATATTCAATATAGAGATCGCTTGAGGCAAGTTTAAATATCAAAATTTTTTCCCCAAAATTTCACAACTTACCTCTATCAATGTTAAGCAACAAGGTGCGTAATTCGTTACTTTCGAACAAAAAATAAGAACCGCTCTAATGTACATACATGCAAACTCGCTGTATGCAAACCACTAATCGCAGAAGAACGTTTGTGATACCAAATAAAAGGTCAAAAGTCAGCCTTTAAGTCTACATCCTCGAAAATTTTTAAAATAAGGGTTGTCCCATAATTGCATGTTAATTGCAATTAGAGCCCTGCATGCATATATTCATTAAGTAAATATACCCTGATTCTCTGCTGTAGCAGTCACTGCAAGCAAAGCTGCAAGCGAATAAATGTAAACAACAGGTCGTGTAGCAACCAGGGATAATATTTGGGGGCTTTTAGGGCCTTTTTTGAGCCCTTTTTAATTGCAAAAGCCCCAAAGCCCTTTTTAGTCGTTTTAGGCTCTTTTGAAAAAAATTTAACCGAAAAAATTATCGCAATTTTTAACAAGAAAAGTTTAATGGTTGATATCTGTTGACAACATTTGTGTACTGCGCCATCGTACTACAAAATTTTAAATTTTATAGGTAGGAAATGGAGGTAGGAAATATCGTCCACAGAAAAATCGTACAAAAAATAAAATAAAAAATCACTAAAACGAAAAATTACAAAAAAAAAAAAATAAAATTAAAGGAACATATAAAAAAATCACCTAGTAATACGAAAATATGTCCAATATTTGAAAAAATTGCCTAAAATGCAATCTTGCGGTGTCGGAGTGCTTGACAAGAATAAGATCTCTTGAATTTATTAAATAAATGAAAATATCTGGAGAAAGAAATAAATAGTAATTATCAAAAGGTATGTCTGCCGCGGGACGGGGATCGACTTAAACTAAAAACTTTAAATTTTTTTTAAAAACATGATGATCGAGTGGTAGTAATAGCTATAATTACTATTTTACTAGTAGTCAATGTAAACTATCACTCGAAAACAAAAAGTGGAATTGAATCCTAAAAAATTAGGTGACTTTTGTATGGCAAATAGCCAAACCAAAAAATTAACTTCTGCCCAAAAACATGCAAAACCGCATCATTTTTTGGCGGTTTCTAAACGAAATTTAACCGAATTTTGTATGGGGAAATTTTGGGTGTATTTATATTAATATTTCCTATCGCCTTTTTAAATGTTCTCATTAAAATAAGTTCCGTTATATACAGCTATGATCACATAAAAAGCATACTTTTTAGTAATCTCAACTACAAATTTAGTTTGTTTTCCAAGTTATATGAAAAGAGCGAGCCCTAAAGGCTTCGTCGTAGTCCTGACAATGCCTTAATATACATACAAATTATTCCATTTTGTTATCAATTCAATATCAACGCTAAGAAAATCAGGCTAGTACAATCTCTCTACACCCTGATGAAGTTTTGGTGGCAAATTTCAAACTTATTTCTTGGCGATTGTTTTGTTATCTTATCAGATGTAATTTGACATAATTTTCTTCTTGCAAAATTCTTTATTCTAAAATTCTAGTTATTTATTGAACTATTTTTTGTTGAATTCAGCTATGCCTCAATATATTTTTTGACAGGAGTGAATTGTTTCTACTCAATTTCGTTCCGCTTCGTTGATTCGTCTTCTTACAAGTCTTAACGGGGATTAAATTGCTCATTAATTTCTGACATTCTACGACTATTTTAAGGTGGATATAACCGATTTGCGATTTTATGTGGAAATGCTTTGCAAGTTTTTGCTTAAAATTTTTTTTGCAGAAATACAATATTTAACAATATATAATGCAGACTGAATAGACGCGTTTGTTTTGTGCTGACATATTTTCGCGCACGTTTACCACAGTTAACATTAATAAATTGATAAAAACTTGTCTGAAGCTTAATAAAGCAGCTGAAATAGTTTCTAACTGAGCAGATTTGAGTTTAAACAAAGTTAAAAGAAGAAATAATTAAAATAAAGTTTTTGTTTTCAAAATAAACTAATATTAAAAATCACTTCACTCAATATGTCGAAAGCAACAACTGTTATTGGACTTCGTTCGCGCGACAAAAATACTCCCACGACTCCAACTTATAACCCGATTGATCCGCGCGCATGTACCCCTTCGGCGAATTGGATGGAACTAATTGAAGAACAATTCAAAAAACACAGGAAGAGTATCGTTGAGGAGTTAAGCAGTGCAATGAAACAATCTGAAGAGAGGCTAATGCAGCGATTGAGTGAAGTCTCGGGTGAGTTAGCTTATGTTAGATCCGCGGTCAGTTGCTTAGAAAGCAGAGTTACAACAATAGAGAATTCTAAATCTGATGATGGATGCGCGTTCTAAGCCGAACTTTCGACCCTTTGCAAAAAATTCTCAAAAATAGAGACCGATGCAGTTTCAACTGATCTTCTCATAAACAGAATACCGGCAGTCGATCAAGATAATATTCAACACACTTTCTCGCATATTTGTCAAACTCTTCACTTAGAAACACCTCCTGTGCGTGAGTCTTTCCGTTTGCGCTCTAACAAGAAGACACCGGCGCCGATCTTGATTAAACTTCACTCTCCACAAGACAGAAACCAGCTTTTCAAATCCATTGCCGGCTTTTGTAAGACTCAGAAGAGGTCGTTAAGACTCTCTGATATTGGTACAGAAGGTGAGGGTCCAATTTTTGTTCATGAAAGTCTCACTATGGAAAATCGGGAGATAATTTACCATGCCACTCAGCTAAAGCGTCAAAAACTACTAGCATCAGCATTCACCATAAGAGGCAAAGTTTTCATAAGAGCACATTATACAGATGAAGCTACAGAAGTGAACTGCATAGAAAGCGTAGATGCAATTGCCAGTGCAAATAAATAAGCGCATTAATAGCAATGGTTAGATGCTTAATTATTCAAAATTATTTTAAATTTTATTTTAATATTATTTTTCTCTCTTTAATGTTCTTGTTTTCATTCTCATTATTTATATCTATAATAAATGTACTCTGTATCTCATGCTTATTCATATGAATGATAAATTTACTGTACCTATTTTCTTGCTCTCTATTTTTCTCTTTTCTCTGTTCTTTAGTAATGTAATTAATGACTAATTTACAATCGATTCACAACATTGATATAAAGACATTTCTAAAAATCATGAGTAATCATCATCGAGGATTTCAGCTATGCCATTTAAATGCGCGTAGTTTAAATTCATCAAAACGTACATACCTTAATTACATTCTTGCCGGCTGTCGTATTGATATGGTGTGCGTAACCGAAATTTGGTTTAGCGAAGAAATTAATAGTGACATTTATGCTCTCGAGGGCTATGAGGTTATCAGGCATGATAGGCAAAGTGGTTCACGAGGAGGAGAAATCGCGATGTATTTTAAAAATTCATTATATCATAAAATTATTTTTAAGTCGGGCTGTGCTGATATGGTTGAGTTTATTGCAGTGGAATTTGGGAACGGTTTTCATAAAGTACTAATCATTTGTGTTTATATATCCTAACAAGACGTATGCTTTAAATAATTTATTTACAAAAATAGTAGAATTCAATATATGTTATGAGCACATTCTGTTTTGTGGTGATCTTAACGGCGATCTTTTGTTAGATAATATACAATCGGATACACTCTTAGACTTTATTAATTCTATTGGCCTAAGTGTTGTTAATAACTTACCGACACTTTTTGCTCCTAACTGTAGAACTAGCTTATTGGATTTGTTTTGTGTGTCTGATATAACGTCCGTTTTCCACTTTGAACAGCTATCTTTAGCAGGAATCTCTGATCATGGTATGCTATTTGTTTCTTACAATGTAAATTTTGCCAAAAATTCACCAGATTCCTTTTGGTTTTTTCGTGATCTTAAGTCAATAGATTTGCAAACCTTATTTTTTGAAACACATATTCTGGAATGGAGAAACTGTTGGTATTTACCTAACATTAATGAAAAGTTAGATCATTTCACTTTACTCGTTCGTTATTTGTACGAAAAATATGTGCCCACAAAAAGATTTTAGTAAGAAGTTCAAAGTATCCGTGGTTTACATCTGAAGTTGAGCAAGCTATTAAAACTCGAAATAGAAATTATAACCTCTGGAAACGTTAACCTACAGATGCAAATTGGAATACTTTACGTATTTCTAGAAATAATGTCACTCGTATTTTACGAGAGTCAAAGCGAAAATACTTTGCCATGAAGCTCAATGTTAATTTGCCCGCAAAAACTATGGAATTATTTAAAATCTATTGGTGTAAAAAAAGCAAAGTCTGACTGCGATTTGGATGTAAATAAGTTAAATGACTTTTTTTATAGGCAAATAGATTGTTAGATAGTTCATCGTTTATAGTTAACGAACAATTTCTCTACCCCTAAAAAGAAAAGTTTGATTTCAAAACGGTCACTGAGCATGATGTAATAAAATCAATTTTTTCAATAAAATCAAATGCAATTGAATATGATAATATCAATTTAAAATTCTTAAAGCTTATCCTTCCATATATAGCCCCGATTTGACTCATATATGTATTTAATTTTGCAATAACGTCATCAACATTTCCTAAGGAATGGAAAATTGCGAATGTAGTTCCAACCCAAAAACGAGGAAATCCAAAACATCTCGAAGATTTTAGGCCGATAAGCATCCTTCCTGCTCTATCTAAGGCATTTGAGAGAATTCTTTCAAACCAGATCGTTGAGCATTTAAATTTTAAGAAGCTGCTTAGTGAGAATCAATCAGGATTCAGGGCTGGTCATAGTTGCTCCACTGCATTTTTAAAAATAATGGAAGATATTCGACCTGCGTATGACAACAATGAGCTCACTTTTTTAACGTTACTTGATTTTTCAAAAGCCTTTGATACGGTTAATCATTAGATTCTACTGTCAAAACTCGAAAGCTATTATGGTTTCGGAACTTGTGCGACAAAACTTATGAAAACATATCTGAATCATCGGTCGCAGCGCGTTTATACGTTTTCGGGCGTGCCTCAAGGCTCAATTTTGGGCCCTATCCTTTTTAGTATGTTTATAAATGACAATGTCTCCTGCTGCAATAATACTTCAATTCATCTTTATGCGTATGATGCGCAAATTTATCTCTCACGGCCGATTTGACTAACCGAAGATCTTATATGTCGAATTAACGAGATTTTGAATCGGTATTTTTGTGGGCATCTCAAAATCTTTTAAGTCTAAATGCGTCAAAAACTCAGGCTCTTGCTATCTCGCGCGTTAGGTATAATTTAGACGGTCTTCCACCTCTGATAATGGCAGGGGTAGATGTGCAATATGTTAAGGTAGTAAAAAGTCTTGGTTTTAAAATAAATTGGAATTTAAACTGCGTAGATCACGTTAATTTCGCCATAGGTAAAATGTATTCTGTGCTTAGAAAACTATGGCATACAACGGATTGTATTCCACCAGAAACTAGATTAAAGCTTGTGCGTACTTTAGTTATTCCACATATGGCATATGGCGAGTTAGTGTATGCAAATTTCGATGCTGCGTCCAAAAGGACCAGATATGTATTCGAGAAAACAAAATATGATCATATTTCCGAGTTCGCACTTAAAATACTTAACTGTTATATAACAAAATATTTTAATACACGCAACCTTGTTTTCTTACATAAATTAATTAATACTCGTTGTCCTGAAAATTTGTATAGAAACCTAACTTTTGCAACATCTAGACGCACGCTTAACTTAATTGTCCCTGAATTCAAATCTGTGATAACCTTAAGAATGTTTTTTGTTAGTGTTGAGAATTTATGGAATGTCTTACCAAGATATATAAAAACCGAGCGTTATTTAAACTGCTTTAAAATGGCAGTAACAAATTTCACTAATCAGTCAAATTGATACTTCTATTCAATTGTTTATATAATTAATTTTTTACAAAATTTTGTTTGTCTATCTTTTATTATTTGTATTTTTTTATATATTATTATCTTTTTCTTATTTAAATATCTATTTTTGCCCTATAAACTTTATTATTTTAACTTTAAATAATTTTAAATATATCTTATAAAATTAAGTAGTTGTAAGTTAACATAAATAATGCCACTCAACATCGCTTAACCTGTTGATGTACTATAAGAGATTTTAAGCCTCAATTGTACAAAAAATACTTTTAATACTTAAATAAATAAATAAATAAAAAAAAAAAGAAATATATCTAAAGATTGTTTTTACCATTTTTTGACTAATATAATTTTGACACAAATAATGCGTAAAATAAAATGTATTTGAAAGAATCACCTTCAGATGGAGAGTGATTTAATTTAATCATTTAAATTAGAGTGTGCTATTTTTGTGATCAACCAAGAACTTTCTTCCATGTTTGGCTTAAACGGCACAAACGAAATAAAACACGAAAAAGTTAAAGTTTTTTTGATTTACCAAAACTGTTAATTCGAAATTTCGACTATTTTTACCAAAAATAAACTGGACTTGTTGAGATTATTAAAAAGTATGCTATTTGTGAGACCATGGCATGACCGTGTGAACAAATAGAAAGTCTTCAATATTGAATTGCCACCTTTTAAAACTAAAAGCCCTATTAACGTCAAATTGGCCCAATTTTTGTTTGAATTCTGGCGCTTTTCCAACTAAGTCTATATCATCCCTGGTAGCAACAGGTCGTGTAGTGCAAGATAATAACTTTTAATTTGTTCTCTTTTCATACACTATTGCACTTAGGTGAGCTTGCGATGTACTCGTTGTTTCAGTTTTTTCTCTGAGCACTTAATAAACTACACGAATACTCAGGTATCAGCGGCAGTGACCTGAATAAGAGTTAATATGTTGGGTTTTCCCCGTAATAAGCTTTTTGTTATTCTTAATACATATTTGTGTTATTTTTTGTTGCTTTATTCGCTACCTTCCATACAAAAAACACAAGCACTGTCGAAAATAGCTTACATCGGCCGTAGTTGAACTCCTACAGGGGTCAAATATATGAGTTGGTCCTATTATTTTTTCCCCTCAACATTTTTTGCGAACACACCTACCCCTATCTGCCACCCTTCGTTGGGTCCCAATACAAAAAACGAAAGCAGTCGAAAAAAGTTTATATCGGCCGTAGCTGGACTCCTAGAGAGGTCAAATGTATGAGTAGGTCCTATTATTTTTTGCCCCTCAGCATTTCTCCCGAACACATCTACCCCCTTCTTTGGGTCCCAATACAAAAAAACATCTATTTTTTATGAGCGAACGAATAAAAAAAAATTCGCTAAATATTCAGAGTTTATTGCTTTATTTGCTACCTGCTGGTGTTAGTAAAGCATCGTGCTCTTATTCTCTTCGTTTCTTATATCTGAATAAAACAAAGGGAGCGTATGACCAGGTATGAGCAAAGCAGAAAAGGGATAGAGGAAATTTTTTATTCTATAGCAAGAGAATATATTCAGGGAGGCGAAAAAGCACACTCATGCAGGGCTCTAATTGCAATTTATACTTTTAAGTGAATTTGTGCGTTTTTTGCTCGTAGTATCCAAACCACTGCTTGGATAAGTACGATTTAAGTAAGGGCTGTTAGTTTCGCAAACTGACGCAGCCGCTCTGGGGTGTTCGAGAAAAAAGTTCTTCTCGACATCTTCGGTCCTGTTCGAGTCGGCGATGACTATCGCATCCGAATGAACCATGAGCTGTATGAGCTCTACGAAGACATTGACGTAGTTCGGCGTATAACTGTGCAGCGACTACGCTGGCTGGGTCATGTCCATCGTATGGACGACGAAGCTCCAGCGAAAAAGGTGCTAGGGTCGCTGGTCAACGACGACGAGGGAGACCATGCCTCCGATGGATGGACCAGGCTGAGGAAGCCCTAACCGCACTTGGTGTATCCGATTGGAGAAGGCGCGCGCAAAGCAGAGGCGCCTGGCGAGAGCTGATGAGGTCGGTCGAAATCCGGACACGGGTTGTTATGGCCACCTAAGCAAGTAAGTAAGTTAGTTTCGCTCACTTTTTAACCCTCTCACTTTTTTAAAAAATTTGAGCGCACTCAGAATGCCGCTCAGAATGTAAGCTCATAAAAAGTGAGCTATTAACAGCCTTGGTAAAGGATGTAGCCTTAAAGGCTGACTTTTGACCTTTTATTTGGTATAACAATCGTTCTTCTGCGATTAGTGGTTTGCATACAGCGAGTTTGTATGTACCACCTTGTTCAAAAGGAAAGGTTCATTCAAACTGTGAACCGGACTTAACTGTCCGATTCGAAAATGTTTGTGGGTTGCCACATGTGTCTATGACAAGGCTGCCAAATATCAGCGTCTCTCGTTGACGTTTGGTAAAGTGACAGTGTTTTGTTTACAACAACTTTTTTCGAGACTTCGATTTTTACGATGGAAGAAAATTAACAGAAGAAAATATTGAGCAACGAGTTTGTATCAAACTTTGTGTGAAAATGTGAGTAGTCCCCGACGGGGACTACTTTGAAGGCAACAATATTGATTTGGATGAATAAACTTATGTGTGTGTGATATATTAATACCCTATAGGAACAAACTAACTTGTTTTTAAAAACAACTAATTAAAAAACTAGTTTAAAATAAACCAGTGTATGAACTACTTTGAATTATATTAAGGCAGCATCCACTTCAATTCTAAATAGTTTTTATTGCATTATATATGAAGTAATCGAAATACTACTTAAAAACAAGTGATTGATAAACTACTTTGAATTATATTAAGGCGGCAACTACTCTGAATTTGATTGCAAATTTTGGTTTTAATTGCAAATTTTTATTAGATTACAAGTTTATATATATTTAACCATGTTATTTCATCAAATATTATTAATTTTAGGCCATCAGCAAAGTTTTCAATTGATTATTTTAAAGTAATTAAAAAATAATTTAAATATAACTAATTTAACAAGAAGTTGACAATATATGCAGACGAAAGTCAATTGACTTATTTAGCGGACATCACCATACAAAATATGTTAGTTCGTTCTATGGGAAAAAGTCAGAATTTCAACTAATTGTGGTTGACAAAAAACTACTTTATCAACTACTTTTAAATTAGTTGATTTTCCTACAGGGTATATATATAAAACTTGATTAGTGTTTGTGACAATTACAATGACAAAAAAAATTATAGAAATAATAGAGTATTTATTATATCAGACTAGAAATATGTTCGTATATTCGTTACATGCTGTAAATATCGGTGCGATTTTGTATTTATCGGAAAAGTGAATATTGTACTTCGAAAAACTACAACGTGCTTAAAAAAAAATTTTAATTAAGGAATGTTTATTATTTTAAAATAGTTAAAAAACTTTAACTTTCCTTAAAATCCACTACAAATTCCTTCAGGTCTTTAATCTATAATCTTATTATCATAAAAATCATAAATGTTGTTGAAAATAATAATTTTAACTATAATATTTAACTTTATTTGTAAATTAATTATGACCTACTTTCATAAGTTTTAAGTTATGTGTTAATATAACTCCAATAATTTTTCAATTATTAAAGGTTATATTTTATCGAGCTCGAGGTCAATGTTGCTTTCCGAAGAAATCGACGGAATAACAACTAACAACAACAATACCCTATATAGAGTATCAATCACATAGCAGACTAGACAGCTGTTTCGTTGGCCGCTACACCAACTCATCAGTAGCCTTTTATCGTGATTCTTGCTGTGATCCACAAAGCTCTTAATTTTCTACTTGTTTCACGAATGCAATTAGTAAATTACCCTGAATTGCGGTACGAGAATACAAATGATATGAAAGCAGCTTAAAGTTCTTCTAATTTGTGAAGAATACTTTCAGGGAAAGTATGTTCTATTATTCGAAGATAGATTAAAGCTTTTCTAAATACTCAAAGATTTTGTTGTGCTAGTTGTTGTTGCTCTTCTATTTCACAGTCGATCTTAGCTTCAGCAGTTAGCTGATATTAAACTATGACGACATGAAGATTTGTTTCTTTTGAAAACTTAGATTTTTAACTTATTGTGTGTAAACACACACAAATAATCATATTTTCATTAGTAAAAATTTCAAGCAATACTTAAAAAAAAATTAAATTTTAATACAATTTAAAATTTTTAAAACTGAATTCAAAAATTTTGTTGTGACGTAACGCACGAACTTCTCTCCTCCCCTCCCCCCCACACTTTAGCAAATGTTCGACCACCCCCTGAACAGCCCCTATACATATGTCAAAAATTAGTCGGAATTTTCGACTTGATGTTCTAATGTTAGTGCAATATTAAAGTTTGGGGTTAAAATGATTAACGTATCCGAGTAGCTCAGCAGGGGGAAATAAGGGGATATGTCCCAATTGTAATAAAGGGTAATGATGGAGGTATTGAAAAATATATCATAAGCTACGTAGAGAATAAAGGTTAAAAATTAGAAAAAAATTTATCACATGAATAGCTCCAACATGTCTCCCCACCCTTAAGGAGGGACATGACATTCGCGGCAGAGAAAACAGAATCATTTTTAAAAATTCATAACTCAGTCAAAAACAAACATTTTTCCAAAATTTTTTTTATTATTGTAGAGAATTCAACAAATTACAAGAAAAAAATTCAAAAAAATATGTTTTTCACTCCAACATGGTTTTATAGAGCTCCAAACTGGCGGCAGAGAAAAAAACGGGGCCTCGTGGTTGCAGCGCTGGCAGTTGCAAAAATTGTCCGATCTGGAAAAAAATTACATTTTTAAATCTTAACAAAATTGGTTATCGTATGACACGAGCTTTTTTTTAAATTTTTTTCCAATTTTTGGTGATGTTCCAAATTTGAAAGTGTGTTTTTTCGAAAAAAATATTGACTAAAAATTCATAAAAAATCGAAAAAAAATTAAAAAAAGGGTCGTGTCATACGATAGCGAATCAAGTTTAAAAAAATACAAAAAAAAATTCGTCAAAAAATGAACCCGCTAGTGCTGCAACCAGTACGAAAAACATGGTTTCGAGATAAACGCGTTCAAAGTTTGTGAACAAAGGAAAAAAAGGTTACCTTCAATCTGCCATGCCTGCTTCCTACTGTATGCCTTCGTTATCTTGTGTTGTGCTGTTTCTTATAGTTTTTTTGCAATCGTTTAGCAATTCGGGCTTTACCCTTCACCCTTCAAATAGGTACGAAATAACAACCACCAAAAGTCAGGTCGCAAGTAAAACAAGTATATACCAGCTGCCCTACGTAGGTAGCGCAAAAATTTAAAATGCGCTCTCACTAATCCGGCTGTAACTTTTGAACCCGTAGGAATTTTTCCATGAAATTTTCTTAGAATCTTAAGAATATTTACTAAAATACAAAATTATTAAAATATAAAAGTCGATTTCAAAAAACTGCCAATGTCATGTAACCCCTTAAATCATTTCTAAGCTACTCTAATTACTTTTCATATACAGAACTCAAAATTGAACTCAAATTAAAAAATTTGTAATTATTATTATGAATTATTGTTTTATTGAAATTAAATTCGCATATCAGTTCACATAGTGAATTACATTTTCAAAATAAAAGTAATGAGTGGCAGAGTTCATACTTTTATTTTGCGATTTAAGATAAGAATACAATAGTAGAAACAAAATTTTTCAGTGGACTTTACGCATATTTTATCAGTTACATAAAACCCATGTGTGCAGAACCGTTTGTGTCAGCCAAATTAAGTACGAAAATTGTCATCTCGGTTAATCCACATCAACACATTATTGACAAAATTAAAAATAAGTGAATTCAATATCTTTCAGGGGAACAGGGGGCGAACCTTCACATGGCAGCGTGTCTGACCGCCTCAACCTGGCGAGGCCAGCATTATCCATGTCAAAATCGTCTCAAGTCGACTCAAACCGCCAAGTGGTGTTCCCTGGGCAACAGCAAACTGGCATCCGTCAGTTTGACGGCTAATTTGAGCGGCGGGTCGCTCCATAGACCTTAAACATGAAATGTGCGCAGAGTTTGGGTCCCGCCACATTACTACTGCCCAATGAAAACTAAACTAGCCTCGGATAAGAACCCCAATTACGTTGACGACCACCGAAAACGAAAAACGGACAATGATTTACGGATATTCACCTGGAATGTCCGGACCCTTTATAGGGAAGGTGGTCCAACTGGCGGAAGCTCTCAAAACAATAAAATCTGACATCACCGCCATCCAGGAAATGCGATGGAAATGGCAATGCTGCTCTAAACAAGCACACTGCGATATCTACTACAGCTGCCATGCGGAGAGGCGCGAATTCGGATGTGGATTCGTCGTTAGCCGGAAACTGCGCCACCTTGTTTCCCAGTTCACACCTGTGAACGAAATATTGGCCACGATCCGCATCAAGGCAAAATTGTTCTTCATCAGCCTTATTTGCGGGCACGCCCCGACGGAGGAAAAGGACGAAGCCGTTAAAGACGCTTTCTACGTTAGTCTTGAGGACGTATACGACCACCTTCCGGTCCATGACGTGAAAATAGTCCTCGGCGATTTTAATGCGAAAGTCGGAAGGGAAGGCATCTTTGGCCCCACTGTCGGTCAGTTCAGTCTTCATGAGACCTCCACGAACAACGGTCTAAGACTGATCGACTTCGCCGCTGTACGAAACATGGTAGTTAGTAGCAACAGATTTAAGCACCTCGACATCCACAAGGCCAGCTGGCTGTCCCCGGATCAAAAAACGCGAAACCAAATTGATCATGTTGTAATCGACGGAAGGCATGCCTCTAGTGTTCTAGATATGCGTACATTTCGGGGGGTCAATATTGACTCCGACCATTATCTTATTGCAGCCAAGATCCGCATGCGATTATGCAATGCGAAGAACATATGCGCAGGAATGCAACGAAAGCTAGATGTCGCTAACCTGCAATTACAACGACCTGCCGAGGCCTACTCCGCTCAACTCTCGGTTAAGCTCAACCAACCAACCTCTGGACCCGACGACGCCGGCGGACTTTGGGCGCATATATCCCACTCCATACGCGCTGCCGCTGAAGAAGTCATTGGTTTCCGGCGCCCGCAACCTCGGAACCAATGGTATGATCAGGAGTGTCGCATCGCGACTTCAGTAAAAAACGCCGCATATAAAAAACGCTGCAGTCAGCTGCAACGCGAGCCGTGCGAGAAAACTACCGCGAAAAGAGGAAGGAAGAGAGGCGCCTTTTCAGACGCAAGAAAAGAGATCAGGAAAAGCGTGAGCGTGAGGAACTATAGGTATACCAGGGCAAGAAGGATGCACGAAAATTCTATCAACAGGTTAAGCGTATAACCCAAGGTTTCAAGCCCGGAGCGTGAGCGTGAGGAACTATAGGTATACCAGGGCAAGAAGGATGCACGAAAATTCTATCAACAGGTTAAGCGTCTAACCCAAGGTTTCAAGCCCGGAGCGTGAGCGTGAGGAACTATAGGTATACCAGGGCAAGAAGGATGCACGAAAATTCTTTCAACAGGTTAAGCGTCTAACCCAAGGTTTAAAGCTAGGAGCATCCACTTGTAGAGATGAAAATGGAGATCTGAATACGGATACACAGTGTGTTCTTCGGATTGTGCAGACAGCACTTCTCCAATTTACTTACTGGCGACGACTCCACCAATGCCGCCCATGGAGAGCGCTGTTCAGTATCACCAATCGACGATGACGGAGTAGAAGTATCACCACCTAGCCATGAAGAGGTTCGAGTTGCTATCCAACGACTCAAAAACAATAAAGCAGCGGGTGCTGACGGCCTGTCAGCTGAATTGTTTAAAACCGGCGGCGATGAGTTAATAAGGCGCATGCATCAGCTCATCAGCAAAATATGGCTAGCAGAAAGCATGCCCGACGATTGGAACCTCAGCGTACTGTGCCCTATACTAAGTGCTCCAGGTTTCAGCCTGCCTGTCCCAAGCCAGGATAAAGGAGGAGGGTTGGTTATGGGATACGTCCCATGCCGTAAAAAGTTAGAGCCAACCAAGAGCTCGGCGTGGCGCCCATCTTGGTAGCAGGTCAATATGTATATCATATTGAAAAAAGCCTGCGATGGAATAGCAATGGTCCATAAAACTTGTTAGCACGGGGATAGTCAAACCCGTCGAAAAAATGAGGTGACCTTATCTATCCACGGCATGGAGACATGGCCTATATGGTCAACAAAAAGACAAAAAAATTGTGTCTTAGGGCACAAGGAGTGTCACGTATGTGGGCACAAAGGCGACCTGTGACGCTAGGCACAGGTCAAATTAAATCGTAGGCACTTCATATAGGGTATGGTGATAAACCATGCCTTGTATGGAAGTGCCAGTCAGATACGAAACAGTGCTATGTGCACAGTCAAAAACAAAAGTTCTTATATATGTATTATATATGTAAATAAGAATTTTTTGTCTCTTTGCTGGGATGTTGTAGACCCCCATTTTCGACGGGACCGAGTTGCCCAGGTGACTCTCATGGGTTGGCCCTTCGGGGAGACTCGTGCTGGCTGTGGTTTGTGCACATCGCTTGCATAGGTCTAGATTGACCGGCGGGGTCGCGCAGTAGTACGACCGGGCTGGCATACCTGCTTAGTATGCAAGAGATTGGATAGGTCTCGTGGTCTCAACCAGTAGATGGTAATGAAGGTACGCCATCTACCGGTAGCTAAACTGGTACTATTAAGGGCAGTATGGAATTCTTATTGCATACTGCTTTTACAGAATAGGGCACAGAGTAATGCTTTTGTGTTTATGAATGTGACATCTAGTACGTGGTTGCTTTTCTAGTGTCACTTGTATAATACAGGTCTGTGAATAGTATTTCAGGTGCACATATTTTTGATGTGCATTTTTTAATACTATATGTTCATTCATGAACTATAACTCCAAAGTCTGTGGATCCAGAGGAATTATGCCTCAATTGGCAGGGGTCCTTTATAAAAACACAAATGAAGGATTTCTGTGCCCTATACTTAAGAAAGGAGATCCAACAATCTGCGCCAGTTATAGAGATATCAGTCTTATTTCCATCGCATATAAGGTTCTCTCAAGCGTACTGTGTGAAAGATTAAAGTCAATTACAAAAACACTGATTGGATCTTATCAGCGTGGCTTTCGACCTGGTAAGTCCACCATAGACCATATTTTCACTCTACGACAAATCCTGGAGAAAACCCTCGAAAATCAAATTGACACACACCATCTCTTTGTCGATTTTAAAGCTGCGTTCGATAGCCCGAGAAGGGATTGCCTATACGCAACAATGTCTGAGGAGTTCGGTATACCTGCAAAGTTGATTAGCCTTTGCAGGATGACGTTGAGCAACACACGCAGCTCCGTCAAGGTAGGAAATGACCTCTCCGAAACCTTCAATACCGAAAGAGGTTTCAGGCAAGGCGATCCACTGCCATGCGATCTCTTCAACGTCATCATGGAGGGGACGAAAGGCCGGTGTGCATCGTAATGGCATCATTTTCTGTAAAGGTGTCCAGCTCCTTGCGTACGCTATGATATTGATATTGTTGGCAGAACCAAAAGAGATGTTACCGCTGCTTTCGCGGCTATCGAAAAGGAATCAGCCAAAGTGGGTTTAACGATAAATGAGGGTAAAACAAAGTATATGCTGTCTACAAACAAGGGAGCACGGCGTTTAGACTCCCACGTTTCATCCGGCAGCTATAACTTTGAAGTAGTCAAGGAGTTTGTAAACCTTGGTACCGCCATTAATTCCAACAACGAAATCAGCCTGGAGATAAAGCGAAAAACAATAATTGCTAATAGGTGCTACTACGGACTCAGTAAGCAACTAAGTTCCAGAGCCCTCTCCCGATTGACAAAACTAACACTCTACAAGACGCTCGTTCTACCTGTGCTGCTTTATGGCGCTGAGGCATGGGTAGTTTCGCAAACTGACGCAGCCGCTCTGGGGGTGTTCGAGAGAAAAGTTCTTCGCAAAATCTTCGGTCCTGTTCGAGTCGGCGATGACTATCGCATCCGAATGAACCACGAGCTGTATGAGCTCTACGATGACATTGACGTAGTTCGGCGTATAACTGTGCAGCGACTATAGGATAACTGTGCTCGAGGTCAACGAGGTCAGGTCGAGCTGGTCAACGACGACGAGGGAGACCATGCCTCCGATGGATGGACCAGGCTGAGGAAGCCCTAACCGCACTTGGTGTATCCGATGGAGAAGGCGCACTTTTTTCCAAAAGTAAAAAATCATACCTCTATTAATTTAAATCTGATTATCATATTTGATAACTCGTTTTAAAGAAAAATTAAATGAAAAGCGAAGTGCGTACCAGTTTTTAGAAAATTTGAGTTAAAAAAAAATGTAATTGGCTTGTTTTTTGGAAAAAGAACACTATTTTTCCATATAAATCAAATTTTTAATATATAGGTCGTTACAGGCACGTTTAAATATCAATATTTTTTCCTGAAAATTTCACAATTTACTTCTTACTTCTTCTTACATGCATGGAACAATCGATTTTCTATCCGTTTTCGAGGTAATCCAATTAAAAAGTCAGAATATTTCATTGCGGTCACCCAGGTGGGTATTGGTAATCCACGTAGATAAAAAGACAAATTAAAAAAAAAGATATAAAGAAACATCTGTTTTGTTTCGATCAAAATGTCCAAGAACGTTCAAACAGTCCATAGGATGACACATAGTTGGCTTTGATAGATTTTTTCCATGATTTTAATTTAGTACCAACCTTCAAACAATACGTATAAAAATTTGACAACAATCTGACAATTGATTCGTGAGTTATAACATTTCGTGCGCAACTATTGTTATTGAAAAAAAAAAAAAATGGAAAAACGGTGAATTTCCAGTTTTGATAAAGCATTTAATTTTGATGAAAAAAAAATACAGTAGATACCAAACAAGGGCTTGATAAACATTATCCGGACTCTGCACGAGCTAGCTGACATTTTAAAGATATCAGATGGTAGTGTTTTTACCATATTACACGAACATTTGGGTATGCGAAAGCTCTGTGCAAAGTGGGTGCCGCGTGAACTCACAGTCGACCAAAAACAACATCGAATTGATGCTTCAGAGGAGTGTTTGGCTCTGTTGAACCGCAATAAAAACGAATTCTATCGTCGATATGTGACAATGAATAAAACATGGCTTCACTTTTACACACCAGAATCCAAAAGACAGTCACAAATCACACAGACACAGTCACAAAAAGACCGTGTCACAAATCGATGAAAACGATGGCAAAATTTAATGAATTGGGCTTTGAATTGCTACCCACCCACCGTATTCTTCAGATTTAGCCCCAGTGACTTTATCCTGTTTTCAGACCTCAAGAGAATGCTTGCTGGAAAGAAATTCAAGTCCAATGATGAAGTAATCGCTGAAACTGAGGCCTATTTTGACGAGAAAGAGAAATCGTACTATAAAAATGGTATCGAAAAGTTGGAAAATCGTTATACTCGTTGTATAGCTCTCGAAGGCAACTATGTTGAATTATATAATCGAGTTTTATAAAGATTTTGTTTTTTGTCTTACTTATGTTACGGGCTTATTGAATGACTAAGCGAACGAGCGAAGTTTGCTTGACCGCACCACGTCAAATGTTTAAAAAAAATGTTTTAAATAAAAAAAATCAAAGTTTTGACCGATTAATATTTAGTTGGACCTCCATTTGTATTGATTGCTGCAAAAATTCTTTCAGGGAGTGAGTGAAATAATATTTTGAGTACATGTATTTCTAAATTTAGTCACGCCTGCAAAATTGAAATTTTTTATTCCGATATCGTTTAATATTGGCGTCAGTTTCCATAAACAGCTCGTGTAATCATGCCCAAACATTTTCAATCGGGTTCAAGTCCGGACTTCTAGCTGGTCAATCAAACAATGGTGATAAAAAAAATCCTTCGACTCGTGTGAAATGTGAATCTGGCATTATCTGTTGAAATATTAAGTCAACGTCATAATTTTTTTCCAAACAAGCAATAAGAACATCGTCCAACATTTCAATATACTTTTTGGAATTCATTTTTGTAGAAATAAAACAATGTAAGTTTGCCATCAGAGAAACCATGCCATATCATAATGGATCCACCGCCAAAGTTCCGACTCATTCTTGGTGGGTTATTTACACGTAAATCATGCCAATAGGAGCTAAATGCATCGGGTCCGTCGAGATTAAATTTTTTTCGCCCAAAAAAATTACATTGCGCCAATTTTCAGTCCAGCTCATGTGCTTTTGTGCAAATTCTAATTTGGCTGTTTTATGTATAGATTTCAGTTGTGGCTTTTTTGACATTTTTTCCCCAGTTATGGGCCTCCGGGAGTTTTTTAAAGAAAAATAGACACCGTTTTAAAAATTTTTTTTTGAAGCCGTTTCAAATTAGACTAACATTTTTTTACATTTTTACATTATTAAAGTATAACTATTGAATATTTATCCCTGACATTTTGGTCTAAAAATATTCGTTGATAAAAAGAAAAGAGCAGTGCCGCAAAAGACCTTAAAATTAATAATAAAACCTGAACATTTCTTTTCGATTTAGTAAAGATCTCTTGGGTGTTTAATCGTTTAATTTTTTTTTTTTTTTTGATATATACTTTTTGATTTATAACCTAAAACGACCTAAATTTTGTGCCATTTGGTAATATTTTTCAAAAATCAACGGTTAAACACCCCATAACTCTTTAACAAACCGGACAATTTTTTTTTAAGTTTACTCCTTTAGAATCGATTTCATATATTGCCCGCGGTATGAAAATTTTATGGCGAGTGAAATCGAGCGTTATCTAAAAAATCAAGCGTTACGCAGTCAGCGTTAAACCAACAAAATGCATACTCACAGCAGAGAAATACCAACGAAGAAATACCAACAAAATACACACAACAGCAATTTGGTATTGTTTTGCAAATTGAATTGCAAATTTTTGTAAAACTGCAAAAGTACTGAGCCGATTTTTATCAAATAAGTTTTAGAATATTATATTTGTCCTACAGCACATTTTCCTTTCAGAATTTTAAAAGTAAGTGTTAATTAAATAAAATGTAAAGATTTATATGAAATCATCCCCGATGCCACGCATTGCTTGGTCGTTTTCTTTTAACCAGCTTGTGCTTGCGAGAGTTTCAATAAACTCCACGTTGCTCTCTCTTCTCTTTTTCTCTCTTCTCTTTTTATAAGCATTTATTTAACTTGCTTCGTTCGTATGTAGGTATGTATGTCCGCCAATCTTGCAAACAATTTTCGACAGCTTGTGGGCCTCCGATTAAGCTAAAATTTAGCATACATGTGTAAGCCCGGTGACAATGCAATATTATGAACATTTTTTTTACCACACCCCCTTTTACCGCCTACAAATTAATATATCTTTAAAACTACCGGCATGTTTCAGCTGAAATTTTGGCAGTAAATGTCCTTCAAGTATTGCATGTGTTAGAAAAAAAATGCTGCCCACAAATCAATAAAAATGCTATATCTCCAAAACTACTGGGACGATTCAGATGAACTTTTGGTAGTAAATTTCTTTCAAAAAGAAAATGGGGATTAAGAAAAAAATTTGACTACAACCCAGTTTACCGCCCACAAATTCATATATCTCCAAAACTACCGGGCTGTTTCAGCTAAAATTTTGGCAGTAAATATCCTTCAAGTATTTCATGGGTTAGAAAAAAATGTTGCCACACCCTCTTTTACAAAAATACTAGGCCGATTCAGTTGAAATTTGGCAACACACATCAAGTAGAAGATAGGGGTTTAAATTTGGCCACATCTCCTATTCCCGCCCACAAATCAATAAAAATGCTATATCATAATAAAGCATATTATGCAATAAAAAATGTAAATGGTATAAATTATGTTAATATGTACTGTTAAGGTTAATGGTCTAAAAACTTAAAATGCTATATGTAAGGCTTTCAAAATAAAAGATGTTCATAATAAAACTGCAAGACTAAAATGTAAAAAATAAAAAATATATAAAAAAAAATTTTTAAAAATATGCTTTTATTTAAAAACGTGAACAAAAAAGAAAATAAATTTCAGTGACATTTGCTATATATGTATATCGTGGATATATTCTAGATTCAGAAGAACCTCTTTCTTGGTTACCCATTATCAATAAAAGCGTACGTAAATAGGTAAGTTCTAGGGACGTATATAAATTTAGAAATTTTCAAAATGTAAAATACATTTAAATTTTAAAAGCTTAAGGCACTGATATTCTGCAGTAACCTGTATAATGGATTGCGAATTTTAACCGATTTCAATTAAATAAAACTTGCTGGATTTACAATTAGCTGACTTTTTTTATTGCTACGACATAACGGGACATTAAATACAAAATATGTTCACAAATTGATCTTAAAAAGAAAAAATATGAAAAATTTAAGCAAATTTCCTATTGTTGCATCATACAGATGAAGGATGTACCATAATGCAATTTTTTAAATAAGACGTTAACTCTTTCGGTTATTCTATGCCATATGGCATGGTAGCTTTTTAGTGCTTGCTTTAAGGCAAACAACTTTTGGATGCTATTTCTTTTATATTTTTCTTTGAAAATTTTTATACAAATTAATATAAAAAAAAAAATTTTGATTAGTGGACCCAGGAAACTATGAAAGTTCAGAAAGTGAGCGTGCTTATCGAGTTTCCTATTTTACAAAAAAATTTCACTTCGTACTTTTATATATTCCATTACAAAAATTACTTTAAATGATAACTTTATGTAAGTAATTTAGAAGATAACCATTGCTTAAGTAAGTGCAAAAAAGTTGAATCCCAAACATATGTAGGTCTATTAGGCTGTACGATTTTTTTTATTTCGTACTATGTCATATGGCATAGATTTTACCCAACGGAAATAACATTTATATATATATATATAAAGAATAAAATGGCAGCGGGAAAACGTTTCTTTTTTATTTTACTTAACGGTTCCCCAATATATCATTTGGTTAAGAAGACTCGTAGTGGTTGGTCGTTTTTCCTTTTAAAATTACTTAACGGTACTAAAATATTTCATTTGGTTGAGAGAACTGAAGCTGTTGGACGCTTTTTATGCATAAATTTGATTTCTAATTTGCGTTATAACGATGTCTTGTAAGCTAAACATATATATTTTATAATATTATTAAAATAATTTAGTTAATTTTCATGATTCAGAATTATCCGATTTTGAAGATGATGAAGAAGAAGGAAATTATGTTTTGGATACGTTTTTGGAAACTGTAAACGATAATAAAAACAATTCCTTTTTAATCGAGAAGCTAACTAATCCGGATGGGAATAACGATTTATTTGACAAAAATTTAGGTGCGGGAGATTATTTATTGGATTTGGTTGAAGCTACGGATACATCATTTCAAAAAATCCTTAATTTTCGATGGACTAAAAGAGCATGGAGCATTCTAAGCTCAGATTTTTCTGAAAGTTATTCTAAACAAGATGTAGAAAGTCCTGTTTCATATTTTTTAAAGTATTTTCCATATGACTTTATTGACACGATTGTTCAGGTAAGAAATTAAGAAATTAAGCCGGAACTGCAATTAATGTTACAAGAGAAGAGATTCTTACATAAGTGACATTAGAAATTATTATTGGAACAATTGGATATCCTCGATTAGCGTGTACTAGAGTAGTGCTACTGAAATGCCTTTCGGAAACACATGACAAAAAATAGATTTCATTCAATACGGACTAATCTAAAGTTCAGTGCAGAGGAGAGCTCGAATGACAAACTTTATAAAGTTCGCCCGCTTATGAATACGTTCTTGAAAAGAAGTTATGATATTCCAAAAGATGAGAACGTTTGCTTTGATGAAATGATGATTCCGTGCAAAGTAAAAACTGGGTTGAAGTAGTACAGGGTTGTCAATATTCGAAGCGCCCATCTGGCAACACTGTAACTTTCCGCAGTGATGCCAAATCGACTAATGACATACCGCGTTTGAAGCGTCATTCCAAGCAAATGTTTACAATGGAACAGTACACCCCACGCGAACGCTCTAAAATTGTTGAAATTTACATTCAACAAAACAAGTCAATAGTGAAAACTCAACGTGCTATCAAAAAAATAAATAAAGTGAAAAGTGCGCCTTCCAAGAAAACAATTTATCGTTTGTATGAAACTGAAAATCCACAAGAGATTCAAGAGGTACCTCTTCACGATGCAAAAGTCACTGTTTGGTGCGGCGTTTGTGCTAAAATGCTCATTGGGCCGTTCTTTTTCGAAGATGATAATGGCCACAGAGTTACTGTCAATCAGGAGCGTTATCGCGATATGATAAACAATTTTTTCATGCCAATCGTTCGTCGAAAGCGTATCAGGCACTACTGGTTTCAACAAGACGGCGCGCCACCACACACAAGCCGCACTACAATCGATTTTTTGAAGCAATTGTTCCCTGGCCGTTTGATGTCAAAAAATGGTTTGATGTCAAAACGCCTCCAGACTTCTTTTTGTGGGGTTATTTGAAATCAAAGGTTTACGTCAACAAGCCAAAGACCCTAGAAGAGCTGAAAACCAACATCCGTCAAGAAATAACCGCCATTCCCATCGAAATGTTGAAGAAAACCATGGAAAATGCTGCAAAACGGGCACAAGATGTCGTAGAGGCCAATGGCGACCATTAACGAGATATCATAGTCAAGAAATGATGTAAGCAAATCTACTTGAACCCAATTAAATGATATTCATGACGAACAGACAAAAAATTGTGGTTTCTTTGATTTATTTAAAAATAAAATGGGCGCTTCGAATATTGACAACCCTGTATATGCCCAAAAAGCCTATGAAATGGGAAATAAAAGTGTTTTGCTTATGTATCTCAAATGGAATTGTATATGATCTCGAAATATATCAAGAAAAAAATACAATTGTTGGGAATCAAAGTTAGGTTTTTGCTCGGATATTGTCATCACCTCTGTAAAACGATTCCGGAAAATAAATACCACAAAATACTTTTTGATAATTATTTCACAACAATTAATGTCTTAATATATTTGCGAGAAAAGGGAATATGGGCAACAGGCTCCATACGAGGAAACAGAACCGAAAAAGCTCCGATGGCAACAGAAAAGGATTTAAAAAATTTAGGAAGAGGTAGTTATGACTATTGCATTGAAAGGAACCAAAATATTTTCCTTTTAAAATGGCTGGATAGGGGCTGTGTTCAATTGGCTTCGTCTATTTATGGTGATAACGACGCAAAAGAGGGCACCAGATTTTGTGCTAAACAAAAAAAAAAGAAAATCTTTGTTCCACAACCTAACGTTGTAGGTGTATATAATGAATATATGGGAGTAGTCGACAAGATGGACTTTTTGCTGTCGTTATATCGAATTTTCATTCGGACAAGAAAGTAGACACTCAAAACTTTTGACTATTTCACCGACTTAGCAGTATGCAACTCTTGGTTGGAATATCGCAAAAAATAGCGATAGTAATAATATAAGAAAAAAAGATCAAATGGATTTATTACCATTCCGGAATGATGTTGCTGATGGCTTACTAGCATTATCATTTCAAAATCTCTCTCGACAATGAGGAAGACCCAATCTAACTGAATACGTAGATCTTTCCGACCCACCATCAACTTCGAAACCGAGGCTATCATATGAAAGGGCTCCTTCAGTTTCTGTTCGTTTCGATGGCATTGAACATTGGCCGGAATATACAACTGTAAAACGTATATGTAAAGTACAGGGATGCAAAGGATATTCTAGATACTATTGTTCAAACTGAAACGTCCATCTATGAATTCCAAATGTCTCCAGAAATTGTTTCAGAGTATACCATGAAAAATAAGGTAAGTAATATTTACATATATGTATATAAATTGGTTTTCTTATTCCTTTTCTCTTAGGGGCACATACAGAAGCAGACCTAATTATAGACCTGAAATTGGCGGTTAACTTATATTTCTTTATAGTTTTTATGTTTTATATAAAAATAAAAATTTTATTTTTGTTTTCTTTTATTGCATTTTGTGGATTACAATTAAAATGAATATAATTATTTTAAAAATTAAAATTATCTTTATACTAGGTGAGAAATAGGTATTTTATGCCCACACTTAACCCTTTCAGAAACATAAGTTTTTCGAAATTTATCTTTTTAATTTTCTCTTGATTTAGTCTAATAACGATTTAATTAAGCCAAAAATATACACAAATTAAAATTTTTCCTCTTGGTGACACATATGCCATATGGTTGTGAAAGGGTTAAAATTGATTGATTTTAAGATTGATAAAATTGGATTTGTATATTTTTAAAAATAAAATCTTTAATTGCATCAAAAATTTAAATTTATATTTTGGTATTTTTTTATCCTTTGAGTACATTCTATGCCACATGGCATGATGCCCAAAAACCACTTTTGCAAACAAAAATAAAACAAATGACTTTTGATTATTCATTACGTAGGCCTAAACAGTAAAAAAATGGAAACGAATAATTTTTTAAGTCAAAAACAAAAAAAAAGTACCGAAAGAGTTAATTTAGATTTAGGTTCTGGTAGAACACCGGGATCAACTAAATATGGTACAACCATTGATGCGATGTTTTCACGATTACCTTAAACTTAATATTATAGTATTTGATAATGACGTTACAATTAGGCTGGATTCATTGACCACCTTCAGCAAGTCTTACAAGTTCTTTTTTTATACGAAGTTCTTGCTCTCTCCGGTCAGTGAGAGAGACTTGCTGCATGCTCTTCAACTTGATTAATATTATTTTAATTTTCGCAAAAACTTGCTGAAGGTAATCAGTGAATCCAGCCTTAATGAAATTCAGCAATTCACCTCATAATGAATTTATGTAATATACAGTTATGTTCATAATAATAGCAGTGATGTGTACGCCACTGTACTTACTTAAAAATTGTAAAATGTTTACTTGTAACAGCAAACGCTGGTATTTGTTTTTGCAAATACTTATGTTCTCAAAACTAACGGTACATGACTAAGTTCGTTTATGATGTTGTTGTTGTTTTTAAATGGTGATTTGTGTTTCAGTTAAGCTTCTGCAGTGATCGCAATAATAGCAGTGCATTAAATATCGTGTTGTGAAAGCAATAAATAAAAAATAAAAAAGTTTTCTATAATATAATTTAGCAAAAGGTGGCACTGAGAACTAATATTAATTTTGAAAAGTTAATTAGAAGTGTGCATAATTCGTAATATGGGTCGAGCAAACCACTGCACTGAAGAAAAAAGAAATTTGATTAAAAAACTCCGAAATGAAAAAAAAACCTACATAGAAATTCAAAATATAATTGGTTGCTCAGCCAAAATGATTTCTAATGCAATAAAATGGAAAAATAAAGAAGAAACACGTGGACCAAAACGCCGAACAGATGTACGAACGGACCGAAAAATTGTAAATCTTTCAAAAAAGTATCCCTTAATCAGCGCTAATGATATTCAATCTAGCCTTCAATTGCCAATAAGTGCAGTCACCGTTCGAAGACGATTGCTGCAAGCAAATTTACCAGCCAGAAGTCCACGTAGGGTTCCACTCTTGACCAAGCGGCACCTGGCAAACCGATTATCATTCGCCAAATCTCACGTAGATTGGCCTAGTGAGAAGTGGAGAAATATTTTATGGACCGATGAATCCAAAATCGTTCTTTTTGGCTCCAAAGAGCGACGACTGCATGTACGCAGACCGCCAAATACAGAATACAGGCCTCAATATACAATAAAGACCTTAAAACATGGTGGTGACAAAGTGATGATTTGGGCTTGTTTTTCATATTATGGCGTTGGGCCCATATACAAAATTGATGGCAATATGGATCAATTTCAGTATGTTAAAATACTTGAGGAAACAATGCTGCCCTATGCTGAAGAAGAAATGCCCAAAAAATGGGTGTTCCAACAGGATAACGATCCTAAACACACCAGCAAACGCGCCAAGGCTTGGTTTCAAACAAGAAAAATTGATGTAATGGAGTGGCCAGCCCAGTCGCCGGACTTAAACCCCATAGAAAATCTATGGGGGGATATCAAAGAAGCTGTTTTTGAAGCCTCTCCGAAAAATTCTAAGCAGTTGTGGGAAGTTGTTCGCGAGTCCTGGGCTAATATTCCTGTAGAGAGGTGCCATCGCTTAGTAGACTCTATGCAACGCAGATGCCAACTTGTTATTAAAAATAATGGCTACACAACCAAATATTAACTTTTATATGTAATTAAATTTCTATTTTATTTTGTTAATTCATTTTATATTCAGTAATTGATAGACGTTTAATAATTACTGCTAATACTGCTATTTTTATGAACACATGAATTTAATTTTTATTTATTTTTATAGACAAATAAAAACAACCCAAGTAAATCTGAAGGATCTTTTTCTAATTTTTTATTTTCAAAAAGTCAGAATAAGATATTTTAACAAAAAAATATCAGCCACAACAACATTTCTTGAAAAAAATCAACATTTCATTTACCTACATCAATCCACTGCTATTATTATGAACATAACTGTATGTAATAAATATATATTTTAAAATTTAAAAAGTATACAATCCTTTTAGTAATATAAGAGATGCCTTTATTCACCCCTTTTACCTTTTATATGCATCTCAAATTTCAATGTAATCAATCTAAAGGAGTAATCTGAAGTCGCGCGTCGGAGCTGACACGCACACTTATTTTTTTTTTTTTTTGAGGTCAACCAGTCTCCAGATATCTTGCTCACCGCAAATTTTAGGTCTTTCGCGGCATTGCACTTTTCTACCTTATCGACGAATATTTTTAGACCAAAATGTCAGGGATAAATCCTTAATAGTTGTATTTTAATAATATAAAAAAAAATTTCGGTCTAAAATAAAACATAGCTTAAAAAGAAAGTTTAAATATGGTACATTTTTTCTTCGAAAAACTCCCGGGGGCCCTTAATGCTTCGATCCGTGCTTAAAATTTGTTGAACTCATCGTTTTCCAATTGAAAGATTTAGTTTTGACACTATTTGAGATGCGCTTAGTCGGTTTTTAGTGGCTTCTTCTTTTATAGCGTTGCTATTTATAGCTAATTGCAAAAAATTTCTTACTTATTTCTCCGATCTTTTTATTTGGCGGCTAATTGCTCTATTAGAAAACCCGTTTTCTTTTTGCCTTTATTTTATCTTTATTTATTGCCTTTATTTTATAACTTTATTTTTGCCTTTTTCAACATCACTCAAAAAACTTTTCTTTGCCATTTTAATATTTAACCTTTCCAAAATAAGATTTAGCCAAATAGCCAAAAAAGTTTGGCTAAAAAAGTTTGTTTTTGATCGAAGTTGTATTTAATAAAATTGTTCGATTTGCTTACGGTGTTCGATGGTCTGATCATGTTTCAACATACGTGTCTAAATTTTTAAAATGTACATTTCGAGATTTCGTTAATATAAGACTATTACTTTTATTCTATAAATTAATCAAAAAGGGGGCTCCAAGATATTTAGTGGGTAGATTCATGTTTATGCACTCGACTAGAAACCCACAGTTACGTTTTCCTTAAAATTTCGTCGTCTGTTTTTGATCGTTCTTTCCTCATACGCTCTGCACGCTGTTGGAACAAACTACCAGTCTCTTTAAAGAACTTCTCGGCGCAGCCTAACTCTTTTAGAGCTAAACTCATACAATATCTTCAAAACAATAGGCTATAATTATAAAATAGTATTTAATGGGTATGTCGCTTTTTTATGGGTTTTGCTTATAATTATTCTACTGTAACAAGGTTTTTAGTTACATATACACTGGTGGCAATTCCCATAAACTCACATTAATTTTCTCGAATTTTTTCATTTATTTTCAAAAAAAGTTATTTCAGGCAAAACAAATGTATTTGGATATTTACATTTCAATATAAAAACTCATTTAAAAAGACAAATTCAAATATTTTTAATTTTTTGTACTCATTTTTAAACTAAAAGAAATATTTTAAAGTGGCAATTCACATAAACTCACTATATTAATCTTAAGATAAATTGATAAATAAACTTAATTTTCATAGTTGACAAACTTCAAATACTTATTTCAATAATCGGTACTGTTTCCGTTACGTCTTAGAACCTGGGTCAACCTTTTTGGCATGGATAATACAAGGTTTTGCAAAGTTTGAGTCGAAATTCCAGCCCAGACCTCTTTTATTGCAATTTTCAGGGTATTCACTGAATGAAATTGCCGTCCTTTTGCGTAAACACCACGAGCAAGGATTCCCCAAAGGTTCTCTATAGGGTTCAAGTCTGGGCTTCGGGCGGGCCAATCAAGAACATTAATATTTTTCTCGCAAAAAAAGTTCATTGTTTCTCTGGAGCGGTGAATTGCGGCGTTGTCCTGCTGAAAAATGAAGTCTGGACCACAAAGTTCCTCTGCCCTCTCTATCATCATCGTTTCCAGGAGTTCGCAGTAGATGGAGGAGTTCATTCTTTGAGGAACCCATGCAATTTCCGTCATTCCACTAATGCCAAAACCGGCCCAAACCATTACTCCACCGCCTGACGATGCTCGACTCATGCAGACTTCTTTTTCGACCAACTTATCATGCCAATAATATTGAAAGCCATCAGGACCATCTAAATTAAAGCGTTTTTCGTCACTAAATAAAACTTTGGACCACTGTTCACGCCAATGAATATATTTTTCCGCAAATTCCAATCTCTTGGCTTTATGAGCATTAGTCAATGGAGGTTTTTTGAGGCGTTTGGTGTAAACAACTCGGTCTGATTTCTTCAAAATTTGTCGAACACGTCTGCTCTTTATTGGCCAATCGAGACTTCACACAATCTCTGCCGACATCATCTTCTCTTTCGTGGCTAATCGGATTATCTCTCGTTTTTGCCTTGGGGTAACTTTAGTATTTCGGTCATATCTCACGTTTTTACCATAAGATTCGCGTAGTTTTAAATAATTACAAATTAAGGTTTGAGATCTTCCAATTTTTACCACTATTTCACGCGTCGATAGCCCTACTTCATTAAATGCCTCAATTTTAGCTTTTTCTTCAGGCGACAGCAACTTTGCTCTCGGCATTTTCACAATTCTAAAAGAGATGAAACGAGCACGGGCTCTGTAGCCACAAAAAAGACTAAAACACTATAAAAAGTCATTTCTTACCTAGAATTAGCAAAATTTTCGTTAAACTAAGCAATTCAATTAGCTGAATTTATATGAACTGCCACGTTGAAGCACTGCGAAAACATTAGTTCAGTTGAATTTTTGTACGATCACTCAAATGACACGATCACTAAATAACGGTACACATACGGTTATTTTCAGTAAACCAACAAAAACTAATCTCTAAGCAAACTTTCTTTTTTAATTCCAAAATAGAGAGGATAAGCTCTCTTTTTTAAATTAAATTTAAATTTTTTAAACATAGTGTATGAAACATTTAGATAGGGAAGCTGTACATAAAATGGTTTAAGTCTAGATTAAATTCTTGATTTTAGCCATATTTTTTTAACATAGTTTAATAAATTAGTTTTAAATTACTCTAACGCAATTACCTGTAATATTTATTTAGGCCAATAATGCTTTTTATATTACATTGATAAATAAATGAAATGAAATTAAATATTTCACATTCAATATTTGATCGAAACTTAACGGCGAACGAATTGAGAGAAATGTCAAAAACAATGCATTGAAAATGCAGTCCGTCCCGCATTTTTTTCTCCAATTTGTACTATATGCGTACTCACTCACACCAACTGAGTCTATGAATTCGTTCTATTTGAACTGCTCTAGTTTCATTTTCAATGACAAAAAATGAGCAATTTAATGAAGTATCATACAGGCTTAAGTAAATTCATTTTCTTCACCTCCAGTGGCGGACTGGCCGTACTGGAGGATCTGGAGAATTCCAGAAGGGCCGGTGCAATTTGGGGCTGGTTGCCGTGTAGCACATTAGAAAATTATCATTAACAGTTTTAATTTGAACAAAATTAGTTTTTGTTCCACATTTGCATATGTAAAGATATGTAATAATCTTTCAAATAGTTAATATTTTAAAGCACATTTATTAATATACATATCAAATGAAAACAATTTTCCAAACAAACTTATAATAAACTTTTATAAAACTAAATTACATAGCATTTGCTAGTATTCTTGATACTTTTTTATGGAATGGTGAACCATAGAGCTCTTAGAAATAATATAATGAATTTTTTATAGAAATGTTTTCACAAAAAAAAAAATTAAAGGAGTTTCCGGGAAAATACGACAAAAAATGCAACAAAAACGTTAAGAAAAAGAAGATGAAAGTGATAACATTGCTACTGTATTAATTTTATAATCCAAAGAAAAAAATAGTAGAAGGTATATGAATAGAAGAGCATACAAGAACTTCTTGACATTTAAACTCTTTTGAAGCTTATTTTTATTTTACATCAACATTGAAAACTTAAGTTGCTTCAATCAAATATCTGAAGTAAAGTCTTTGGCTCAAGTAAATACAAATAGGCGTGATATTCTTAAAAGAATTATTAACATTATATAAATAGTATGCAAAATATGAATTAGCTTCAGAGAAAATGAACAGAAGGTAGCTTATACGTCACAAGATGAGTTCATTGATCATGGACATTTTTTAGAATTGGTTCGTTTAATAAGTAAATATGATGTTTGTCTCAAAGAATATGTTAAAAAGTCAATAGTGAAGTATGCTATTAACAAATTATAAAGAATGAGGATCCTTAATTTATATATCTTTAAAGGCATGTTATTTATATTTTATTCCCACTTTTTTTTACCCGTTTTATGCTGCTAAAATGCCAAATGTCGCTTTTTACGCCTGCGTGAATTTGTTTAGATATGCGTACAATTTTTTATTTTAAGATTTTGACTAATATTGACAAAGGCTATTGAGCTATCGCTTAATTCATTTACGTTTCTATTTGAAAGGTATCTTCTTCAGAACATGCTGCACCTTTATTTATGACTGGACAATTTATTTTGTCTGAACTTTAACCTTTAGTCTGCACTATGGGCGCTCAGCGCCCCAGACAACCTGTAAATGTAAAAAAAATTACTAAAAATATAAACTCATTATGACCATTTGAAAGATCGAACCTTCAGCTACACATTAGGGAGTTTTCATATTGATATGCATATAAATATGCGAAATATTGATTGAAAATACACATGTGCACCATTCGTACTATGGAGCGAACAGCGCCTCTCTCTATTCATCATATATTTTGCATGGGAATCCGTTTCTTTTCCATTTTCTTTGTTTTTTTTTTTTGGTTCTACACTTCTTATTTTATACTATACTAGCTTTTACTCAGCGCTTATCCCCTAAAAAGTGGGCGCAGCTATAGTGAGGCCACGCTTTGACAGTAAGTTCACATCGATTTTCATTGATGTGTGACTTACTTTGAAAACTATTCCAAAAATTTGGGTGCTGAAAAAGTACCACGCACCTCGTCCAACGCACATAAAATGTTACCATTGTGCAAATTGAGGTCGAATACCGAATTTCGAGGCTGTGCGACCTATTTGATATCAAAAAGCATTTTGATATCAAAAATTTCCCACGCCCTCCTTTCACAATCGCCACCAGACTTTACAGGAATACTCTTAAGACTGCTACCGTTTCCCTGAACACTAATAAAAATTAGCTTAGCGGTTTGGAATCTTTACGTGATATACTCACAAACGTATATACATACATTTATTTTTTATACATAGAAAGATGGGTTTAAAAAGTGGGCGTGGCAACATATATATATATATATATTCCACTATCACTTTACTTACTTACTTTTATACATAGAAAGATGGGTTTAAAAAGTGGGCGTGGCAACATATATATATATATTCCATTATCACTTGTACCGCCCACAAATCAGTAAAAATTATACGCCCACTTATCAGAAATCATTTTAATTTCTGAGTTGTATATATTTTGATAGTGAAACTTCGTATGTAGGTGCAACGGGACCAATTGGCGGTCACTATATATATGTATATATATGCACTAAACTGATGCAATAAACTAACTTACATAAAACTTATTTTGATAGCTTATTTTAAAGGCAATGAAATCACCTTTCCAACGGTATATCAACTTAAAAAAAAAATTAAATGTTTTTTTTGCTCAATTTTGTAATTTATTCAATTTCTTTGCAATGGCACCAAAAACATAAACATACCTTTAAAAATAAAAAAGTTGGCTGTACTTAAAAAATTATACTTCTTAGAAAATAATGATAAATAATGACATTACAATTAGTTATGCAGTATATATCATTGTACTAATAATGATAAATAATGACATTACAATTAGTTATGCAGTATATATCATTGTTTTCTAATAAGTATAATTTTTTTAGTACAGCCAACTTTTATATTTTTAAAGATATGTTTATGTTTTTGGTGCCATTGAAAAGAAAATTGAATAAATTACATAATTGATCTAACAAAAATTTCATTTATTACGCAAAATTCTGAGAAATTTGCACTCAAAGTTGAAATTTGGTAATTTCAACCGATTGATTTCTTCTTCACACGATCACAGCTCGGTAACGGTTCAGTTGGTGGGGTTTGTTGATATACCGTTGGAAAGGTGCCTTTAAAATGAGCTATCAAAATAAGTTTTATGTTAGTTAGCTTTTCTGCTAGAAACAATAACGTGAATCAAAGTCGTGAAATATTAATTAACCCTGTAGCTCCTAAGAATGGGAAAATAGACCCCCCCCCCTCCCATACGATTTTTTGCTCAGCTCAACATAATCTTTCAGCTCCGTAAATAGTTGCACTCAATTGCGGGACACCCTGTATATAGTGACCGCCGCTTGGAGCACATACATACCAAGTTTCACTATCAAATACTTGTGCAACTCTGGAATTACATTTTTTGCATTTGGTTCCGTTTCATTTATAAAAAATTAAAATTTATAAAAATAAGCAAAAACAATACAAAACATAAGTTCACATGTATTATATGTAAATAAATTGAAAAAATAAAAAAAAAAATCGAGGAGTTATACACTTTTTTGTTGAAGTTAATTTAAAAATTACAATTTCCCATATAAAATAGATAAGGGGCGCTGAACGCCCCAAAGTACAGAGATATGGTTGCGTAACAGTACAGACTAAAGGTTAAAAGTATCTTAAAATATTGTAAAACGTTTTGAATTAAACATAATGAAGAATAATTCCTTAAGGTGAGAGGGCCGGTCGGTCAAGTTATTATTTTCCAGGTCAAATTTTAGGCCCCAGTCCGACATTGTTCACCTCACATAGTATGGTAAAGTATGGTCACAAAGTATGGTAAAGTTAAGAGACAAACAAAGAATTCCACCACAATGATAACATACATAATAGCTGCATTCCTGTGGCACTGGATCATATCAAATCTCAGTGGAACAGTTTTAGTTCAACTTTATTACAATTTGGCACCACTCGTGATGTAGTGTCAAAATACGAGTGCGAGCAGTAAGACCAAAACTCGTCGAAGAGTACTTAAGATTTGCCAACTATGTTCGTTTTGAAAAAAAATGCTTAAAGTTGGCAGTATTTTAAGATCAGATATAGAGTCAGGAAAAGAGCTGGTTCTAATTTTTGTTATTGCATTGTGAATAAAATAGAGTCACTCTCTAGACCAAAGACCACAGGAAAGCAGCTAATGATAACTAAAAATAAGTTTTCATAAAAAATGTTTCATTTGTGTTAAAAAATAATTAAAAATTTGAAAAATTGCGATCAATTGTTTGCTTTTTACAGAAAAAAAACGTTAGTTACAGGATTATTGTGATTAAGATTAACAAAATAAAACAAAACCATATTTTCAAATTCAGTTAACGCTTATTTTCAGCGAGTTTATCTAAAATAAAATCCACTGATGGCGTCATATCTCTGTACAGATTTAACAATGTGAGACCGTTTAGTCCATTTTGCAAGATCGTGCTTCTTAAATAAGCATTGGTAAATTAAATATATTGGAAATATTTCCTTTTTGCACAGTTCTAAGGCTTCAAACACTGTCTTTTTTCCATCGCTAGTTTTATTACTAACATTATACCAAACATTCAGTTTCATTTTTAAATCATCAAAATCTCCTTGCAAATCATTTTAATAAAATCCAATTATTTTTTCAAAAACTCCTAAGGCGCCATATCCAGCGGTTTTGTATCGTCAGGAAATAGTGTTGGAATGAATAGTGGAAATAGATGTTTTTAAAATCTATCTCTTAGGTTTGAGATAAATCAAACGCTTGTCAAAAAGTTTTGAGATTAGTGTCAAATCAATTTTAATTTTTTTTTGGCTTTATGCTTAGAGGATAATAAATAAATTCTATACAATATTATATTGTGATGTAACAAATTGAATGTGTAGTAATTTAATAATAAAGTATTAGTAGTTCAACCACAGCTCTATCTAGGGAACTAAACGCCCTTTCACCCTAGTTGGTTATTCAATGGGTGGCGCCATTGTAGTGTTGTTTTCCACTTTTTTTTTTAAATTAAATTTATGCATTTTTTTATTTATGCACTTTTTAATTACTTTGTATTATTATTTATGCTTTTTTAAATTAAATACATGTTATTTATATTGTTAAAAGTTAACAAAAAGCACATATTTCACAAACTTTGTTTTGCTAGTGGGGTTTGCTTAAATTTAACATCGCCCGTTTTTAACAGATCTAGGGACATTTTATGTGAGGGAGATACGCTACCAAGTAGAATGAGAAAATACGCTACCACCTTGTTTCTCACACCATGCTCAAATCGAAGAATTGTCAACAATAATCAACAATTGTCAAATATAAACACATTTATTCTGAACGAATAATTCAACGACAATAGATTTAAAATTTATATTTTGGGTTTTCATTCTTTTGATAAAAATTTGTGATTACTTTTTGTGTGAGTCACTTTGATTGTGTCCTATTTCTCTTTTTGCTACGATAATTTGGGGGGAGGGGGTTAAACCCCAAAATCCCCCTTTGGTTGCGCAACTGTGCTTAACTAACTGCTACTATTATTTTTAAAAAGAACTGTTATCGACGTTTCAGACAAAAAAGAATTGAGTTAAATGTAGTCAAAAACAGCAGAGCAACTTGCATCGAAAGTAAAAACTTTAAATTTCTGATAATTTTTTCTTGCAGTAGGTAACATTAATAAGTTCAAAAATTAATTTTGCTAAGAATTTCTATTGTTTTGAAATTAATGCTATGAGTGATTAATGGTAAATTTTTTAAATTAATTACCCTTAAGAAATTTTGGAAATAAATATGTACTAAAGTACATATGTACTAAATATTTACATACATTAAGTAAAAAGATGCAAGTTGTAGCCTGTTCGGTAGAGATAAGCTTAACCAATGTTAACTTAGGTTATGAACGGGCAGCAGCGGTGCACTTTCGCAGCTGCACATGCAAAGTTATTTTAGGTACCTCTTGCCTGCAAGCTAAGAGGAAAGCCGAGTTGACTTGGCGTTGAATAGTGGTTAAACCTTTAACATGCAAAACATTTAATCAACTACTGCAATATTTGGAAGCCTACAAAGAGCAAATGTATTTATATTACTACTACTACAAATTAATATTATGCATGTAATAAAAATTTTTTTAAAACTATTTATCAACACCTTTACTCCAGTATTCAAGAGAGGAACAAGATGGTATTGTTCAATAGCCCAGTAGAAAAAAGTACTTACATTTTAGCGACATTTTATGAAGGTTAAGTGCTGCAACTCGATATAAAAATGCATTTTTCTCAAAAAGTATTTTAAAACAAGATGTAAATGAGACAATGCCATATTTTTTTCACCAGAACAAATTTCTGAAACACTGTAGAAACCTTAGTACCTTTTTAGTAGAGAGTAATGAAATTGTATAAGGTAAATATCCTTAAAAGTTGCCATCAACATTTCTCTAAGTGTAATGACAATAGAAGAAATTTGTTAATATATTGCGTTATTACTAGGGCCGTTGCGATTAATTGAGTAATTCTCTTGTTGATAAATCAGATTCCAAACTAACTGATTCATCAATTAACCAGTTTTTTGAATTAGTCAAATCACTGATGGGTCGATTAATAGGAATTATGATTATTTCTTTGAGTAATTATTCGATTATTTAGGAATATGATAAATCAAATGTCTTGAGTGAAAAAAAAAATTAGTATTGTTCTTGAAGTTTGTTATTTACTTGTTTTAAATTCATTAAATCTAAAATCTTAAAAATTAATTACTCGATTATTCGCACAGTCCTTACTCTGATTATGCAATTACTCACACATTTCCTTCAGGGCATGTGAGAGAGTTGCTTCTGCGGCACTCTCTCTCTTGTATCTTTCTCTCTCTCTCTCTTTCTCTCTCTCTCTCTCTCTCTCTTTCTCTCTCTCTTCATATGAAGAACTCCAAGCCCGCTCTCAATTTTTCTCTCCTTTACTCTTGCTACAGCAAACCCCTCATTTTGCACGCTTGGCACTCGCTCAATTTTTCTCTCTTTTACCCGTGCAATGGAAACCCCCCTCATCCAGCACGCTTAGCACGCTCGGTCGCACAGTGCCAAAGTCCACTTTCACATTGGTCAAGAATTGGAAGCAATTTTTTTTGGCGTTCTCTTTTGGACTTGATGAAAGCTTTTAGATTTGTCAAGAGTTGAATTCAATTTCATTTCTTTTTTGCTTGTTTTCTGTACATCTAAAGCAAGCGAATGAAAGCGACTGAAGCCAACAAATTAATAAGAGAAAGAGAGACGCACGCCGATATACAAAAATTAAATTGAAGTAATCTGAGAAAAATACGAAAAGAACAAAAGGGAACACGAAAAAATTGACGGTACAGAGACATCGAGACCGTCAACTTTTTCTCCCCTTCGTCGCTTTTGATTTGCAGCGAATCGCCTACAAACTCTGAAAATTGAATTCAATTCTTGACCAATGTGAAAGGGGTCAAAGTGCAGATTTTGCCCAACTCTAGCTTAGGTTATATTTGCAGATATTTTTATGGTAAAGAATTCCTTCATACATTATTTTTACGTACCTTAAATTTTTACCACGTTTTTGACAATTTCTTTTCTTGATTTTTTGCGAATAAGCCATTATTTTGTAAGTCGTTTTTTACTGGATAACAATTAAATAAGCACTGGCAATTGAAATTGAAATGTCAAAACAACCCCAATGTACGACGCAACGGACTTGCGCATGTGTTGATGCGAACGCAAATACAACAGAATTTCTTATCAGCTGTCCTGATATGCGAAAATAAGAATGTTGAATGTAAATACACATAAAGAAGAAAAAAAGATATATATCACCCTTCGCGATTTGGTACGCCTTACTGTATTTTGTAGCACAGCGCCCTCTGGTGTTCAATATATATGGCAAAAAACATAGCGCAAAAAACTGACCGCACCTGAAAACCTCTAAAAAAAAATCATACTTATCGGATGAGTGGTTTGGAGTTTTTTTGCAGTATTTGTACAATAGCGCTCTCTGGTTTTCGAACAAAAAAAAAAAAAATAGCGCCAAAGCCGTTTCCATACTCGAAAACCCCTATATGGGCATTTCCAAAAAAAGTCCACCGTGACCAGAGATGGAAAATGACTTTTCTGAAATTATACCAAACCGAAATAAAAATTGTACCTTTTGGCATCAAATTGTACTCTTTTTTTCTCCATGAATTATGAAACTTTTTGAAAATATTTAATAATTTATTTAAAATAAATAAAAATCAACAAAAAGAACAAACAATTCAATATAGTAAATAAATATAGTAGTGTACATTCACTTTTTGAAATTTACTCAAGAAAATGTGTGTCTTCCTTTTCTTCAACAGATATATTTTCAAAATGCATAGCACTTTAAATTTTTATATTTTAGCAACATTGCCCAGTGGCTTTTAACAAATATTTTGTTTTAATTAAAGAAGAAACTGAATCAGCAAGCAGACGATTTCTGCACCTTGTTTTGATTAAATTTTGGATCCAAAATATTCTTTCAACATTTGCTAAAGAATGTGAAATTGATAACATCCCCTATGAAATTCTGTAAATATTGATCAGTGTGGCAGAGCGTTTGAATGTGCTGTAAACATGGTTGCAAAAAGGCACGGAATACTATGAAATTAAAAAAAAAAGCAAAGAAAGTCGATATGACGAAGATCAAGTGTATGAAGATGTATTTAGTTGTCTACGTGGTAAAAAGTCTTCGTGGTACTTACGTTCTTTTTATAATAAAATTGTACTGAAAAAACAAGAAGTTATAGGCAATTTGACATGTTTTGGCTAAAATACAAAACAAATTCATTGTGAAAAATAAGGGTTTTTTTTTTAAATTTTTTTGAAAATTGGAAATTTTGTGTGAAAGATTCTCTTGTCGTAGATCTTATTTTCACGAAATTTCATGATCCTGCGGTAACTCCTTCTAATTTTGTCCGTGGCTTACACTGTGCGTCGCTCACTGTTTAAAATGGCGGCAACCCCTTAACTTGGCCGATTTTACTTAGGCAACCCAATACCATCGTATTCGTAATAAAATTATCTTAGAAATAAAAATTTTAATGAGAAACCAGATGAGTGCAAATATCGTTTTAAATTACCCTATTCATACCTGGCAAGCCTGTACTCTTGGCCAGAAAATGATAGGCAACCCAATGGTTTCTTATTACGTATGCTTCCTTCTTTCAATTAATATTGATTTCGTTTTGCAAACATATGGGTGTAAAAATCGAAAAAAATGCATTATACTAATTATAATTAAATATAGTCTTGACTTCTTTCCACTAGGCAACCTATTCGCAATATGCTTACTCATGTACAATAATTGTTAAAAAGTACTTTTCATTCGGAAAACAAATGGATGTAGGTCGTTCTATGGTGGGATCTTAGACTATATGTAACGGCAGTTTGGAAATGCCTATATACAAAATTTTCATCCTTATCAGATGAGTGGTTTTGGATTGTTTTACCATTTCTTAAGAGATTTGTACTACGGCGCCCTCTGATGCTCAAGGAAGCACATAAAATAAAATAAGAGTGTGCTTTAGACCACACGACTGAAGTAAAACTTGTTAGCTCCATGTTTATGTATATATATAAATATATTATATACATGTATGCACTTATACATATCAGGGGACAACTGCCCTTCCTGTCCTACCATCGGTACGCCCATGTATATGTATATATGTATAATATATATACATTTATATACATAAACATATGGGGGGAAGGCATCTGCCCTACCTTCGCTACGTCCATGTATATGTATATATGATTATATCAGTGTTGGTACATACTTTTTAAAAAGTCTACGCTGCCGAAAAAAATCGCTACTTTTCCCTACGCTCAAAAAATTTTTTCCCTACAAAACGCCTTACTACTTCTTTTTGTTATATTTGCACTTCAACAAAGAGTATTCAACCATAACGAATTTTATCGTAACATCAATATGTAACTTTAGTATATATAAACACTTTAAGATGCATAAATATTAAATTTAGTTCACGGAACAGCTGCTGAAAAAAAAATGCTTGAACCCATATTTAAATTATTTTTTTGTTTAATTTTCTTGTTTAATGTTTAATGCAGATATGAATTTTTACATTTGAATCTAATTAATATAAATAAATATTTGTAAGTTTTTTGTTTGTTTGCTCGTGTTTTATGCACTGCAATATCGTTCATCTGATTGCTATAAAACTTTGTCAACTTATTACTTGCAATCCGCCACACGCCCTTTTACCGCCCCTAAATCAATTAAAATACTATCTTTAAGACGGGGTTTTTTTGTATGAGATTAAAATTTGGTATTTGAGTTCGTATTCATATCGGCACCTGTGCTCAAAATGGGTGTGACATCATATTTACGTCCACTTTCCAGAAATCATAATTCCTGAGTTGTAATATTTTTGATGATAAATATTTTTTCTTTCATAATTCAATAAAAATAAAAAAATGGTTCATAACGTGCGTTATAACTTTTCATTTGATCAAATCTAAGCAATTCTAAGCAATGTAAACAATTCAAAACAATAAATTTTCTTTAACCATGCAGTGATTGAAATTTAATTATGAAATCTTTATTTCTCCCTTCAAAACTATGGGAAAATGCTATACTTACGCCCACTTTTCAGTGAGTACGCGCTAAGCGAAGCTCTCCGGGTATAAGCGAGTATTAAAAAAAAATATAAGACTATTAATTTTGTAAATTAGTATATAATATAATAATAAATTAGTATAACATAATAACTCTAATAAGTTTTCAATTATTAATTAAGAGTTATATTTTCGAGCTCAAGGTCTTTGTTGCTTTCTGAAGAAAATTTTGTTTATTTACAAACATTTATTTTTAAAATACTTAAAAATCAAAAATAACATAAAATGCATGTTATTACATAAAATTCGACTTAAATTTCCCTGCTGAAAATTCCCTACTTTCAGAGAATTTAAAAAAATTTGTCCTTTTCCCTACGTCTATTTTTTTACAATTATTACACTAGCCAACATATTTACGAAAAACATATTTTTTTAAGGTTTTTGCAAAATAGTTTAGCTCACTGGAGGTTTTCGCTATTGCCAAATATTTTGGAAATCGTCATAAAACATATCAAGGTTCATTTTTAGATGAGTACAAATGAAACTTTTTCAAGGTTTATATATGCATAATATATATAGTGAGTGTCACTTAAAATCATACATCAAGTGCAGGCTGACAATTTATTTAATTATTTCTAAACAAAAAATTGTTTTTATGCAAAATTTTATGGGAAAGTATTTTAATGCAATATATTTTATTAATATGCTTAAAAATTTACAAAAATCTTTTTTGTTTTTTTTTAAAGAATAGCAGCAACTTGACACGTGCGAAAAAGTGGTGTCACTTTAAATCGTACAGCTGATCAGATTGTCTCAATTTTGGCGAAAAACTTGATTTTCGTCATTGCGCGAGATAGATACCGTTATGCACATTGTTTTCTAAGATTTCCAAAACTTTTTCGAAATTTTTTTTGCGACAACTTAAAAATATGATGAAATATTTCCATCACCTATCAAATATATCGCACGTCTTTGAATCCGGTTCAGAAGCTCCAAATATGATCTTGAAGCCCCTGCCCAAATGTGCGAATTGTACTCCCTTTTTGGCCTAATATATGAGGTATAGATCAAACGAAGATCAGATGGAGTGTAGTATTACACCGTTTTAAAAAACCAAGGCACTTGACTGCTTCTTTTGACACATCAAAAATGTGATCATTCCACCGAAGATCTGCTTGTATTGAAATGCCTCGAACGTCAAGAGCATCTGACTCCGTAGGATCTACACCGTTCATATTGAGGGGAGCTAAGGGACAATTGATTCGCTTGTGGGTTACCAGACAACACTGGGCCTTGCTGGCATTAAACTCTACTCTATTAGCAAGAGCCCTCTCGGAGATTCTTCCTAAGTCATTATTAAGTGTGTCATTCATATGTTGCCTCTCCTCTCAATCTCCAAAGAGATCATCAAATGAATATGAATGGCAAATGCTGCTGTCATCCGCAAACGAATGAATTGGGTTGTGAGTCAACGACAGAAAGTCGTTGATAAAAACCAGGAACAAAGTTGGCGATAGAACTGAGCCCTGCGGTACACCTGCGTTGATGGCGTGCTCTCTGGACGATATGCCATCGACTACAACATGGATCGTTCGATTCATCAGAAAGCACGTGATCCATCGAACAAAGTTACCACCGACACCATTTGCAATTAGTTTAGACACGAGCGCTTCATGCCACACTCAGTCAAATGCCTTAGAAATATCCAGAGCAACAATTTTGCTCTCGCCGAATAAGTGAACGCATTGGTTCCATTTTTCAGTTAGGAACGCCATAAGGTCACCAGTAGAGCGGGCCCTACGAAACCATATTGACGGTCACTAAGCAATTCATTGTGCTCCAGATAGTTCATAAGGTTGAAGTTAATTACGCTATCCATAACTTTGGCGAGCGAAGAGCATATCGATATGGGTCGGTAGTTTGCGGTAGTTTTGATGGAAATACTCCTGTCCTGTAGGAGATGTTAAACAGGTTACGCAAAAGCCGAGCCAGACTAGAAGCACACGCTTTAAGCACAAGTGGTGGTATGCCATCCGGACCAGAGGCTTTCTTTATGTTGAGGTTTGCAAGGACTTTTTTAACTGCTCTGGTACGAAAATATATCTCCTGCATTACAGAAGACGTTCTTTCAACGAAAGGTAGTGGCTGATTGCTTACTGGGATTGTGGAGCTATGTGCAAACAATCCGGCCAACAGGTTCGCTTTATCAGCCGAGTCCGTGAAGATTTGATCATCTTTTAAAAGAGTTGGAATAGTCGATGACGTCTGATTCTTTACTCTTTTAACAAATGACCAAAAGTTTTTGCTCCCTTTGGGGCAGAGAAGAACCTGTTCTCTGATGCGAGTTTCGTGAAGAAACTTTTCGCGTTTTAAAATTGCATTACAGCGATTCCTAGCCTCAATGCGAAGTCTTTTCGTATCGGCATTCTTATCAGAGCGCCAATTCTGAAAGGCCTGACTGCAATCCTGCAAGTCTCATTAAACCATGAGTGGTCTTTTGGTTTGATGCTTCCCATCTTATTGGAGATGAAAAACTGCATACCCAATAAGATAATTTCTTGCACCATAACAGCCGCGGCATTCACATTTCTGTCAGCGAAACATAATTTCCAATTGAAGTTGCGATAAAAATTATTTAGCGCAGGCCAATTTGCTCTTCCATAAAACCATGCAGTCCTTTTCGGGGCTTCAGGCGTAGAGGTGCGAAGGTTCGAATATGGAAAAACAGCGGAGATGGTGCAATGGTCCGAATTACCAAGAGGTGCGTTGACACTCACATCATATTTTTCATGATGCGACGTCAGAAAGAGGTCTAAGATGTTATGGCTATGCAGATCACTTCTTGGAAAAAAAGTTGGCTCCTTGACTAGTTGAATCAATTGGTTCGATTCAGCAAAAAGCTCAACATTTTGCCCTTCAGGTGTTGTTTGGCCTGAGTGACATAACTAAGCCGAGTTGTGGACATTGAAATCGCCAGCTACAACGATTTCACTATCAGGGAACAACCCCAAAATGTGCGATATCGAATCAGAGAGAGAGTCTAGTTTGTTAAAAGTAGACTCCCTCCCTAAATTCGGACTTCTATAAACGTAGCAGAAACGTAGCGGTCAGGCCCAGACCCCGCTGGCACTGATACGCTACATCCGAACGTATAAAAAGAGCGATGCCCCTATGCGAAGAAAACAATGGCAGTAAGTGTTACCCAGGAATATGAAAATCCATTGGATCTGCATCCTCGCTCACCTGGGTCTCACTTAATACCATTATTTGAGTACAATATGCATAGACCAAAAAGAAATTCGCCATTCGACATTCTCGCACCGTGCAAATATTAAATAAATAGGGCAAAAAGGTAATTAGATACAACTGATAATTGAGATTTAACTCTGTGGCCATAAATATGTGCAAAGGCCAGTGTTATGCCTTCACCTTAGCACAACTCTGCCCACAGTGTAACCTCACTCACAGCTGTAACTAATCGGAGAGGATGGAGGAGTTGGCGGACACGAAAAAAACAACAATTACTTACGCGGCGAAGAGCATAGAAAAGCCCTTCGCGTGGTCAGCTAAAAAAAAGCATTAACTGCAGCTTAATGTTGTTGCTGCTGGCCGCACTCAGCAAAGCATATTTCAGATAATGATACTGTTGTTGATGATGCCGTTTTTATTGTTATTATTGTGTTGATGCTGTTGTTGTTAAAACTGTTTGTAATTGTTGCTTAGTTTTATGTTTTTTTTCCACTTCTTAGCTTTTAATTTTTTCACATTCACTTATTTTTTTTTTTTTTTTGTAAGAACACTAAGCACTTGACACAAGACAACCGACGGACATTAGAGTATACAATTAGGGACGTGAATTATTTTATTTTTTTTGTTTTATTTAATACACAAGACAAAACAAGAACATGGAGACGGACGAGCGGAACGTCTTTTTTTAATTTTTTATTTTATTTAATAAAATCAGACGGAACAAATAACAAGAACACGGGGACGGACGAGTGGCACGTCTGTGCCCGTCAATGCACGGCAACTACTACTTGAAAAACAATCACGTTTTTCATCATCTTGAAAAATAAATACGAGAACATCAAAATTCTAACAAAGCTGAACTCAAGAGGGCTCTCGAAGCAGAATGGGGCAATATAAGCTTCGAAAGATGCAAAAGCTTAGTCAATTCTATGCCAAAGAGGCTAAAAGATCTTGCTTACAAAAAAAAAGGTAGCCCAATGAAGTACTACATCATTTAATTTTGTTATTTTTTGAACTAGTTTTTGCGATTGCAGCATACTGTACGATTTTAAGTGACTGGTGAATTTTATAGTTGTTAAAATGAAATTTTTTTTAATTAAATGTTATTTATATTTGGTGTTCATGTTAAAATTATAAGCACAGAAATCAAATAGAAACGAAACTGCTTTTAATTTATTTTTTGCCTCTTAAAACTAGCTTTTCTGCAGCAAGTTATCTTTATTTGTTATGTGTACGATTTTAATTGACACTCCCTGTACATGTATTCGGATAAACGGCTTAGGAGTCTTTCGACGTTTTTTAAAATATTTGTACTACAGCGCCCTCTGGTGTAAATAACACAAAAAAGATAAGTCCAAAACACTCACCGTATCAGAAAACCCCTGTATTCCAATTTTCATATAAATCGGATGCACCGTTTAGGAGTTTTTCGAGGTTTTTCAAAATATTTGTACTACAGCGCCCTCTGGTGTTCGAGAGTAGATAAGTCAAAAACTCAGCGTATCCGATACCACCCTCTACACACAAATTTTCATACAAACCGTATGAACGGTTTCGGAGATAAGAAAAAAAAAAAGAATGCCTAGAACCCGATCGCAGCGCCCCCCCCCGGGTGCGCTATTTTTCTGGATGAAAAATAGCCTATATGTTGACCAGGGATATAAGGAACTTAAATATTAAACCTCTGCACGGATTAACTAGTTTCTACTACAACAATAGTGCATTCGGTGTCGAGTGCACCTACTGCAACTACTGAGTGCAACTACTGAGTTTACATCACTATAACAGCGAGTGAAATTAACACCATAGCCATAAATAGTCTTAAACCGACTTTCAACACATTCGTTTGGAAACGATTGATTCTTATGTTTGAGTCGTTCCGAACGACTCAATTATCACAATAATGTTATTTATTACAAAATTTATGTGGATGGATTTTGATTTTTTGTTAAATAAAAAATGTTTGCTCAACCACTTCCAAATACATTTACTAATGCATGTATCAGATTGGCATCGAAGTAATTGCGGATTTTTTTTTAGGAAATAAAAGACAATTTTTTCATGGAACTTTCTTGGAAATAACTTTCTTCTGTAATGTATTGCCCATTTTGAGCAATGAACTTTTGCCATCTTTCAGGCAGCATCATAATTCCACGTTCATAAAACTTCTGGTTTTTATCAGCAAAGAACTGAACCAGGTACGATTTGACATCATCATTATTACTGAAATTTTTACCATTCAAAGAGTTTTGCAAAGATCGAATAGTACAAGGTAATCAAATAGTTCAAGGCCAGGACTATATGGTGGATGTGGCAAAACATCCCAACCAAGCACCAATAATTTTTGCCGAGTGACCAAAGATGTGTGTGGCCTTGCATTGTCATGGTGGAATACAACACCTTTTCGATTTCTCAATTCGGGCCGCTTTTCTTCAACTGCATTGTTCAATTTTGTTAGTTGTTCAATGTAGACATCTGAATTGATCGTTCGGTTGGGTGGTAAAAGTTCAAATTAGACAATTTCTTTGTAATCCTTATAACTTTCTTTTGATGAATATCAGCTTTTGATGTTGTTTGAGCTGGTTCACCTGGCTTGCTCCACGATCTTTTCCTTTTGACATTGTTGTAAATAACACATTTTTCATCACCAGTTATCAATCGTTTTAAAAATGGATCATTTTCATTACGTTTCTTTAACAAATCGCAGATGTTAATGCGTTGTATTAAATGATTTTCTTTCAGTTCATGAGGAACCCATTTCGAGTTTTCGTACATAGCAAAGTTGTTTTAAGCGATTTTCAATGCATATATGTGATATATGAAGCTTTTCTGCAATCTCACGTGTTGTACTGTGACGATCCGAATCGATTATTGCTTTGATGTGGTCTTCATCCACTTCAACACGACCAGAGCGTTTTTCATCTTTGAGTGAAAAATCACCAGAACGAAATTTGGCAAACCAATTTTGATACTTCCGTTCTTTTAAAGCTTCGTCACCATAAACAGCACATAATTTTTTGTGAGCTTGCGATGCGTTTTTTCCTTTCCGGAAATAAAAAAGCAAAATATGACGAAAATGTTCGTTTTGATTTTCCATTTTTCAACAGACGCCAAACAAAACTACACAACCGATCAAAAAATTTATTTAATGATTGGTACATTGGTGATTGGTATTAATGGTTGGTACAGTTGAAGTACCAACTATCAAATAACAGAATGTGTTTGACATTTCGATTACGTCGGAAAACCTAAAAATTCAACTAAAGCCATCAAGCCATCAAGCCATCATCAAGCCAAAAAAAATTATTTTGGGGTCAAACTTAGTGTCACATAAAATTTTTGAAATTCTAACATCAACTTCGAAATTAGCGACCATCTAATTCTGCCAGCGCATGTACAAAATGTGTTAAGCAAAAAACCCATTTTTATAAAACATCTTGAACATTAAAAAATCTTAAAAATACATTTTAGTAGATATCAACACTGTTATAAAGAAAGTACACAATTTTGGAAATCTGGCACCGAATTCGGATTCAGCGACCCATTTTTACCTAGTGTTTGCTCCAGCACCGAATTCGTGAAAATAAAAAAAATTTAGTTGGCAATACCAGTAACCATCTTGAATTTTAAAATTGTGACATCAGATTCGAAGTCAGCGACCCCTAAACACTGTAAAACGATGTTAAAAACTCTTAAAAATACATTTTAGTAGATGGCAACACTATTATATAAAAATTACACAATTTTGGAAATCTTCGTAAATATTCGTGAAAGTAAAAAAATGTTAGGTGGCAATACCATTAACCATCTTGAGTTTTAAAATTGTGACATCAGATTCGATGTCAGCGACCCCTAAACACTGTAAAACGATGTTAAAAACTTTTCAAAAAATACATTTTAGTAGATGGAAAGACTGTTAGAAAAAAATGACACAATTTTGAAAATCTGGCACCGAATTCGGATTCAGCGATTCATTTTTACCTATTGTTTCCTCCAGCACCGAATTCGTGAAAATAAAAAAATGTTAGGTGGCAATACCATTAACGATCTTGAGTTTTAAAATTGTAACATCAGATTCGATGTCAGCGACCCTTAAACACTGTAAAACGATGTTAAAAACTTTTAAAAATACATTTTAGTAGATGGCAAGACTGTTAGAAAAAAAATTACGCAATTTTGAAAATCTGGCACCGAATTCGGATTCAGCGACCCATTTTTACCTATTGTTTACTCCAGCACCGAATTCGTGAAAATAAAAAAATTTTAGGTGGCAACACCATTAACCATCTTGAATTTTAAAATTCTGACAGTCTAAATTGCGACCGTCTAATTCTGCCATCGCATGTACAATTCCATTTTCCAATTTTGAAAATCTTAAATTCAATTTATGCACCGAATGTTATGTTGTTGTGCACTTAACATTCGGCTCATATATTTTTACTGCATTCATTTTTACAAATCCTTCATTTCCTTCATTCTGTTATGTTTGGTTTAGATTCGTTTGCCTGACGAATGCTACCGGCTATGACTCAAACATATCAATCACTCGTTTCCAAACGAATGTGTTGAAAGTCGGTTTAAGATTACCCGTGCAGAGGTTTACTAAATTTAAATCCATCCAGTGGTTTTCGCGTGTTGCTTTAACAGACAGACAGACAGACAAAAATTTTAATAATGCGATTTTCTGACTCCTCTTCATTCAAAATGTCCATCGCAAAAAGAATTTTAAAAAACTATGGTATTTCATGTAGATTTTTTTTTTACAATTTTATATATATATATTAGGGCATATCGAAAAATTAGCACCCAATTCCACTCCTAAATAATGAAATAGGACGGAAAGACAATGCAGGAAATATTTTTATTTTTTTTTTTTAAATTAGTTCCTGGTTCCCCAAATAGCGGTTTTCTATGAAAATCATGTCTTTTTGTACTGGAGCCCATCTAATGGTAAATTTTTTTATAAAAAATACTACAGATATCGATTCACTATTAAAAACAACTTGTGCATGCAAATTTTCAGAGAGATCGGACTACGTACAAGAGTGTCAGCATAGAAACAAAAAACCATTATTTAACTTATATTCAACTAATTTTGTACTGGAGTCCATCTTACAGTACAGTTTTTTACAAAAAATAACACAGATATTGATTAACCATTAAAAATAACTTATTCATGCAGATTTTTACAGAGATCGAACCACGTGCAGAAGTGTCAGCATAGAAATAAAAAACCATTATTTACCATATTTTCGATTACTTTTGTACTGGAGCACATGTTAAGGTACACTTTTTTACAAAAACCCCCACAGATCTCAATTAACCACTTAAAATAACTTATACATGAAAATTTTTCAAGAGATCAAACACGTACAGTGGTGTCAGCATAAAAATTAAAAAAAACACTATTTGCAATATTTTCGACTACTTTTGTACTGGAGCCCATCTTAAGGTACACTTTTTTACAAAAACCCTCATAGATATCAATTAACCACTTAAAATAACTTATGCATGCAAATTTTCCAAGAGATCAAACACGTACAGTGTTGGCAGGTAGAACATTCTTTCTTTTAATGAGGGTCCAGTTAAGCTTAAATTCCTGATCTGCCTGTAATAAAATTTTACAAGTACCTAATCTGTCTATGTTCGAAGCAGCATAAATTATTGTTTGCTTTTGCAAAAAAAAAAAAAATATGCAAGCAAATTTTTAGAGTTTTCAAGCAAGGCAGTTTTTTGGTTTTCTGATTTCTTGACAACTTTTGCACTGAAGCTTAGCTTAAACACTAGAAGTTGATTATGTAACTATCCCAAGAGAATGCTTGCTGTTCTTGGGAAAACAGGAAAAAGTCGCTGGGGTCTAAATCTGGAGAACACGGTGGGTGGGTAAGCAATTCGAAGCCCAATTGATACAATTTTGCCATCGTTTTCATCGATTTGTGACACGGTTCATTGTTTTCGTGAAACAACACTTTTTTCTTTTGCAAATGTGACCGTTTCTTGGTGATTTCAGCCTTCAATCGATCCAAAAGTGCACAGTAATAGTCGCTGTTGATGGTGGTTCCTTTTTGGAGATAGTCGATGAATATTATTCCTTTCGCATCCCAAAATACAGACGCCATCACCTTACAAGCCGACTGTTGGGTCTTTGCTCGCTTTGGATTTGGTTCGTCGACTGCTGTCCACTCAGCTGACTGTCTTTTGGGTTCTGGTGTGTAACATTGAAGCAATGTTTCATCCATTGTCACATATCGACGATAGAACTCGATTCTATTGCAGTCTAACAGCGCCAAACACTCCTCTGAAGCATCATTTCGTTGTTGTTTTTGGTCGACTGTGAGCTCACGCGGCACCCTCTTTGCACAGAGCTTTCGCATACCCAAATGTTCGTGTAAAATGGTAACACTACCATCTGATATCTTTACAATGTCAGTTATCTCGTACACCTACAATTTGCGATTGTTTATAACCAATTTGTGAATTTTTTTGATGTTTTGTGGAATAGCAGTCTGATTTGGGCATCCACTGCTCTGCAACATTTGTACTGGTACAATTCAGCAATCTACTTTTCTACCATTTGTCTCGATGGAGCAGAGTCCGGATAATGTTTATCCAGCCATTGTTTGGTTTCCACTGTATTTTTTTTTTCATCAAAAAGCAATGCTTTATCAAAACTCGAAATTCACTTTTTTAAAATTTTTTTGTTCAATAACAATAGTTGCACACAAAATGCTATAACTCACGAATCAATAGTCACATTGTTGTCAAATTTATACGTATCGTTTGAAGGTTGGTACTAAATAAAAATCACGGAAAAAAGCTAGCAACGCCATCTATGTGTCATCCTATGGACTTTTTGAACGTACTGTTATAAACTTAAGACTTATTCTACAACAAAACATTTATGATTTTATCAGTGAAATACTAAAAATTTTTTGATATTTTTAGTGATAAAAGCATTGTTCTAATATCAACAGAATTCCTCAAAAAAGATCCATCCGACTGGCACACAGATCAAAATTATCTCAACGCAGAAAAAGCAGCTAAACTACTCCTTGTAGTTAATAATGTTGCTAAAAGAGCAGTTGCGCGCGCAACAAAATTTAACAATAATTTGATGGTTTAAAAATTAATAATGATCCACTTAAAAACATTGTGTACTTTAAAATATGATAAATCCAAAATCTGGTTGAATTTTTTTTTTAAATAGGGGTTTCGAAAAAATCGCTGTAGAAACACTAAGGAAAGTGTTTCGGATCGGGTATCTTAATTTGTATCTTTGTATCTTGTATTTGTATCTTAAAATTCTTCAGAATATAGGCTAGTAATTTTTAGTTTTTTGTGTGGAACAAATCTAAAAACTTAATTCAAAGTCAAAATTTTATAAACATTTTTATATTTTTTTCGTGTTTTTTGATAAAAATCATTGAAATAGTCAACTCTTTTTTAAAAACCCCCAATTTTTATTTCACCATTCGATTGACAATACCCAAATACCTTAATTTTTTTACCAAATTAATTTTGAGGCAATTTATAAAATGTGATAATTTTTACAAATTGAATTTTTTCAAAATATACATTTTTGGAGAGAGACAGCGTCCCAGTTTTCAACTTTTTTACGAACTTTTTTAAAAAATTATTTTAATACTCCAAATATACAGATTTTTTGAGGGGAGCGAAAATCGGAGATACTTTAGCGAAAATATATAGCGTTTAATATTATTCGTGTTATATAAGAGGTAGGCGTGGTTATGTATCAATTATGCCCATTTTCGTTCTCTAGAAGGTTTATTATTTATGTACTCCATGTACAAAATTTCGGCTATATATCACTATGTTAAGTAGAGATATTGACTTTTGGCCACAAAACAGAACTGTCTGGCCCACTGTGCGCTGGTGCATACGAATGGGAAAGGCTACTGCAATGGTGCACGGCTACAGCATACGTCTGCTCCGGTGTCAAATGCAATGTGATTGTTCAAAACTGTCTTTGAAGCCGCAACAATTTTTACACCATTTCCTTAATTTTGCCTGCATTAACATATTTTTTACTTTCTGTCGACGAAAGTAGCTGATTTATGTGGACAGAGTTAAAAAAAAGTAGAGAGTTCTAGTTAATTATGTGTCTTATTTATTTCATGGCTGAATCTACACCTAAATATTTCGGTGCTTTATTTACTCTCGCAGTTAGATTACCTAATACAATTGTAATATATTAACATTTAGAAACTTGTAGCGCACCTAAGCAAATTCGTTGACTGAAAATCACCGGATTACTTTAGATGAATTTAATACATTTTTGGTAAAAGTTCTATTTTTTTCTGTGTGCAGAGGTTGTCAAAAATATTTACACATTGCTCAATGTTTTAAGGAAAGAGCTCACTTTATTCTAGTTGGAAATAGTTTGCAAAATAAATTTTTGCTGTTGCATTCTTTGCAGTATGCAAAGTACATAAAGCAAGTTTTAACAAACCTAACGGTAAATAGTCTTGGCTAAGCAAGGTTGGCTAAGCAAGGGGGAACAGGGGGCGAACCTTCACATGGCAACGTGTCTGACCGCCTCAACCTGGCGAGGCCAGCATTATCCATGTCGAAATCGTCTCAAGTCGACTCAAACCTCCAAGTGGTGTTCCCTGGGCAACGGCAAACTGGCATCCGTCAGTTTGACGGCTAATTTGAGCGGCGGGTCGATCCATAGACCTTAAACATGGAATGTGCGCAGGGTTTGGGTCCCGCCACATTACTACTGCCCAATGAAAACTAAACCAGCCTCGGATAAGAACCCCAATTACGTTGACGACCACCGCAAACGAAAAACGGACAATGATTTACGGATATGCACCTGGAATGTCCGAACCCTTTATAGGGAAGGTGCAATAATCCAACTGGCGGAAGCCCTCAAAACAATACAATCTGACATCACCGCCATCCAGGAAATGCGATGGAAAGGGCAAGGCTGCTCCAAACAAGCACACTGCGATATCTACTACAGCTGCCATGCGGAGAAGCGCGAATTCGGATGTGGATTCGTTGTTAGCCGGAAACTACGACACCTTGTTTCCCGGTTCACACCTGTGAACGAAAGATTGGCCACGATCCGCATCAAGGCAAAACTTTTCTACATAAGCCTTATTTGCGCGCACGCCCCGACGGAGGAAAAGGACGAAGCCGTCAAAGACGCTTTCTACGCTAGTCTTGAGGACGTATATGACCACCTTCCGGAAGGGAAGGCATCTTTGGCCCCACTGTCGGTCAGTTCAGTCTTCACGAGACCTCTACGAACAACGGTCTAAGACTGATCGACTTCGCCGCGGCACGAAACATGGTAGTTAGTAGCACCAGATTTAAGCACCTCGACATCCACAAGCCCACCTGGCTGTCCCCTGATCAAAAAACGCGAAACCAAATTGATCATGTTGTAATCGACGGAAGGCATGCCTCAGTGTTCTAGATGTGCGTACATTTCGGGGGGTCAACATTGACTCCGACCATTATCTTGTTGCAGCCAAGATCCGCATGCGATTATGCAATGCAAAGAACATACGCACAGGAATGCAACGAAAGCTAGATGTCGCTAAGCTGCAATTTCAACGACCTGCCGAGGCCTACTCCGCTCAACTCTCGGTTAAGCTCAACCTACCAACCTCTGGACCCGACGACGCCGGCGGACTTTGGGCGCATATATCCCATTCCATGCGCGCTGCCGCTGAAGAAGTCGGAAACAATGGCACGATGAGGAGTGTCGCATCGCGACAGCAGTAAAAAACGCCGCATACAAAAAAACGCTGCAGTCAGCTGCAACGCGAGCCGTGCGAGAAAACTACCGCGAAAAGAGGAAGGAAGAGAGGCGTCTTTTCAGACGCAAGAAAAGCGTGAGCTTGAGGAACTAGAGGTATACCAGGGCAAAAAGGATGCACGAAAATTCTATCAATAGGTTAAGCGTCTAACCCAATGTTTCAAGCCCGGAGCATCTACTTGCAGAGACGAAAATGGAGATTTGAATACGGATACACAGTGTGTGCTTAGATAGTGGAGACAGCACTTCTCCAATTTACTTACTGGCGACGATTCCACCAATGCCGCCCATGGAGAGCGCAGTTTAGTGTCAACAATCGACATTGACGGAGTAGAAGTATCACCACCTAGCCATGAAGAGGTTCGAGTTGCTATCCAACGACTCAAAAACAATAAAGCAGCGGGTGCTGACGGCCTGTCAGCTGAATTGTTTAAAACCGGCGGCAATGAATTGATAAGGCGCATGCATCAGCTCATCAGCAAAATATGGCTACCAGAAAGCATGCCCGACGATTGGAACCTCAGTGTACTGTGCCCTATACTTAAGAAAGGAGACCCTACAATCTGCGCTAGTTATAGAGGTATCAGTCTTATTTCCATCGCATATAAAGTTCTCTTAAGCGTACTCTGTGAAAGATTAAAGCTGATTACAAAAACACTGATTGGACCTTATCAGTGTGGCTTTCGACCTGGTAAGTCCACCATAGACCAGATTTTCACGCTACGACAAATCCTGGAGAAAACCCACGAAAATCAAATTGACACACACCATCTCTTTGTCGATTTTAAAGCTGCGTTCGATAGCCCGAGAAGGAATTGCCTATACGCAACAATGTCTGAGTTCGGTATACCTGCAAAGTTGATTAGACTTTGCAGAATGACGTTGAGCAACACACGCAGCTCCTTCAATACCGAAAGAGGTTTCAGGCAAGGCGATCCACTGTCTTGCGATCTCTTCAACATCATCATGGAGGGGATCGTACGAAAGGCCGGTGTGCATCGTAATGGCATCATTTTCTATAAAGGTGTCCAGCTCCTTGCGTACGCTGATATTGACATTGTCGGCAGAACCAAGAGAGATGTTACCGCTGCTTTCGCCGCTATCGAAAAGGAATCAGCCAAAGTGGGTTTGACGATAAATGAGGGTAAAACAAAGTAAGCAGTAAGCAACTAAGTTCCAGAGCCCTCTCTCGATCGACAAAACTAACACTCTACAAGACGCTCGTTCTACCTGTGCTGCTTTATGGCGCTGAGGCATGGGTAGTTTCGCAAACTGA